>CM021100.1:894609715-894914319 GCA_007115665.2 Sequoiadendron giganteum
ATGATGGTATTAAAATCTAAGGCTAGTGGAATGGGAGATACCAAGAAAATCTTGATAAAATAAATGGATATTTTTGAAAAAATATTGAATAAGGTGGAATAGATATTTATAGAAAAGATATGTCAGTGAACCCAACTAATAGAAAATTCATTTCTTGTACGATGGAAATGGAGAGAATATCAAAGGAGTTGTAGGGAAATAAGCAGATTGTATAAGAAATTTGGAAAGAGGCCTTGAGAAATAAGCAGATTAAATAGGGGAATCTTTTCAAAGTACACCTCACATAGCTAAAAGAATTCTTTCTAATGCATTCAACTTATTTGTGAATGAGGCAATAGAAAGAATGTATTATTTCCATTCTTGTGATGAATTTGGAATTCCCAAGGGATACAAATCCCAAACCCACACATATCACCTTAGTGGCAGCATTTAGTAGAGCCTTAACTGCATGTACTTGCAAAATAATTAACTAGAACGAAAAGTATATTTTGCTAAGTAGAAAAACAACAATTGGTTTTTTCATTAAAGAAAATATCTACAACTTCTCAGCTAAACAATGGTGGAAGCATCAACATCTAGTAGAATGGTTTGAACCTCATCCAAAAATCTAGGTTTCATCAATATTTTTTGTAGGGATTCATTTGCAAATGCCTCGATGCTAGAAGAACATAATTGTGATTATACCAGATCAGTACAACCGAATGAACATGTCAGAAGAGAGGTGGTGTAGTTTGTAGACAACATTTTCAACCCAAAATTGATGACTAACCCTAAAAGCCTTAGGGAAGGGGCATTATGAAGGATGATTAAACATGGGTGAGCTTAGGGTTTCACATCACATCTCTGGAATTTTGGCTTTCCATAGTTCATGTTGCCTACTATACATTCATGCCTAGAGCCGGTAGATGCATGTGCCAAAAGATTTGAAAAGGAGGAAAGAGTTAGTTTTGACAAGAAGATAAAGGTTACAATCTCTATGGAATCCATCTGGGATATGTTATGTAAGTCTACAACCTAGGGCTCTTAGTGCTTTAACAAAGAATAATGGAAGGATTTTGGGAAACTAGAACTAGGAAGACACAATTTTATGAGGATGAAACAAGGGAAAGGCCAAAGGGAAATCAATTTCCTTTCCCTCTAGCAGATAGAAAATTTAGACATGATACATAATCTAGTTTTTGATGTTGGCTTGGGTTTAATGTTTTGATGATGATGAAGATGCCCATCCTTTCTAGATGGGCTTGACTTTCATGCTTAAGAAATAAAAGACCCAAAAGTATTATGAAATTTTCTAATGCAATAGTTGAAAGAATGCTTAAGAAATTAAGGACTTACAATATTAAATGTAAATTTAGGTATCCTTCATTTTTGGTTCACTTATTCTTGCACCAAAATTCTGAATTTTTGGAAAAAAGTGTCATTATTTAGGTTTGATGTAAAGGGTTTATACCATCCAATTTCAGTGTGGACCCATGTGCTTTCAAATACATGGGATTACTATTGGTTTGTAGAATATTTCATGAGGTGAGTGCTTCTAGACTTATTCCCATGCCCTCTAAACCATTTTTCCCTGAGGTCATACAATGGATGAAATGATCACCAATACCAGTGGATCATTTTTTGGGTGAGGATTTCAATTTTATTAGATTCCATGGTTTTATCTTGGAGCCTTTTATATTTCCTAAGTTTGTAATGAATCATGTTTTCTCTTTGGAGGCATGTTGACAAGAAACTATTACTGACAACATTTATTGCTCCAAGAGACACAAGACCATGCTTTTTCTAACCCTTCTCAATATTTATAATAGCTAGGTAACACTAGTAAAATGGAAGGCATGAGAGGTGCTCACTAAAAAATTGTTTCACTTAGGCTTGGTCCTTGTCTACACCAAATAGGACTACAACCCAACAAGGTACCTCTTGAATTTGAAACATGAGAGTCAGGATTATTTTGAGTCGAGAAGGAATCCTACCCTAGAGAGGCCAAAGGTATATGTTGATTTGGCCCAGATACCAATCACTCAACCACCATGGTTGAACGTTTATGTCTAGATTGCAGAGTATTAGAGAAACCTCCCAATGGGAAAATCCCTAAGCATGTAATTAAAATCTCTAGTGTGGTCAGAGAGAAAGAAAGTATATTTTTGGAGGTTCTAACAAGAAATGAGATGCCCCAATGCAATGTTCAGAGAGCTTCGACAACATGACGAAAGGTTTGATGAAATTTATGAAAAGGAGGTTGATACTAAGAAAAGTATGTTGGAAAACCAAGGATAGACAACTGAGAGGGGGGGTTGAATTATCTATCGCAAAATTAAAAACTTATTTAACCTTATTAACCTTTAATGTCATATCTGATAATTAGTAGTGAAAGCATGAATCAACAACACATTAGAAATAAATATAACACCAAGATCTTTTTTGTGTGGTAACTCTTTTAGGGGAAAAACCATGATGGAGGTTAATCCACAAGTTATACCCTATTAAAATTATAAGAGAAATGAATAAGGATTGCACATGCATTCAGGAACACTACCTAGACCTCACTACTCAAAAGGGAAGGCTCAATGCCTTACATAAAACTTTCAGATTAAATCCATCTAATGAGATTTAACTAAGAAATTAGCTTCTTCAAAATCCTGATGATAGTTATGGTTAGGCACATAAAAACTTCTTCACACTTCACTCAAAATTCTTCATCCTCTACTCTGTAATTGAGTGATTAGATCCTTATTCACACATATTTCACACACTAGACATCTCAAATGAATAAAACAATCACTCTTATATATCCGCTTGATGAAATTACATCGACTAATTTGTCCATCAGAAATAAAGAATAGATGAATACAAAATGTTGGACCAATTCATGAACAAATATCAATGTGCACCAACCCAAGTCTGTCACAATATAATGAAGACCTAAAACAACATCCTCGAATGATCCAAGCATTCAAAAATTAATCCACAAGGATCCACAACATGCTACAACTACCATGTCGGCCAAGAACATGAAAAACTTGAAAACACAAAGAAAAATATTTGATCACAGAAAAAATGATCAATGTGAACATGCAACAAGGATAGAAAATTATCTAGAAACATCAACAAACATCACAGGATCATATAGAACAACTCAAATTTCCAAATTTGTATTATCTTCTTCTAGAAATACCAGCTATAGTAACAGAATAACTGTAGGAACAAAAAAATCATAACTTGCTCCAATATGAATGTACACCTCTGAAACTTCTAAAGGATAAACTAGATAGGCTAAAAAAAAAACCATTTAATGTGCAACTTTTGAATACCAACATATTGAAATTTCCACCACTCTGAGCTTCACAACTTCATAGGCAACCTCCAACATATTTATTATAATTTTCTCAATATCCTTCACATATACAACCTTCAAGACATATATGCTAATAGTGTCAACATCAATGACAACCATATATCAGAAACATAACCACAACATCCAACAATTTCCCCCATTGGAATTGATGGCAACACATGATGTAAAAAATACCATCAACACAACTAGCTCTTCTCCAACAATCTCCCCCTTAGATATTACACTTCCATTATTACTATTATCCCCAATTTTTTTTACATTAATCTTCTCCCCCTTTGACATCAATGGTAAATTTACACAATTTATGAACCACATATCTGAATCATCTGACTACTCCCCCTTAGTATCAACCACCATAACATCAATCTTAAACAAGATATGACTATAAGTGCATGGATTAATGCAAAGAATTACATCTTAGTTTAGATTACAATGGGAAATCACCCCTAACTTTCCTCTAAGATACTCTGAAGTATCATTAGGAAAAAACTTAGTAAAGATGTCTACAATTTGATCCTTAGTGGGAACATACTCTAGTCTGACTTCTTTATCACTCACCTTGTCTCTCAAAAATTGATATTTGATAGATATATTTTTTGTATTTTAATGCAGCACCAGATTCTTGGAAATTTTTATGGCACTTGAATTAAAAAAATATATAGAAACAGGCTCATCATACTCAATTCTAATACCTCTCAACATCTGCTTCATCCATATTACTTGATTAGAATTGTTTGCAGAAGAATTATACTATCCCTCAATAGTAGATAAGGAAATGGAATTTTTCTTTTTACTTAGCCAAGATACCAACTTCTTTGCCAAGAAGAAAGCACCACCACTAGTAAATTTTATGTCATCCACATCTGCTAACCAATATGCATCAATTAAGTTATTCAAAGTAAGATCATCATCTTTAGGATACCATAGACTGAAATCAATTGTCCCTTTCAATTATCTAAAAATTATCTTTACAATAGTAACATGAGAGTCCTTTAGATAAGCTTGATATCTAGCAACCATGCATACAACATTCATGATGTCTAGATGGGTTTAAGTCAAATAAATCAATCAACTGATCTTTGAAATTTACCTTGTTTTATTAGCCTTAGGAAAATCAACATTTTGTGTTAGCTTGCATCCAGTTACTATGGGTGTACCAAAAATCTTTAAGTCTTCCATGCCAAAAATTTCTAGTATCTCTCTTACATATTTGGATTAAGATATAAAGATTCTATCATCTAATTGATGAATTTGTAATCCCAAAAATAATTTCATCTCTCCAATCATTGACATCTCATACCCACTTTTCATTTCATCAACAAAATACATACATAGGTCATCATCACCTTCAAAAATGATGTCATCAACAAAGACCTCAATAATCAACTCTTTATCCTAATCCATTTCAAAATACAAATTATTGTCAGTAGTACCTTTATTGAATTCAAGTTTCAACAAATATTTATCTAATCTAGCATACCAGGCTCTAGGGGCTTGCTTAAGTTCATACAAGTCTTTCTTAAATCGGAAAACCATATCTCCTTTATCAGTCAGTTGAAATACATATGGTTGCTCAACATATACTTCTTCTTCTAGCTCACCATTTAGAAATGTTGACTTTACATCCATTTGATAGAATTTGTAGTTCTTAAAAGTAGCATAAGAAAGAAATAATCTTATAGCTTCAATTCTAGCAACAAGGGAAAAGGTTTCTTCAAAATCAATACCTTCCATCTATGAGTACCCTTTACATACTAGTCTTTCTTTATTCCTGACCACTTCACCTTGCTCATTCAGCTTATTTCAAAAGACCCATTTGGTTCCAATCACATTTTTATCCTGAGGTCTGGGAACAAGAATCCATGTATCATTTTTCTCTAGCTGCATCAATTCTTCCTTCATTGCTTCCATCCAATATTCATCTTTGCATGTTTCATTGACATTGTTGGGCTTAATCTTGGAAATTAGATAATACTATTTTGCAATTATTCTTCTAGTCTATACACCTTTTTCCTTGTCTCCTATAATTTTATCTTCAAAATTATCTAGCTTTACATAGCTTGGAACTCTAGGATTCTCTTGAGCATATGGTTCTTCTGTTCTTTCTTTTGCATTTCCACTAGCTTCTACTTCTAGAATTTCTTGATTCACTAGAACAATTTGAACTTGATTCTATGTCTAAGAAGTCTTTCCTTTCTCAGTAATATCATGTTGGTCATCTGAACTGTATCCACACTATTTGGATGATCTAGTAGTATCCTCATAAACTTTTAAAATTTTACTTTCAACCATTTTTTTCAATCTTCTATTATAGCACTAGTAGGCCTTGCTCTTAGTAGAGTAACCCAGAAATATTCCTTCATCACTCCTAGAATAAAAAATGCCTATATCTTCATCTCTTTTTATATAAAATATACTTCCAAAGATTTTTAAATATTTAACAATAGGCTTATAACCATACCATAGCTCAAAATGATTCTTACCAAAATTACCATTAATATTTACTTGGTTTATAGTATATACAATAGTGCTTACAACTTCTCTGCAGTAGATATGAGTTACATTACCTTCCAAAATCATATTTCTAGCATCATCTAGAATTGTTTTGTTCTTTCTCTTTACAAATCCATTTTGTTGAGGAGTTCTGGGAGTAGATAACTTTCTTTTGATTCCATTCTCTTCACAAAATGAATTGAACTCCTGAGTACTCCATTAGAATGATGTTGTTTTCTCCATAAACAAAATCTAGTCTACTTTCCAATCTAACATTCCTTGCATATGGTGTTAGTAGGCTTAGATATCTTAGGAAGATCTTTGATTGCTTGAGTGGAGCTTACTTTGACAATGTTATCAAAATTCACATGACACAAAATCCTACTCCATAACCATCTTACATCAATTTGAGCAATTAAACAACTTTCACTAGCAACACTCAGGTGAAATTTTTTACCTCTTATCTTTGTACCTGAAGCAATAACATTTCCAGAACTTCCCAATATCCTTCATTTTCCATCTTTGAACTGAATATTGTATCCCTTTTCAACCATCTTTCCAAAACTCAACAAATTATGCTTCAATCATTAAACATAAGGCAAGTCAATAGTATTATATTTAGTACCAAGAGAAATATTGCCTTTGCCAAAAATCACACCAACATTGTTATCTCCATATCTTACAACACCACAGTCATATTCTCCAATCTAACAAACTTGATTTTTTCACCGATCATATGATGTGAGAATCCACTGTCAATCACCCACTCATCCTTTTCATCAATTATGGCTGCAAGAGGTTTTTCAATATTCTTATTACTAGTAGATTGAGTGGACATTGGACCATTTTCCTTGATAGAAAGTCAAATGAATACCCATCCATATTCATTCTATTTTCTTTATTAGATTCATCATTAGTAACACCTTCAAAATAATTAAATTTATTTTGAAATCTAGACTTGTTAGGTTTGTACTTAGGAACTCTTTCAGAAAACCTTGATGCAAAATGACCTATCTTATTGTAGGAGAAACATTGAATGGGAAAATTTTCTTTATACTTACCTTTTCCTTTGGCTTCTCTTTTTGCAATCAATGCTTCCAAGTCTTCTAACTCTCTTTCTTCATCTTCAATCTATTTCATCTCATCTTCATACTTGAATGTCTTTTCAAAAATTTCTCCTAAATCATATCTCAGTTGGTTTCTTCTAGATATAGTAGCTTTAAATGTAGATTTTTCTTAGGGGTAGATTAAAAAATTTCACTCAACTCAAAGGCAACAAGTTTTCCAATCAACATATCTCTTGTCACATTTTTTGTTGTCCAGATCTCTTCAATAGCATGAGATTTCATTTTATAATGAGTAGGCAATGATCTGAATATTTTATCCATAATCTCATCTTCTTCCAAGGTTCCACCAACACATCTAATACCCAACACTAGTTCATTTACTTTCTACATAAAAGGATTAATTTTTCATCTTTTCTCATTTTCATGTTTTCCCACTCGCCTTTCAGACTTTGTAGCTTAGCAACTTTTACTTGTGCATATCTTTCATATAATGTTTCTATCTTCTTCTAGATCTCATGTGCTATTCTCAAACCCATCACATTTTTCATCTCTAAATCTTTCAGAGCACTTAGTAATGCTTCTATAGCCCTGGTATTATTTTTAACTTCTTTGATCTCATTAGGAGTAGAGGGACCATTTTGAGGAATAGTATATGCTTTCTTTGTAATATTATAAAAGGGTTCACCAATACAATTAAAATGGAAATCCACTCTAACCATCAAAGATTAATTTGTACCATCGAATCTAGGACTATCCTTCTTTTATGATGCCATCTCAGATCACCTCAAGCTTTTAAAATTCTTTAGAGGAACCTTCTCTGATACCAATTATTGGAAAAATAAGGATACACAATTGAGAGGGGGGGTGAATCATTTTTCAAATAATTTAAAACTTATTTAGCCTTATTAACCTTTAATCTCAAATATGATAATTATTAGTGAAATAATGAATCAACAACACATTATAAACATGCATAACACCAAGATTTTTTTACATGGAAACCCTGTTAGGGGAAAAAACATAGTGGAGGTTAATCAACATGTTATACCCTGTTGAAAGTATAAGATAATTGAATAAGGAATGCACATGCATTTAGGAACACTTCCTAAATCTCACTTCTCAAAAGGGAAGGCTCAGTGCCTTACATAAAAATTTCAAATTAAATCCATCTGATGAGATTGAACTTACAAATTAGATTCTTCAAAATCCTGATGGCAGTTTGGGTTAGGCACAAAAAAAATTATTCAAACTTCACTCAAACTTCTTTATCCTTTGCTCTATAATAAAATGATCCAATATTTATTCACTCATATCTTGCACACTACACATCTCAAATGAAGAAAAAAATCGCTCTTATATATCCACTTCATGAAATTACATCAACAACTTTGTGGACAAAAATAAAGAATAGATGAATACAAACTCTCAGCCCAATTCATTAACAAATCTCAATGTGCACCAACTGAAGTCACTCAAAACATAATGAAGACCTGAAAAAATATCCTCAAACATTCCAAGCATTCAAAAATAAATCCACGAGGATCCACAACACACTACAACCACCATGTCAGCCAAGAACATGAAAAACCCAAAAACAAAAAGAAAAATCATTGATAATGAACACACCGATTAATGTGGACGTGCAACAAGGATAGAGAGCAACCTAGAAATATCAATGAACATTGCAAGATCATATGCAACAACACAAATTTATAGAATTACATTCTCTTCTTCCAAAAACACCAACTACAGTAAAAAAATAACTATAGGAACATAAAAACTCAAAACTTACTCCAATCTTGATGTGCACCTTTGAAAATTTTGGAGGATAAACTAGATAGGCTTAGAAGCAAACTCTTTAATATAAAAATTATGAATACCAATGTAATAAAATTTCCACCACTCTGAGCTTCATAGATTCATTATCACCCTCCAACATATTTATTATAATTTTCTCAATATCCTCAACATATACAACCTTCAAGACATTTATGCTAATAGTGTTGACATCAATGATAGCCATATATCAGTAAAAAAACCACAACATCCAAACTAGTAATCTTGAGACCACCCATGAGATTGAATAGGAAGAGCTTCCACACCATGCTTCTTAGCCGCAAGAACCAAGTAGATAAAAAGGAACGACACAAATTGATTCACAAGTCACATTCTCTTCCAATGCTTGAAGCAAATGAAAAAGACCTCGATGGTCCCCAAATAGGCCTATTGTGGTTACATAAGGCCATGTTTCAGTAGGATCAACCGCCAAGGAATTAGAATCTACCAATTCCAATCATGTCAATAGGATGAGATGAGTCCAAGATCTAGGGAGACTTGATGCATCTATTAGAGGAGAAGAAGAAGTCTAGTCTACCCCATAATTTTTTTTTACCACACTGGCCCAAGTAAGTCTCACTCCCTCTCTTTTTCCTACCTCTTTGTATCTAATTACTCCATTATTATTTGTGGAGAAAGGTCATCCATCCAAAGACTATGATATTTTAATTCTAAATAAACCCCCAACCATTTTCAACAATGAACCTTGTGAAGTAACCCCATGACCCAAACAAGCATCATTCGTGTTGGTCATGATTGATTCTTTAATCACCCTATCAAGGGCCCCCATTGAAAGAGCTAAAACGCCCATGTTTCTCCTTTATCTAGGTCCATCCTCTTTCAAGAAAATGTTTTTAATTCCATGCGCTTCCATTTTTACTCTAATGAGTTTCCCCCCTATTCAATCTGCATATGGTATCTCACTATTTTCTATGACAATTCTCCCCTTTGCCTCTCGACAATCCCATGTACCATTGATGGTTCTTCCATCACCCTATTTGGTTTCCCTCTAGGTGCTTCCATTATTGCATAAAGCATTGACACCCCACAGAGTCTCCAAGGTCATTTTGATGCAACAAAGTAGGCTCAACAGGAAAGGAAACAAAAATGAAAAATAGAATCTGCCAGGCAGCTAGCTACTAAGAAGATTGAAGCTTGCATCAATGAAGAGAAGAATTATTTTCTGATCACTACAATGAAGCCACTCATATCTAGGCCTGAGGGAGAGATGAAAATGGAGGATTATGACATTAGAGTAATGGGTCTAGATTTAAAGTAAACTTACCCACATGACAAGGTAGCTCTAGCTAAGGCCACCTGGAAAGTATTATATACTGATTATGAGAGTTTGGAAAATAAATTAAAGAAGCACGAGGTGGATTTGATAAAAGTATGGGTTAAACATGTTGTAGATAGAAATAAAGACTAGATATGTTGAAATGGTTTGCATAAGGAAAATATATGATCAACAAGGGAAAGCGACTAAGTTGCTTGAAGAATCCTAAAATGAACAAGTTCAATTGTATGCTAAGATTGGAAGATTAAGAGTCGAGCTTGAAGTTGAGTACCAAGAAAACATGTAGAAGGAGTTAGATAGCATTCGATTTTAGGCTTCCAAAAATTTACAAAATTCCCAGGCGGAATGTAGAAAGGGAAAACCAATAGAAATAGGAGACTGAGTCTTCTCTGCATTCTTGCAACCAAGAGGACAAAAGACTGAACTCCAATTTAGAAAACACCCTCAAGGAGAAAGGGCAGATGGAGGAAAATGTAAAAGAGATGGAATCTCGATTCCATCAAGAATCGACTGTGGTGCAAGGATTTGGGATCCACCCAACATTCAAAAGAATGATATCCTCAAATAGGGAGAGGATCATGGTCACAATCTTTTCTCTAAGAAGAGTCTTGCAGTTTCTTAGGGATTCTTGGGAGTTAGATGAAAAGGTTGACCCAGTGGCTGACCAAATACTATAGATATATTCTCCCCGAGCTGTTGAATCTGAAAATTTGATTTCCAAATTGTGCAAGGCCACTAAAGAGGTTTCAAGAGATATAGTGATTCCTAATCGAAGGGATACCTTAAGAAGGGCAAGTGAATTCATCATCTACCATTAGGTCGCATAAGAAAGAAAGGACAACCAAGTAGTACTAAACAAGAAGGTGAACCAAATTATAAAAAGAATTCAAAGTATTTATCAATTTCAGGTTAAATTTCCTCTTCTCATCAGATGAAGGGTTTTTTTTGATTGAGTAGATTACAAACACAATTAGATAGAAAGCCTAGTTTTAAGCCCAATTCCCATGGTTGATGAAATTGAGAATGAGATCCTTCCCCTTGCTCAACTCTATTACCACATCAAAGCTATATCATCAAGGTGGGCGAGTGTTTCCTCTAAGGAAGTATTTGAGTTGGATCAAGAATATGAGATTCTATGCACTCTCATCTGACCCATGTATTTGGAATGGGAGGAGCAACATTTCACTTTCCTCAAACTCTAGGAGTTTCCAGAGCTCTAAGTTCAAACCCCTATGAGTCACAAAAATTGTAAATCAATTTTTCCCTTAATCCTTTTTGGTTTTTATCTTTCATTTTTAGCTTTGGGATGATCCATGCTTAAAGTAAAAGTTTCTCCAAAAGTGTGCAATGTACCACATAGTGGTTGTGTGGCTTTTATTTATCATCATTTTTTGGAGCAAGCCAGAGCATGTGTCAACTCAACAAGAATTGTCTCTAAGGCTATTTTCAAAAATCTGAGATTCCACGCACACTCGACACGTCATCTCTTCACTTTAGGAAATTTGTGATTTTAAGGAGTGATCTCTTTGGATGGATTTTTCAGATCATATTGAGCCTTTGTTTCTTTCGAGGTGGAACCTTCAATGCAGCATCATCAACCTATATGGCCAATCAATCAGATTTTTCTAGGTTATTTTATAGGATCTGATTATTTTTCAACTACAATATTTTTTAAATGTCTAAGAGAAATTAATGAGGTAGTTGAGAGTTAATGAGATAGGGTCTCTGTAATCTAATCAAGATCTATGATCGGACCATTAGATATTAGGTGTAGGAATTTGGTAGTGTTTTCTTCTAGATGATTGGTGTCGGCAACATATGAACAAGATTTCATTTTTTTAGAAGTTTTAGATTAGTGATTAAGAGTTTTAGAAGTTATAAGCTCTTTCCTTAAGTTGAAGAAATGTTTTCAATAGGAAGCTTGTGTAGAACAGCAATATTCTCTAGCATGTTATATTTTTTTAACTCAAACTATAATTAGATTGGCATCCAACCTTTTTTTCAGTTCATTTGATATTTAAATATGATATGTTGAGAATAAATCTTTGAAACTGTGCATATTATGGCCTTTGTCAAGTTCCTTCTTTATGTTTTCATTCATAATAAAAAAATTGTTTCAAGCTTATTTTGATAGTTTGTGTTGTTGGTTTTCATGCTATAGGCTTCTATGAGTTAATGATAGATTTTAGAAATTGGATTATGTCAATTAAACTTCTCCTTTTTCTTTAGTTGTTTTTTTCTCATATTATGCTATATCAATATGAAGGGTTTATGTAATTTATGAATATTTTTGTTAGCTTTTGCAGCCTTTTTATTCTTGATCAAACCTTAATGAGTGCTTCCCGCAGGGAGATTTGAAGGACTGCACTATTCTTTTACTTAGCCTTTTTTGTTTATTCTCTTTCCAACATAGATGTTTGTCTCATTCTATGTCTAATATATTATTCATAAAATTGAATTAGGGTTTGAAATGATGTAAAATATTTGGCTCATCACCATTTATATGTTTTATATTTGCATTTGCTTCTACCTTTTCTCCCAGCTCAAAGAAGAGTTGGATTTATATAAAAATCTTGGAGGTATTCAGTGAGGCACAAATTGGTCCCCCATTCACTTAATTTTCCTTAAAACTTTCAAAGAGGTGCAAGCTTTGATGATCAAAACTATAGATACTGAAAATTGGTCTAGGCCTGCGAGTACACGTTCGACATAATTTTCTATAGTCTGTGGTCTTGATTAAATAATGCTAATTATTTAATTAAACTGTCTAACACATATTTCCTTTATTAATTAAATACCCCTATTTAATTAATTGATTAATTCCTTTATTAAACTTGATTAAATAAATGAATCATATTTATTTAATTATGTCTCTAACTAATTAATTCTTCCCCCTTTATCTATCAATTAAATAATTTATTATTTCATTACCTCTTTATCATACTTTTTCAACTAATTATTCATTTAACCCTTTATCTATAATTAAATATTTATTATTTAATTATTTATACTCTCATTTTCAAACAGTCAAATTAAATTAATTACTTTATTTATTTAATTAAAGACTCTTATTTTTGAATGTTGAATTAAATTAACATTTAATTCATATTTAATTATTTATGTCACATTATTCTATCAATTAGTTTACTAATCATTCACTCACCTTCTGACTTGAAATCTATTTTTTCAGTTCTCTAGTTATCTCTGGATTCAACACCTATTTATCTCTGCGAGAAGACTCTTTGTCACAACTAGTTGATTAACTAGGTCTAACTCCTGTTTGCATTCAAATGTATTAGTCTTTGAGTTCTAACTTTGTCTTTTGCATACAAAGTCTATTTCTTCTATTTTTGGATATTAAGATCCTAAACTCGTGTTCTAACTCACATTATATCTAAGACATAACTCATATCACATGAAATTCATCAATCTCATTCGTCGATCTCTCTTTCAATCTAAGTCAATCGTTCGAAAACCCAAATTCTATAAAATAGCCTGTCATTATCATTATTCCTCCTCCCGAAATCATACACTTTTGAGAAGAATCTTATCTTTGATATTTTTCTTAGACACTTGATGAAGTTATACTTGCATTCAAACACAAAAATCTAAGGGCAAGAATACTGAAAAGGAAAAATGGAGAAGAACAATCAAGATAATTTGAAGGGGTGAATGCATATTCAGTGAGAGCTTTCCATTAAATTGTTTAGTTTGTTTAGTTTATTTCCTTGTTCTTTTTATTTTTGTTTTAAATTATTATTTTAGATTAGGATTAACATTGTTATTCTAGTTGCAGATTATCCATCTCATCATTTGCAAGATACATCTATTTTAATCTACTGTTACATTTGGTGAACCCGATGTGAGTTAGAGCATGAGTTCATGATCTTAATCTCCAAAAATAGAAGAAATAGACTTTGTATGCAAAAGACAAAGTTAGAACTCGAAAACTAATGCATTCGAATGCAAACAGGAGTTAGAACTAGTTAATCAACTAGTTGTGACAAAGAGTCTTCTCACAAAGATAAATAGGTGTTGAATACAGAGATAATTGGATCTTCAATCTTTCCTAAACTCGCATTCTAACTCACGTTCTATCTAACACATAACTCATATCACATGGCATTCATCAATTTTGTTCGTCGATCTATCTTTCAATCTTAGCCGATCGTTCAAAAATCCAAATTCTATAAAATGGTCTGTCATTATCATTATTATTCCTCTCAAAATCATACACTTTTGAGAAGAAACTTATCTTTGATATTTTTCTTAGACACTCGACAAAGTTATACTTGCATTCAAACACAAAAATTTGAGGGCAAAAATACTAAAAAGGCAAAATGGAGAAGAACAATCGAGATAATTCGAAGGGGTGAATGTATATTCAGTGAGAGCTTTCCATTAAATTTTTTATTTTGTTTAGTTTATTTCCTTGTTCTTTGTTGTTTGATTTTAGATTAGGATTGACATTGTTATTCTAGTTGTAGATTATCGATCTCATCATTCGAAAGATACATCTATTTTAATCTACTATTACAAAAACTACCTAATCTTGGGGAGGGAAATTATAAGGAGGACCATCTCCTTCTATAACTAAGATAAAGATATATATTCCCAAAGCCATCAAATATGACTTCATCCTAACTTTCCAAAAAGAAAAATTGGATCCATAAACAAAATTTACTTTATTTCTAGAGGAAATTATGGTGTCATTGTAGATCTACCTTAAGTTGTTAGACTTGTTTAAAGAAACTTAGCTCTAGCACCAATTGAAGGGAACACAATCTAATTGAGAGGGGTTTTGAATAAATATATGAAATTAATTCTAGAAAAAATTATAACTATTATATATATTTTCAACATTAAGAGAACTAAACCATATAAGATAGTAATGGAAGAACATTAGAAGATAACATATAACATTGGATATACATGGAAAACTAAGATGGGAAGAACCATGACATGAAACACTCAAAATTTGGAATATAATAAGTAAATTTTATAATGTGATGGCACCAACCTATTGGAGACACCAATCCTGAAATGAATATGAAGGCACCAAACTATTTGGGACAACAGTCCCCACCAAAAGGAGACACCAATCCTTTGTTGAAACAATAAAATAGGTAGAACACTAATCCTTCTAGAATACAAAATAATGGTAGATTTGATAATTATAATATCCAATAGAGACACAATTGACAATCTCTCATCCTAAGAATGGTCCTTTTCTACTATTTCTCCCTCCTTTCTTCACACTTATTTCACATACCTTCCATTCATCACACTTACATATGAAATACTTGTACATCACCCATTACATTTTGGTGCATCTAAATTTATAGATGTAATTACTTTAACACTCTTACATGTTGGAAAGGGATCCACACAAACCCGAATAACATGTGGTGGAACTAAATTCAAATCACATGAAACAAGTAATACAATAGTCCAAATATAAAATTATTTTTTCCAAAATAACTTAACACCTTGTGCCACCACATGAACCTTAAATAGGTCATATCCTCACTTAGCCTACATGATTTTAATTCTATATGATTCAATAAACTACCACACTTACATCAAATTTTGAATAGGTTGATGAACCTTCTAACACTTCAAGCTCCTTGCACACTAATTCACACTACCATAAACTCAAGAGATTGATAGAACTATTGTAGACACACTTTTATTCAAAATTGTATAGCTATACTACATTTCTAAAAGATATACCAACCATATTAATAACTTTTTCTGCCCAAAAGATATCCTTTTGAACCACAACACTCATGCTTACTTCCTACTTGACATGGTATAATAAATACATTAATTATCTAAAGAAAGACACACTTCAATAGATCTTGCTTCATTACACTTGAATCGATTAGGAAATCTACACACTGATACACAACAAGCTTTTGAAACCTTAAGTTAGATAAAAATTATAATACTCTAATCTTCTTCATATTTGACAAAATTCACATGTGACAACTTTGATACTATTTGATAACCATTTTCAGGAATAATGACCTACTGAAAATAGTTTGACATTAATGATAACCTATTATCAACAATGTGAAAGTGCACAAGATTTAATTTGGGGTCATTGTATATAGGATCTCAATGTTAGTGACATGAAAACCGTTAATTTAAATTTTTTAGTCATATTTGTGTGCATAGATACCTAGGTTCCTTATAATATATTTTCTCTATAGGATATCAACATGTGCATACACCTTGATATATGACATGCAAAATTTTAGGTTATGAGATTTTAGAATGAGTTGAATGAAATCTATTTTCAACTAGCATGTATTGTACTTATGGAAATTGAAATGATCACATAAATTAAAATTTTAGAATGCACATCATATCTAATTATTCTACATCTAGCTTCAATTTTTATTTAAAAAAAAATTAATTATTGTTATAGAGATGTACTTGAATTTATTTCTGATAACATTTTTTTTCTTTTTGTTTCAACAACTATTTTTCAAATTATGTTTTACTTATGTTAGAATATATGATTATATCATGATAATTATTACACCATTATTTGGATCATTCTAAATATTACATTCATGATAAAACACCACCTTCATAGAAAGGAGAGATTAGTCAGAAAGGATCTTAGGAAATATTTTAGTTGTTTTAAATAAAAACTTATAACTACCTAGAAAACTTAATACCACTATAAATAGGGAAATTCTCTATCAAATCCTTGCAATATAATAATTATATTATTAATTTTCAATAAGTAGAGGTAACATAATTATTCAATTTCCTATGTTCATTATGTTTCTACATTGATATTCCAATGTTAATCTTGCATATTTTTATAGCATGCATGTCATATAGAGGGAAAAGGGTTAAATAATTACTCACATGAGGTTATAGACTTAAATTTCAATAAATCAAAGTAAAATCATTATTTAACTATTGATCAATGCATGCATGAAGGTAAATGGTTTACATCATCCATTTTAAACTATAATTAATTCAAATGTTTACAATGATAGATCTATTACCTCAAAAAAAAATTATAGTAAATATTTGTACATATATATTTGAATGTTATGATTAAACCTTCAATATTATATATAAAATAATTGCATAGTAGTAGGATCACCTCATCAAACCACTATATGTAACAATCAATTTATGGATACAAACCCTAGTGGAAGGTAATCCCATAATAGCCTTATATAAGAATACTTCTTACCAAATCTATCCATTCTAAAATAATAGGTCTGTAATGACATGTATTTCAAATATTATGTTCTTATTTGAGAAAATTTTATTTCATAAAATTTCCTCCCTAATTTCTAAATCCATTGAATATTAAATAAATATTAATGAACTATAGTATATAATTAAAATACACAAAAAAAAAATTGTTTCTATAAAAATAATATATATGTAATATACACATTCAATCAAGACCTCAATGTAGTAGATTAATATGATATCAACAACTAAATGCATGATCGATAGTCATAAGAAGTATGAGAAAGAGTCTTAGAGCATACCTAAAGGTTCATTAATTTTTTTAAATATTCACAAAGATATTGTAAGATCAATATCATTAACCCTTTCATAGGGAATAATGTGATTTTTTTATAAAATTAGATGATCAATATCCTTAACCCTCTCATTTCTATTGTGCTATTGAATCGTTTTTTTCACATCTCTTTTTTTTCTCCCCTTCTCTATTTTTATTTTCTATAATTCTATTTATAATTATATTTATTATTGTCCTTATTTATTTTTTAATGAATGAATAATTTTCTTTTCTCCCTATTTTACTTAATATTTTATCACCCATTCTTGAAAATTTCAAGGAGAAATCATTCATCAGTCCTAATCCCATAAATTGAATTATATTATTAGAACATAAACTTTATCCCTTCTCCACAAATATGCTACCCTTCTACTTTATACCTATAGGTGAACAAAAATTTGGACCACATTATAAATTTACCTCACTAAGAGTGGAATTATACACACATTTTTAAGATCATCTCTTTTAATCTTAATGGTTCTACATTGCACTTTCATGTTTAGGTCATTCTTAGTCCTTCTTAAGCCTATAAATTAGGAGTAATTATTACTATCTAGGAAAAATTATTTTAAATTAATCTCTCTATTAATATAATTTAAGGGATGTACCTATAAATATAGAGAATAAATATACAATTAAAAGCTAGAATATTTGACAAGGTTAAAACAAGAATCCATGGGTCAATAATAAAACAATTAACAAAATATAATTTTAACTTAGTGGAAAGTATTCATAACATAATTTAATGGGTTAATATAAATGTGTATATATATATATATATATATATATATATATATATATATATATATATATAATATTGAAATTTACAATATTTTGATCACCATCCAAGAAGTTTGACATCTACTTTTCCTATAATAAAAAGACCTTTTAAATACCATGCTAATAAAGATAATAATTGTGTGGAAATATATAGTATCAAATAACAGCTTCGATTCACTAAAGAAAAATTTATTCAAAAAACTAGAATTTGTACTTTCATGTATACTATATCTATTTAGCAACATACTACTAAGATTTCAAAAACTAGTTGTTGTAGAGTCATTAATTATTCTTCAATATGACCAAAGCTAGCTCTTACAGATTCATTGATCATTCTTCCATATTCCTAGAGCCAAAATACTTCTCACCCTACCCTTCTTCAACATCAACATTATTTTTCTCCAAAGGAACATTTAGATAAGGAAGAATCGATGGTAGAGAATTTACCAAAGGCACATTGAATGGAGGATGAAGATCATGGTCTCTTATAAAATTAATAGCATAATAATTTTCTTTAATGTTAACGTCCAATTTAGGGAAAAGACAATATGGTCATTTTTGTAACCCCCTTAAAATAACTCTATCACTCTTATGTTGAAGTGTTGATTTTATGACATTATAGACTTCTAAGAAACCCTAACGTTGTTTTAGAAACATTTTGGGAAACAAACCCCTAGTGAGACCTTTACCTTTACAAATATCATACTCTTGAACAACTTTCAAAAAAGAATTACCACTAGGAATCTCTCCTTTACATATTTCTTAGCAGTTTCCTCTAATTCATTGAGATACTAAAGAAAATTCATTTGATTGAAGAGGAAAATTGAAAGAACCTATGATAGAAAGAGAACCCTCCTTGATTATGGGAGAAATAAAAATATTTGATAGAGGTACATATTCATTATAATATCTAGCAAGTCGGGAGAATAAACACTCACCCAAGAATAAAAAATATTTATTCACCATATTTAACAAAAGTTAAATATAAAATATAAAATATAAAAGGGTTATATGGGATGATATTAGGCTAGTATATTTTATTATGAATTAAATAATTATATTTCATATTTATCATTAAATTCAACCACCTAAAATATTCACTCTTTTCACCCATCAATACAGTCCATTTAATATAGTCCAATAAAAAAGTATAATCCATAATAATATAAATTGATGTTAAATATTATCACATATATAAATTTCACACCCTCATAGGTGGCTCATTTCAAAGATAAATAGGATAAAATATATTTTCCATAAATAAAACATGAAAATTCAAAGTCAAAATTATCAATAATTCATGACATAATCTCAAGTATCAATAATTACAAAGTAAAATATTATACTCATAAAAATATATTATAACTAACATATAGAAAGTTAATAATAACATCAAAAGTGTGGAATATTGTTGGAACTATATCCCTCTTTACAAATTTACTTTCATATGGAATTTACTATAATAATTAGTGATAAATATTCCATAAGAAGATTCCAAATGTTCTTAAATATTATAATAACAACCTCACTAAACAAAAACTAGGTTTTCTCTTGATTATAATGACACAAATACTGAAGTGAGTAACAAAGATATTTAGAAGAAAAAAAAACCAAATAAACTCCATAAATATAAAATAGAAATAACAACAACATATTCTCTTCCACCAAACAAGTATACAATATGATGTAATATTATTACAATACAAGATAAAAATTACTCATATAGACAAGGTGGGAGATGAGATTAGACAAGATCATGACAAGTGTCTTGATCTTACAAAATGTGACAACTAACATAAAAAAAATATTAAATTACCTAGGAAACAAGAATTAAATGACATGAAATAAGATAAGATCTCAATAAAAAAACTAAAAATTCTAGAAAGATTCCTAGGACCTAAGTAAGCATAGCATGCAAATATAACCTACTAGGTGAGCTAGGGTTACATAAAACACAACTTATCCTCACCAATAAACCGCTTAAGTGAAACTTAGGGAGGAACACAATAATGAAAATATGCAAAATAATGGGTTTTAACAACAAGGACTAATGAAGTTCCCATGTACAAAAAAACTCTCACAAATGGAGAAAAGGAGGAAATCCCAGTGGAGAAAAATTCTCTATAAAAGAGAAAACATTTAAATAAAATATGAAAAAAGAAGAAATAAATACTCAAGAACACTACCCAAGGATAAATTCCTTCACCCTAAGAATTGATCTCAACTAAAAATAATGAGTTGATTCTAAAGGTTCAATGAAGATGTATGCAAGCTACTGCTTTGTAGACAAGTACTCCAAGTTTAGAACACAATATTTGATGAGCTACCCTATGAAGTGTATGTGGATATAAGAATAATTATTACATTGATACTCCATTGAGGTTTTTGATATATGAATATAATTATTATTATCACACCATAGAGTAGCTGGATGACCAAAGGGAAATAAAACTTATTAATCAACTGATGAAGCCTAAAAATATCTTGATAGAGCCAAAATTACACCTCAATACTTGATCTCTATAGATGATACATAAATATATATCTTCTTCTTAAATGACCATGCAATAAAGCTAGAACCAAGGAAAACAACAAAGAAAAAATTATAATTTCAATTGTTAACATCACCAACCCAATCAAAATTGGTGAAGCTCATGATATTAGAAGATTTGAATGTGTAATGAATGCAAAAATGTTAAGTTCACTTGATTTACCTCAAGATATGCTTCATTGACTTCCAATGAATCTAAAGAGGCTTTTAAGAGAAAAGAGAGACAAGTGCAATCATAGTGGAAATATCAAAACAAGTATGTGTCAAGTACAAAATTATTCCAACCAAGTGCTAATGCAAGGTAGGATCAAGTGGAGGATTAGTTAAAATTTTAGACAGTAAAACACCTGAATTAAAAGGTATGTTTGTAGGCTTACTATCAACCATACCAAATATCTATAAAAAATCTAGAACATAACTTTTATGGAAAGTAAAAATATTGTAAGACATGAACCTAAAGGCTAATCAAGTAATACAAAATTCCAAGGTTAGTCACATAAAAATACTTCATCAATTCTTGTTGAGTATTATTACTAGATTTTCACCTACAAGCTCAATTAGAAAGAGCCATCTATGTTTCAAGATGAATGGTACATTTTTTTAAAACCTTTTGTGCTACATTCAATTATACAAATGAAACAACTTTATAGGATTACAAGAACACAAAAACATAAACTTATTGTATTCATACAAGTGAATGAAAAATAAAATATTTTTACAATCTTTTGATGAAAATTGATCTTATTGAATGTAATCGTAAACATGTGTCTCACACAACAAGTCGTGAGACTGACTTACTCATTTGATACAGATAGGAATTAAACTATACATGATCAAGTAAATACTAAATAAATGTACATGTAAAGAAGGTAACCAGTCATTGATTGAATGTCTAGTTTTGCAAAGGTGTCTGGTGTCTAATGGCTTTGCCTTGCTCCTTGGTCCCTAGGTTGCCTTGTGTCTAGTTACCTGCATTGGGTAAAGAAATGAGTTAGAACATTAGGTTCTAAGAAATGAAAGGTTGCATTCTGAACATGCACATCTACCCATACATGCATATGCTAATTTCTATGTACATCAAATGCAATTCCTAACCTAAGTGTCCATAAGAAGCTAGTAGAAGAATATTATACACACTTAAGGTAGGAATTTTTTTTTCCAACTTGTTTGATTCATGTGCAGATAAAGGTATAATCATATCTTTGTTTTTATTAATTCAAATGAGTGGTGTAAAATGTGGCTCCGACAAGGGTTGAGCCCAACTCATAATTTATGCACAAAATTTTAGGTGAAATTTAATGCATCCAGTGCAAATTACCATGTCAGGGACCTTATTAACAACAACAAATGAAAATAATATATGCATCATTAGTGTTGATGAGTGAGGGACCAAGAAAAATTTGCAAAAATGGTGATCTACCATGTAAGGGAACATTTTTTCAATGTTAAGGTGGGCATTACCTTCTCAATAAGCATTGCAGTCATGAACCTAAGTATGCACAGTGATATCAGAGAATGGAGTTGTGTTTTGGCAATGCCAATTTCATCTATGAACTCTAAAGTAGTGAAAAAGTCTATAGGCATCAAGAAGATGGAATATTGGTATCAAAGGTTATGCACAAATGGTTTTTCAAAACCATACAGTCATGGAGCAAAGAGGGAAGTCCTATTAAATCTAGGGGATAGTGAGAATTATTATTTTTTTGCATATGGGACATGTTTTGGGAATTTTATTAAAATGTGAAAATTTAATACCACAGTGATCTGGCACACAAAAATCTATAAGAAAATTTTCAAATTATGGAAAGCATCGTAATTGAGGCTAAGTGAGAGCACCAAACTCAAAGTTTTATTTTTTTGCTTAGTTACAGGATTAAGCAACCTAGATTGAGAATTCATTAAAAGAGTCTTATTACACCTACAATGCTCCCAAGGAGTTAAAATCAAAATAGAGAATTTATGAAGGTCATCTTAAGTGACTGAGCAATTAAAAATGGTAAATGAATGCATACCTTAGACTTTCAGGTCTATATATTGATGCTGAGAGCAAGACATATGGAAAATACATTAGGAATTGTAGACATGGAAAATGTACATTTTCGATTCGGCACACTTGATCTTGATTACTAACATCATTTCCTCCAGAATCATACTCTCAGAATTTCATCATATTTTGTCTCTTAAATTAATGAATCATTATTTATTTAATTAAGTCTTCCTCCTCCAGTGATTAAATTAATCAATTTAATTTAATTAATCTTACATCTCTATTTAATTAAATAAATCATTTTATTTGATTAAAATCTCTGAAGTCCTCTAATTAGACAAAATTAATTAAACCTTATTTGATTTAATCTATCATATTCCTCCTTAGTTAAATAAATCAAATCATTTATTTAATTAATCATTTCCTCTCAATTCTGATTTAAATTAATTTATCTATTTGAGTAAAAATTGTCAACTCATCAAATCTCCTATTAAATTTTTCAAAACCTTGATTAATTTAATCCCTTTCACTAAAATCCTCTAGGGAATGCAATTTTCACAATAAATAAATTACTTTGATTTATTTAATTCTCTATTTTCCCTCACATGGCATCAAAAGGGAATATTCCCTCATTTTGAATTCAAAAAGTCCAAGTGGACTTGGTCCTTCCAACAAGGCATTTAGGGCCTCTACATGTCCTTTGCCTTGAGCCAAGTGACATTAACTTCATTTCCCTTCCCTCTTCAACAAGTCATTTCACAAATTCAAATTCAAACTAATTGCATTTATTGACACTTTGGCCAAAATGTGCACAACCATCAGCCATTCACATGGTGACAAGTGGCATTCAACCATTGGATTGAAAGTTAGTCTCACATTTCTCAAAGCTTTCTCATTCTTCCAAATTCAAATCTATAAATTGGAGGCTTCTCTCCTCATTTATCATCCACAATTTTATGCAAAGTTACTCTCTTCACATTGAGAGCTAATTTTTCCCATTTCCACTCAACCATTCATCATTTTCACAATTTATAGCTAGGTTATGCTCAAATCTCCTTGGGATATTTGACCATTCCATTATTCATTTCCTAGAAGCATACATCGAATAGTAGGAAGATAATGCATCATCAAATACATTGCTTGTGCAGAGACTAGGATGTTGCTATTAAGATTAGGTGAGACATAGGAAAAAGTGGCAGCCTAGAGGATTGAAAGTTCAACATATACAAGAGGAATAGCGAATGGAGGTCATGGGTTTTGATAACCCATTCACAACTTCTGACACTGAAGAAACAAGATGGTTCTTGTGGTAGAGGTTACAACCTAGAGAGATAAATGAAGGAGAAAAAACAAGATATGTTCACACATTTCTCTGATGGAGGAGTTCTAAACAAGAATTAAAAGGTGAATACCCAGTTGGGTATTTTGAACCCTTGAGGATATTAAGAAAATCAATTGAAACCATAGTCAGGTTCCCTCTTTGTATTTGTAGGTGTTTTGAAGTTTTCGTGCAAGAATCTAAAGATAATAAAAGGTGCATGGAGGGTCGATTTGAGCTTATTGGAAACTATAAGAAAATGGAAATCCTTCACTTTTCTACCAGGTCGTGGCCTATGTGCACAAGAAATCATTATTTTCCTTTGTAAATATACACAAGAATCACATAGATGTCAAGATTATGGAAGAAAATCTTCAAGAAATGGTGATTTCTTTTCATTTTTCTTCATAAATAAACTCAAATTTTGTGTTTGAATTCACAAGAAAGGCATAGGAATGTTGACCAAATAATCACCTCAATCATGAAAACTGAGAATATTCCACCATGTAAGCTAAAAATTTAAAGGAGGAAGCCTCTATAACTCCCAATTCCACGATGAAAACAAAATGAAAACCCTTTTTATCAGCGGTTGCTTCATCTAGAAGCTTGAAAGGCGAAAATGGGAATACAAAGAATTTGGTGCTTTTGGGTTAGGGTTGAAAACCCTATTTTAGCATCAATATAAGTGAAGTGATTTTTATCACTTTATTTATCAAATAACATGTCAATTAATATGTTGTTGTAGTCTCCTTATTCCCTAAGCTTTATTTCTTTATTTTTTGTCACTTTCAAGACTTAGCATTTCTTGTTGATAAGGAGTTTTAGCTGATACATGGAGATATGAGGTTATTTTTTATTTTATTTTTGGCATCTGGTTTTGTATTGTAAATTGATTAACATAAGGGACGCATTATAAATCACTTATTTTGATAATTTTTTTCCTTTAAATGCAAAAATAGAAACATGTATCAATATGACTTAGTCTTGAGAAGAGAATTGAAAAAGATATATTATGAGTTATGATATTTCCAAGCATATAGGGAAGTTTGAAGTTGTTTTCCAACATGAGGAGGGCATATAGGATTATTTTTTTACCTTTTAAGGAAAAAATGGAGCTTTTCATGGACAATTTGATGTTTTTCCATGTTGGAATTTGTCAAAATTGACCATTTCAACTCTTTGAAGCTCATTTGTAGAAAATCCAGTTGCTATATTTTTGGTTTTTTTAAGCCATCTGACCAGATGAAGCTTGAAGTTCCTATTTTGCTGCAACTGTTTGAAGCTGGCTTACTTAGTCATTTTTTGACTCATTTTGTAAGGGAGTTCTTGATATGTAGATTTTAGCTTGGAGTGACTTTAACAGTCCTTTATGAATTTTTGGCATGTTTTGTAACTCAATTTTTTTAATATGATTCATAGTGGAGACCTATATTATTACTGGCGATTCATCTCCTGTCTTTTCATTCTTGCAGATTTGTGTATGTGAAGTCATTGATCAAGTTAGCAGTGAAATTACTTTCGTCACAACTTTGTCTCATAGGTTCATACCTTTCTACAACTAGTTTATTCATGCAGGTTACTAATTGTGTCAACTTGTTGCATGTTATTTTGTTAAACTGTGAAGTTAACTTCCTTCTTATGCAAATTTTTGTATACAGGCCTATTAGTAAAATATTAATGCATCAATATACAACAATGAATAGTACATACTTAGGTACATTCCAGTTCTGATCAATTGTGTTAGTATTTTGTGATCATATTCTGACCATTAGCTTTGGTGTATCACTTCATTTACATTAGTATTTCATTTTATGTAATATTTCTCCCTTTTCCTCATCACATCAGTAGTTTAGAAGATATTACCAGCTAGGAAGTCGGCCTATCTAGAGGTTCATTTCAAATTTAGGTGACCCACAACCTTGAAATGATCCCATGCTTCTCCAAAATTATTAGTTTTAATACTTTACAAAGGGTGCATTTCTAGGAGCTAACAATTTTTGGCATGCCCGGTGGGATTATCAACTTAGACAATGCATTTTTTCAATTTGTTTGTTGGTTTTGATGTGCAACCCGTAGATTTTCAAGCCTTTCAAGAGGTTTGTAGGCACATTTGGCGACTCCATGAAGTTGAAGATAGCAGGGCCATTGTTGTCACAAACAATGAGAAGGATACAGATGAGAGGTTCCAGAGGCTTCAAGTTTTTGCATCTATCACCACCTAGAAGACAAGGCAGATCAGTGAAAAGAAGACCTCCCTCAAAAAGAGTTTAGTCCACACCAACTAGGGCTAGGCCTGAATCATTATTTTCACCACAAGGAGGAGAGTAAGACCATCTAAGAGACAAAGTGAAGCTCACTCAACTTCACCAAGTTTCAGAGCAGCAAAGTCACCCTCAGGCAGTCCAAGAAGAAATATTTCTGCTACAAGCTTTGTACCTGTTGTTCAAACTCAAGTTAATCCATCACAATCACCTCTAATGGATGTAAGAAACCAACAATTTGTGCCATTTGATGGGGGTAGTCCATTAAATCTTGCATAACCCAATGCTATACTAATGGTAGCTCTTAAAAAATTTCCAATCTTCACTGGCAAAGATCAAATAACTCCTATTGAGAAAATACAGGGTATTTCTTCTTTATGTGGTGTTCATCATATTACACAAGAGGATGTAGTTGTAAGGCTACTTGCGATGTCTTTTAAAGGAGGAGAATTACAGTGGTTTAGAATCCTTGGAGTTGGTACCATTGCCAAGTGGGATGAGTTAGGAGATAAATTACATAAACAATTTCAGATCAGGTCTGATAATTTATCCCTACTAGAGCAATTAACTACTATAAAAAGAGCTCCTCAAGAGAAAATGAATGATTTCAACTTCAAATTTTGGAGGACTTGAGATAGAATCCCTGCAATAGTAAGGCCATGTTCTAGATATGCATTTTTGTACTTTCTGAAGGATATTAACAACAATATAGCTCTAATGACACAGTCTATGGGAGGAGTGTCTCTATGTGATGCATTTTCAATGACGATTAGAGTAGAAAATTGTTTAATATAGGCAGGAAAGGTTGCTCCTAGGCCACCAATGCCTATTTTTCCATAAATACAGCCACATATGCCACTTCAAGTATAACCTTTTACCCCATTACATATTGTTCCAGCATTACCAACTACTGGTGGACAAGAGGGTTCATTCCCAATTCAATCTCAAGGGTTGCAAGAAATTAAAGAGAGTAAAAAAATAGATTGAGAGAATTTTACAAAATTTTGGGAACAAATTGGTCAACTTGGAGAAGCAATAGTCATACAGACCACCATACCAACAACAAAATCAAGGAGGAAATCAGCCTTTTCAAGGCCAACAACAACATTTTCAAGGTAGTAGGCAACAATATTAAGGTAATTACTAGGGCCCAAGGTAGAATGTAAACACAAGGCCTTTTAAGGCATATGCTCTTGCACTTGTTAGTGCGGCTAGGGACCTTGTCCCTATTCAAAAAAATTTAGCAGTAGATTATGAGTGGTGCTATCCTTGCAACCAACCTCACAATCAAGCTACCTTCTCCAATGGAATCATTAATCATGCTCTAATGGTACAAAGTGTTGTAGGCTCACAACATAACATACCTAATGATGGAGCTCCAGAACATCAAGAGAAACCAATAAATGATGCCTCTCCTAAAATTTTAGGGAGAGGAGTTATGTGCGATCAATGCGGATGATCCAGTCTCATCAAATACAAAAGAAAAGAAAAAAGCTCTCAATCTTGATAAAACATCTGATAGGGGGAAGGTTGCAATTGTTGAACCATCCACATCACAAGTGCCTCACATTATGCAAGGGAACTCTCAAGGATATGCTAAGGAGAAACCACACTTGCAAGATGATTCTGCTGGTGTAAAGGTTCATCATAAGGTAGGTTCAACTGTACCTTTCAATATAATTGAAAATATGAATAACATGAATGTAACAATTTCCATGTGGGATTCTTTAGCTATCACGGGTCCGAAAGATATGTTATAGTTAGCTTTGTCGAATTTGAAAGTGATTGACGAAACAATAGTAGGTCAAGTTAGGACTATCCTAAAAAATAATCCCTAGGATAGCAACCA
This sequence comes from Sequoiadendron giganteum, assembly GCA_007115665.2. Lineage (NCBI taxonomy): Eukaryota > Viridiplantae > Streptophyta > Pinopsida > Cupressales > Cupressaceae > Sequoiadendron > Sequoiadendron giganteum. The sequence goes on from CM021100.1 coordinate 894,638,071, forward strand.
ACAACCCATTAAATAGAAAGGTAAAGATGTTAAGCCTCCTCTTTTTACATTTCCTTAATAGTTGGTGTTAAATTAGCTCACAACTATATGGTGGATAGTGGGGCTAGCAGTTTAGTCATGCCCAAGAAATTTGTAGATCAGTTAGGACTGACGTACCAACCATTAGAAAAGGGGGTTCTTCAATTATATGGTTCAACCGTTAACACTGTAGGTATCATCAAGGACCTAAGTTTGAATTTGTAGGCCTGTTCTATTTTTTCCATACCACAGGATGTATTTTTTATAGACTTGCCTCCAATTTTTTCCTTATGTTTGTTTAGGGATTTCACAGCTAAGATTGGGGGTTATTTTTCATCAGATTAGTCCCATTTTCTTTTTAGAACAAGATATGGGACCAAGGTTACTATTAGATCAGAGAAATTGGCTAAGGATCACATATAGCCTTATAATCCAAGTGCGATCAATGTTTTCCCTACTCCTGTAGACATAAATTGTGTCATTTTTACTTATAGTGAACTTGTTGTTGCTCAAGAGCTTTAGGCTAAAAGTGTTCTTGAGTCAGTTTTGCATGAGTGGGAAACAAAAAATGTGGTAGATAACCTTGATAGTCATATTCCAAATGCTGGTATGGGTAATTATGTGCTTCATGAATTTGACATAGAGATGCCTAACCTGGAAAAGAGTGCAAATTCATTGCAATTGTAATAGGATGAGTTATGGGATATATTTTTTTATGGGTGACAAGTATTTTTCTCCTTTCCATTTTTCTTTTGCTTGTTCTAATAATATTGTTGAATATGAAGGGCTTATCCAAGGTCTGGAATGGGTAAGGAAAAGAGGAGTGAACTATCTCAAGGTTTATGGAGACAATGAGTTAATAGTAAATTAGGTTAAAGACCCGAGTGTCACAAAAAATGATGCTTTGAAGTCCTGCATAAATAGAATGTGGGACCTGATTGAAGAATTTAATGCATTCAACTTGAATTTTGTTCCCAAAAGTTAGAAAAAACATGCAGATTGTCTTGTAGATGTTGGAGCACTGTTTGATATCCCTAATGATATCAAGAAAGAGAAAACACATAAATATGTGAATGTTGTCACCAGGTCATCAATTCCTGATAACAAAATTCAATGGCAAGTGTTTGACAATGATGAACAAATTTTTGTCATTTATGTTAGAAGAAAATCAAGAGAAGCTCAAGCAATAGTATGATGATCAAGTCATATAGCTGAAGACAAAAAATCTACCCAAGCGACTCATCACTTTGGAGTCCATTTTCAACACAGATGATCAACTGAAGAAGAGTAAAGCTGGTTTGTAGATAGAAGAAGAACATTATGAAGAGTAGGAGTTTTAAAGGTAAGCTCCTTTAAATAGGAAAAATATGTTCAGCTGAGGATAAACAAGATTTTATTGCAGTATGTCAGGAATTTCATAATGGGTTTGCTTGGGAATACTCAGATTTAAAAGGGTTTGAACCCCACATTTCCCAACACACAATTGAGTTAGAACCTGGAGCCAAGCTTGTTAGGTAGAAATAGAGACCTTTGAACCCTAAGTTAGAACCTGTAATGATTAAGGAACTGACCAAATTAGTTGAGGGGGGTATTATATTTCCTATCAAACATGCCTCATGGGTTTATAACCTTGTACCGATTAGAAAGAAAAATGGAGAAATTAAGCTCTGCATAGACTTTAGGGATCTTAACACAGCATCTCTGAAAGATCATTACCCATTTCCCTTGATGGAGTAGATTCTGCAAGTGGTCGCATGTTCTAATAGGTTTTCTCTGTTGGATGGTTATAACTAGGTGTTGGTCAAGGAAGAAGACCAGTTCAAAACTGCATTTACAATGAAGTGGAGCACTATGACTTACAAAAGAATTCCTTTTGTCTTATCTAATGATGGTGCCACATTTCAGAGAGCCATGGATATGGAATTTCAAAGTCTAATCAATAAAATTGTTCAGATCTATCTAGATGATGTTACGATATTGTCAAAGAATGTTGAGGAACATATGTCACATCTAAAATAGGTGTTTGATAAATGTAGGGAGTTTGGAATATCCCTAAACCCAAAAAATATTATCTCTCCAGTTCATGAAGGTAAGTTGTTGGGACATATTGTGTCAAAATAGGGAGTTACTATTGATTCTGAGAGAGTCCAAGCCATACTTGAGCTGCCATTACCCAATCACAAGAAGGGTTTACAAATATTTTTAGGTAGGATTAACTTTCTAAGAAGGTTCATTCCTAATGTTCCAAATTTGTTGTAGCCTTTGACTATCATGCTTAAGAAAAATGCAATTTTTAGTTGGACAAGAGAAGCCAAAAATAGCTTTGAAGAAATCAAGGAGGCTTTAGAATCAGCCCCAACATTGGTAAATTTGGATTTCTCTAAAGACTTTATTCTATATGCTTTTGGTAGCATTAGCTATATTTATGCTATGCTAGTTTAGAAGAATGATGATAATTTAGAGCAGCCAATTGCCTTTTTCAATCAAGACCTTGCTAATTATGAACATATATATAAATTTGTAGAAAAACATATCCTTGCTGTCATAAGAAGCTTGAAGAAATTCAAGCCTTTAATCTCTAAAATTAAGATTCATATTATGGTTACACAACCAAGCGTTAAGGATTTTTTTTAGAAGAGATCTAAATGAGAAAAGGGTTGGGTGGATCACGAAATTGATGGAATACGATGTAGATATCAAGATTACCAAACTTGTTAGAGGTAAAGGTCTTTGTGAGAAACTTTCTACAAGGTCTAGAAATGAGAAAGAATCAGAAAAAAATGGTTTTTTATCTAATATTGATGAGCCTTAGAATGCTCAATATGATACACCTGTGTTGGGTACAAGTTGGGTTCAAGATATGACCCATTTTTTACAAACTGGCGAGTGTCCAACAGGTTTAGATAGAGATAAATGAAGATACTTCAGATTACAGTCCATTCTATATGTGTTGGTTGATAATATCCTTCTCAGAAAGGATCTTAATGGTGTGCTATTGAGATGTATTAATACTGATCAAACAAAAAGAGTGCTTCATGAGTTTCATGATGGAGCTACAAGAGGTCATTTTTCTCCTAGGATGACTACTTGGAAAATAATGAGAGCTAGCTAATACTGGCCCAACTTATTCAAAGATGCCCATGCTTGGGTGAGGAAGTGTATTAAATGTGCTTTATTTCCAAGGAAGGAGAAGTTTCCATCCATGCCTCTGCAGTTGATTCAAGTTGAACAACCCTTCATTAGATGGGCCATTGACTTTATTGGACCAATAAATCCACCTTCCAATGTTGGTCGTAGGTGGGTACTTACCACCATTGACTATTTTACAAGATGGAAAAAAGAAGTAGCTTTGAAAGAAGCTAATGAATATTTTGTATTGAACTTCTATGATGACATAGTAATGAGGTTTGGGGTTCCTGATTCTATTATATCTGATAATTCTCCAACATTTGTGGGATTAATAGTTATAGATTGGGCTGTTAAACATGGAATTCATCTGAATACATCTTCAAATTATTACCCTTAGGGTAATGGTTTAGCTGAAATTACAAATAGAAATCTTATCAGAATCAATAAAAGGACCCTGGAGGATAATCAAAGGGCTTAGCACACAAATCTGAAGTATGCACTTTGGGCAAATAGAGTTACCCCTAAAAGGTCTATTCGTAACTCACCATATATGTTGGTTTATGGTAAAGTGGAAAGACTGCCTCTATCTATGGAGCTTCCAACTCTTGACATTATACACTAGCTAGATATGTTTTGAAGAGAATGAGCCTTTGACAGTGAGATATTCTCATCTTATGGAACTTGAAGAAGTTAGGGACAAAGAATATGGAGTATCATCAGCTCCAAACAAAGAAGGTCTTTGACAAGAAAGCTACACCCAAGTTTTTCAAAGAGGGTGATGTTGTTCTCAAGTGGGATGTACTGAAGACTAGGCCAGGTAAGCATTCAAATTTTAACAACTTCTAGACCGGTCCTTATGTTATTTATGAGTGCAAGGAGCACAATGTATTCTGACTGTCAACAATGGATGGTGAAATTTTACCTATCCCAGTTAATGGGATTCACCTCAAACATTGTTTTGAGGTATGATCTACCTTTGTACATCTTAGGATAGGTTTTATGTTTTCAATAATTGTTGTTGTATTTAGTTTAGTTGATGTTTCAATTCCCTAAGTGTTTTTCCAGCATGGTTAGATAGTTTTCTTTCTCTATTTTTCCTATTTTCAATAAGTTTCAAGGTAACCTGATCTATTCTACTAAGTTACAAAGTGGGTTGTAGCCATGTGAAATTTTTCTAGGTTTTTTTATGATTTTAACTAATGACTCCAAGCCTAATGGATGAGTTTAGGTCATTGGTCTTTGATGTTTAGTAGGAAAACATCTAGTAGATGTCGCCAAAAAAGTTACTAGATTTTCACCTACAGGATCAATCAGGACGAGTCATCTATGTTTCAAGATGAATCATACATTTTGTTAAAACCTTCTATTCTAAATTCAATTATACAAATGAAACAATTTTAGAGGATTACAAGAAAACAAGAACATAAATTTATTATATTCATACAAGTGAATGAAACGTAAAATATTTTTGCAATCTAGTAGATGTCGCCAAAAAAGTTACTAGATTTTCACCTCCAGGATCAATCAGGACAAGTCATCTATGTTTCAAGATGAATCATACATTTTGTTAAAACCTTCTATTCTAAATTCAATTATACAAATGAAACAATTTTATAGGATTACAAGAAAACAAGAACATAAATTTATTATATTCATACAAGTGAATGAAACGTAAAATATTTTTGCAATCTTTTGATGGAAAGTAATCTTATTGAGTGTAATTGTAAACATGTGTCTCACACAAAAAGTCATGATATTGACTTAATAATTTGATACATATAGGAAATAAACTATACATGAATGAGTAAATTCTAAAGAAATGAATATGTAAAGAAGGTAACCAGTCATTGCCTGAATGACTAGTTTTGCAAAGGTTTCTAGTGCCTAATGGCTTTGCCTTACTCCCTAGTCCCTAGGTTTCTTGGTGTCGAGTTACTTACATTGGGTAAAGAAATGATTTAGGACATTAGGTACTAAGAAATGAAAGGTTGCATTCTAAACATGCACAATTACCCATACATGCATATGCTAATTTCTATGTACATAAAATGTAGTGCCTATTCTAAGTGTCCATAAGAAGCCAATAGAAGAATATTATACACACTTAAGGTAGGTGTTTTGTTTCTAACTTGTTTGCTTCATGTGAACATACATGTATAATCATATGTTTGTTTTTATTAGTTCAAATGAGTGGGGTAAAATGTGGCTCCCACAAGGGTTGAGCCCAACTCATAATTTATGCACAACAACAAATGAAAAGAATATATGCATCAATAGTGTTGTTGAGTGAGAGACTAGGAACAGTTTGCAAAAATGGTGATCTACCATGTAAGAGAATAATTTTTCAAAGTTAAGGTGGGCATTACCTTCTCGACAATCATTAAAATCATGAACCTAAGTATGCACAGTGATATCAAAGAATGGAGTTGTGTTTTGGCAATGCCAATTTCATTTATGAACTAAATTAGTGACAAAGTCTATAGGCATCAGGAAGATCGAATGTTGTTATCAAATTTTACACACAAATGGTTTTTCAAAACCATACTGTCATGGAGCAAAGAGGGAAGTCTTGTTAAATCCAAGGGATAATGAGCAATTTTGTTTTTGCATATGGGACATGATTTAGTAATTTTCTTCAAAGGTGAAAATTTAATAGCACAATGATCTGGCATAATGAAAGGTATAAGAAACTTTTCAAATGATGGAAATCATTGTAGTTGAGGCTAAGTGAGAGCACCAAACTCAAAGTTTTGTTTTTTTGCTCAATTATAAGATCAGGCAACCTAGATTGAGCATTCACTAAAAGAATCTTATTACACCTACAATGCTCTTGATGAGTTAAAATCAAAACAAAGAAATTATGGCGGTCATCTTAAGTGAATGAGAAATTAAAAATTGTAAATGAATGCATAGCTTAGACTGTCATGTCTATATATTGTTGCTAAGAGAAAAACATATGGAAAATACATTAGGAATAATGGAAAGGGTTTCCAAAATGTAACAGGTTTAGTACTTATTAAACAAGTTAAGTTTGTGGTATACAGTGTGGAGGCCTATAGGTTATTTCATCAAAGAAATAAGACTATTCAAATAGATCAAAAATTGAAGGGATGAAAATTGTATTCAAAGAATATATATAGCCTTACAGCCCGTGGCCATGATTGGTCATTGAAGAGAGAAAAATCACAAAGAATACAATATACATTGCCTAGAAGCATACATTGAACAGTAGGAAGATAATGCATCATCAAATATATTGCTTGTGCAAAGACTAGGATGTTTCTATTAAGATTAGGCGAGACAAAGGAGAAATTGACAACCCAGAGGATTTAAAGTTCAACATATACTGGAGGAATAGTGAATGGAGGTCATGAGTTTTGATAACCCATTCACAACTTATGACACCGAAGAAATGAGTTGGTTCTTGTGGAAGAGGTTGTGACCTAGAGAGATAAATGGAGGAGAAACAACAAGATGTGTTCACACATTTCTATGATGAAGGAGTTCTAAACAAGAACTAAAAGGTGAATACCCAGCTAGGTATTTTGAACCCTTGTGGATATTTAAAAAAGCAAGTGAAACCCTAGTCAAGTTCCCTCTTTGTATTTGTAGGTGTTTTGAAGTTTTCCTGCAAGAACCTGAACATAATAAAAAGTTCATGGAGGGTCAATTTGAGCTTATTGGAAACTATAAGAAAATGGAAATATTTCATTTTTCTACCAGGCCGTGGCCTCTGTACATAGAAAATCATTATTTTCCTTTGTTAGTATACACAAGAATCACATAGATTTGAAGCTTATCGCAAAATATATTTGAGAAATGGTGACTTTTTTTCATTTTTCTTCATAAATAAACTCATATTTTGAGTTTGAATTCACAAGAAAATTGTAGGATCTTTACCAAATACTCACCTCAAGCACGAAATCTAAGAATATTCCACTCTATAAGCTGAAAAATTGAAGGAAGAAGCCTCAATAACTCCCAATTCCACCATGAAAATAAAATGAAAACCCTTGATCTCGGCAGATGCTTCATCCAAAAGCTTGAAAGGTGAAAATGGGAATACAAAGCATTTGATGCTTTTGGGTTAGGGTTGAAAACCCTATTTTAGCATCGATATAAGTGAAGTGATTTTTATAACTTTATTTATCAAATAACATGTCAATTAATATGTTGTCGTAGTCTCCTTATTCCCTAAGCTTTATTGCTTTATTTTTTTGTCGCTTTCAGGACTTATCATTTCCTATTGATAAGGAGTTTTAGCTGATACATGGAGATATGAGGTTATTTTTATTTTATTTTTGGCATTTATTTTTGTATTATAAATTGATTAACATAAGTGACGCATTATAAATCACTTATTTTAAACATTTTTTCCTTTAAATGCAAAAATAGAAACATGTATCAATATGAATTAGTCTTGAGAGGAGAATTGAAGAGATATATTCTAAGTATGATATTTCCAAGCATATAGGGAAGTTTGAAGTTGTTTGCCAAAATGAGGAGGGCATCTGGAGTGTTTTTTTTGCTTTTGAGGAAAAAATAGAGCTTTTCATGGACAGTTTAATGTGTCACCATGTTGGACTTGGTCAAAAATTAACCATTTCAACTCTTTGAAGCTCATTTGAAGAAAATCTAGTTGCTATATTTTTGGGTTTTTTAAGCCATCTAACTAGATGAAGCTTCTAGTTCCTATTTTGGTGCACTTTTTTGAAGCTTGCTTACTTAGTATTTTTTTGACTCATTTTGTATGGAAGTTATTGATATGCATATTTTATCTTGGAGTGACTTTTACAGTCCTTTAGGAAATTCTGGCATGTTTTGTAACTCAATTTTTTGAATACAATTCACAGTGTAGACCTTTATTATTACTGGTGATTCATCTCTTGTCTTTTCATTCTTGCAGATTTGTGTATGTGAAGTGATTGATCAACTTAGCAATGAAATTGCTTTCCTCACAACTTTGTATCATAGGTTCATACCTTTCTACAACTAGTTTATTCATGCAGGTTACTAATTGTGTCAACTTGGTGCATGTTATTTTGTTAAACTTTGAATTTAACTTCCTTTTTATGCAAATTTTTGTATACAGGCCCATTAGTAAAATATTTATGCATCAATATACAACAATGAATAGTACATAATTGGGTACATCCTAGCTTTGATCAATTGTGTTAGTATTTTTTGATCATATTCTGACCTTTAGCTTTGGTGTATCACTTCATTTACATTATTATTTCATTTTATGTAATCTTTCTACCTTTTCCCCATCACATCGGTAGTTTAGAAGATATTACCAGCTAGGAAGCCGACCTATCCGGAGGTTCATTTCAAATTTAGGTGACCCACAGCCTTGAAATGATCCCTTGTTTCTCCAAAAATATAAGTTTTAATACTTTGCAAAGGGTGCATTTCTAGCAGCTAACAAGTATATTAAATGATGAATCTATAACTCCTTGTGAGAATGAAATCATCCACATAGAGAAAAACAATTAAAAGATCCTCATGATACGGGTATGTGTAGGATCATCATGAAAAAATAGGCTCTTAAGCAATATAAAACCTAAATTGAAGCAGATAGATATGCTCTACAAAATAGAAAGAAATATATTAAAATTTGTTACATATGCTCTACCAAACATAAATCTTTTAAAATAAACTAAAAAAATCAATGTCTTCATAAGGTCCTACATGCAAATGATTAGTAGTTTCCTTTGTGTCTTTGGTTTTCATCCTGCAGAAAATAAGATGTTTTTTGGTTTTTATTTAGGTCTTCTATGCTTCGTTCTGTTGGTGTTTTTTCATGTAAACTAGGTTCGTCTCCTAATCTACCTATGGAATTTCCAAATTTCCAATCAAGGGCAGCTCAGAGGACCTAGACCAAGTGACGAGGATTTTAATAATAAACCTCCTACACTTTGGGCTCTGCAAGACCCAGGAGGGTGATCCCTGTAATGAGTTTACAACTTTTGCAACAAAAATCATAAATAGTCATTAACTTCAAAAAATAGATAATCTCACTTAATAGCTCAATAGAATGGGATAAGACTAAAATGAATTGGTTGTTCATCAGTAATATCAACCACTTGGAGCATGAGATGGTTATAACATAGTTTCATGGTGAAAGATAAATCATTATGTTTAAAATTTGTGGTAGCAAGCCCTAGGTGAAGACAAACAAAACACTACATCACCAAGAACAGATGCAAATCAGACCAGTGCCATATCCATTGGAGGAGTCAAATTCACCAACACTTAAAGGTTCATATCAGATTTCAACACATAGCATACTACATCTTTGATTATACTACCTTATAGTATCACCAATTTGTACCTTAGCTCAATACTTCTTACCCAATCCTTGTACAAAACATATCAATCTGCAATCTCATTTAAGCAATTTAATTAATTCTTTGTGTAGATACCTGAAATTGGTCTATGCCTACGAACACCACTTTCAACATAATTTTCTATAGTCCATGGTCATGATTAAATAATGTCAATTATTTAATTAACCTTTCTAACACATATTTCCTCTATTAATTAAATATCCCTTTTTAATTAATTCATTAATTCATAAATGACCTTTATTCAACTTGGATAATTAAATAAATCATATTTGTTTAATTATGTCCCTAACTAATTAATTCTTCCTTCTTAATTAAATATGTATTATTTAATTAAACCCTCTTTTTATCATATGTCAACTATAATTAAATATCTTTATTTAATTATTCATTTAACCCCCTTTTCAACTATAATTAAATATTTATTATTTAATTATTCAATTCCACCCTTTTCGAAAGTCAAATTAAATAAATTACTTTATTTATTTAATTAAATCTTCTATCTTTGAATGTTGAATTAAATTAACATTTAATTCACATTTAATTCATTTATGTCACATTCCTCTATCATTCAGTTATCTAATCGTCCACTTACCTTCTGACTTGAGATCTATTTTTAGTTCTCCAGTTATCTCTGAATTCAGTTGTTGATCATCTCTGCAGGAAGACTCTCCATCACAACTAGTCGATTAACTAGTTCTAACTCATATGCATGTATGCATCTATTAATTAAATATCTTTTATTTAATTAATTAATTTAATTATGCATTCGAATTCCTCATCTTCAAGTTTTGACTTTGTCTTTGACATTCAAAGTCTATTCCTTCTATTTTCAAAGATTCTTAACTAAAGATTAAGATCTTGTTCTATTTTTAGTATTTTCTGACTCATGTTCTAACTCACGTTCTATCTGAGACAAAACTCACATCGCATGGCATTCATCAATCTTGTCCGTCGATCTCTCTTTCATCTGAGCCGATTATTCGAAAACACAAAATCTATAAAATGAACTGTCATTATCATTATTCCTCCTCCTGAAATCATTGTACACTTTTGAGAAGAAACAATCTTCGATATTTTGTTGAGACACTCAACGAAGTTATGCTTGCATTCAAACACACAAATATCTGAGGGCAAGAATAACAAGACAGCTAAATGGAAAAGGGCAATTGAGATAAATCGAGGAAGTATTTGCATATTCGGTGAGATCATTCTAGTTTTATTAGTTTAGATTAATCATGCTTACTTATCATTCTTTGTTGTTTTATTTAGATTAGAATTGATGTTTAATCTTGTGTAGCTTTAGCATCTTCCATAATTCCAAAAAATTTGAGTTACACTTTGAACTAATGCTAAAACTAGAATTGCACACACCACAACGGTGAGAAGAATAGAATAACCCTTGATTACTTCATTCAAAAATTTGAATACATTTGCACATAGGAGAGACATGAGCTTGGATTTGTCAGTTAAACTCAAATGCTAGTACTATTATGAAACACTAAATCTTAATAAACCCAAATCCTACAGCAAAATGACACAAAACCCACTTGCATTGCCTATGTAACTACAAATTTTACAATTTGAAATGCAGCTCCACACCAGAATTTTGACTAGCTAACTTGCTAACTTGCTAACTTTCCCACTTGCTCTCTTTTTTTACCGTTAGAGAAGAAAAGAATAAGAAGAGGAGAAGAGATTCCAAAAGAAACCCTAAATCCGAACAAAAACATCCATCTGGAAGCATCTCCATCATTGAATAGTGATCTACAAAATATCTTCTCCATTTCCCTGTAACAAACTTGATTCTGTTCTCAAAACAACATGTGCTCAATTCATTCTTCAATAGAAAAATGCCCATGTGTCCATCTGTAATCATCACTTATTATTTGCAGTTGAAAGAAGAACTCTCCATCCCCGTTAAAAATCATTTTATGCTCTTTATTGTTTCTTCCCCTTTGCTGTATATTTCATAATGTTTGTTGTGGCTATAATTTTACCTCTTAACAAATCAACTCTCAAAGTGAAATAAAACACTTCACCCGTGAATGCCAACATTAAAATTATTTAACATTCACCTAAGTAAAATATTCTACCTATTTCATTCTTCTTCACTTTACTTCCCCTCACATACCTCATTATAAAATAAAGTGAATATAAAATTCACTTAATTGATCCTCCCAACAAAATTTCACCTAGGCAAATAATATATTTACCTATGCACATTTAACCCCCTCAATACATTAAAATATTAAAATATTTTAATGAACCTCAGAAGCATCCATATTTAAAACTTCACCATTTAAACTATGTCGAAAAATATTAAAATAGGCCCATAATGTGTTATTTTCACTTTTACAAAAGTGAAAAACCTTACTTCAAAATACTTGTCAAGCAAATAATTTTATCCTTTTACCTCACCGGGCCCATTCCTCACTCAACATCCACACACTACATTCCATTTAAAATGGTTTGTTATAAGAGAAAATAAATCAACTAAGGCCCATTTTGTATTTAAAAGTATTTATCTAGCATATAAGACCTTTACTCCAAGATCACCCGGACACACCACTCATTCCCTGCCATCCTGCAACCAACATCCCGTGAGCAACTCCGTATTGCGAAATGGCGGGAAATGGTCCAGATCATGCTGCATTTGACCATAGATCACAACCATTGGATTTTTCCTCCATTTTGATTTGCTTCAACTTTCATCTTCCCAAAAATTTCAAACTTCACACCCGAGAGAAAAGAAACGTGGGTCCCTCCATTTAATACATTTGACCATACAACTTAGGGAAACATTTAATTTTTAAATGTTTTTACTTGCTTCTTCTCTCTTCCCCACGATCACGTAATACTTAATAGCCCAACATCTTTCCATTGCGATTTGGCGGGCAACGATCACGATTTTGCTGCATCGACTACTCACCCTCAACCATTGATTTTCCTCTTGTTCGTGTTGCCCTAATTTCCTTTTTTGTTTACTCACTCTTGAGCTCTACACATGGCTGCCATTGCTCCTTCTTGTTGTGTGTGGTGATCTCCTTTCACTTGGCATGAGTTTCTCCCAAGCTTACACATCCCATGTGCCTCCACTTTCCTTGATAAGCGCCTCTATAGTGATCACTCCGACCACATTTTCCCAGTGAGCTTTTGTACCAAAACCGTTCTAAGTTTCCTTCATAATCATAATCTACATTTTCAGATGAATCTCGCTTAAAGCCACCAGCCTCTACTTGTATCCTTCCATGCAATCGCCTATTATTCTGTGTAAGACCCTGCTGTGAGTGATCCTTGTATGTTACATCATGATGTCCATGTTCATCATCCCATAGCCTATGCCCATGATGAAAATCACTATGTTGTGCATCGAAATGCTATCGTTTGGGAGAATTATCCAATGCTTTAGTTGAGCCAAATTTCCTACGCTTTGAAATGTTGTGCCGAAGATCACCAATATTGTTTTATTCCACATCAACTTCATTAGATAAGGACCTCCTTTCCCGATCAATTGACCTCTATGTAGCTCTATCATCAAATGGATTAAGCTGCCTCTGACCACCATGGTCATATCCTCTGTGTTTATATTGGTCATAAGGTCCATGGTTGTATTGATACTCAGCATCAGAGTAACCTGTTCACTCATGCATGCTTGGATGATCATAATCAAATCAGGCTAACTCTCTTTTCTTATTTCTTTCACGGCCATTAACTACCCCTCTTCCTAATTCTATATCATGGTTAGGGCGGTAATCAACATCCTCATGCTGGCTTCATTGATCAGTTCCATTATCTACAAGAACATCAAATCCTGGAGGTGATTCACCTAACCACTCATCATGTTCAATGCCATTTTGCAACTGGTCATCTGGAGGTTGACCATGACGTACATGAGATCTGGGAACTCGAGCATTGTATATCCTCTCTCTTGTAGATTCCATCTCTAGTAAATTTGATTCAACATTATGCCTGTTTGACTATGAATAAGGTGGTTGAGAGTGCCCTTGAGAATTAGATTTTACTACTGGTGGAATCTGCACTGCCATGGTATGATTGGAATGCACTACCTTTGCATGTTTTGAATGAATTCCCATAGGATTGCCTAGCTTCCCTAACTCTCATGCTCGACATGGTGTTCTCCTCCTACCATGCGTGGTTCCTCACTATGTAGGTTTCCCCTCATGTCTCCACTTTATGCTTTGATGAGTGTTCATTGACTGTTGGTTGCGCCACACAGAGCTCCCTCCAACACTGGTCGCACCCACATTTAGCTCACCACGTACTGCATACCCAGCGTTGTGTGCTTCCCACACCATGTTACTAGCTACGTCCCTGCTAATTGTAAACACTATTTGCAACCATTTCTTTGGTCACCCCATGTTATCAACAAGATACCACCGGTTTTTCTTGAATCCCTTTTGGTGTGTTGGAAATGTGTTGTTCCTTTAGTCTTATGGCTGTATGTAATTATTGTCTACACCTTAAGCATCGAGTTGAGATGCTTCTTACAATAGCCATTTATTTCATTTTGAAACATCCCAATCACGATGACTTCCTGCTCGTGCTTTGGAACAGAGCACCCAACACTCATTGCTTTGCTTGAGCTTTTGTAGAGAAATGTTCATGGATCGGCTTCCTTTAGATTTCTTCATTAGGAGAAACACCATTATTATTGTCAAAGCTAGACATATGTAAGCAACTTTGTCCACTATTTCTATCACAAAAACTTCTTGCAGTTGATTCATCAAATCAATTTGGTGCAAATTCCTCATATTGACCTTCTTTAGTGAGACCATGTTTCATTGAGGTCCCTTGTAAAACATTTTTCTATATGTAATGCTTCCACATTTGCATGCATATTCTACCTCCATCAAACTTGTTAGACCCTAAACTTGAAAACCATAAAACCTCATAGAACAAATTTCTCTTTTAGTATATGTGGATGTTCAAACATTCTAGCAATATTGAAAAATGCAATGACCTTATCCCACTGTGACATCAAAAAGTTGTCCAAAAAATCCTCTTGTATTAATGTCCAATTGCCATTCAAAAGCCTGAACAATGCTTGGTTATTTGTCCCTGTATTTGAATTCATGAAGACATTACTACATTTACCTTTCTCCTTATTTTCCATCTCGAAAACATTTACCTGACATGGTTCCAGCATCGTGGCAAAAACCAAGTCAAGATATTGCAAAGCATGTCGAGCCCCATGTGGGCTCGGCTAAACATTTTTCATTTTCAAAAAAGTTTCAAACTCAAATCAACCCAGGACAACATTTGGATGTATTTGAAGTAAAATGGTAAACTGGGTTGCCATCAGAAACTGTTTTCTATCACTTTTGAAAAATGGTCAAAACAAGCCAGGTTGCCTCAGGAATCGATCTGGGAAACCAATCAAATGACCTCATGAAACCATAAAAACCTATAAGCATATAGTCATTTGATCCTAAAGTACAATGCAAAAGATGGCTTAGAGAAACAGATCCTGAGGAATCGGATATTAATCCGCCAATTTGGTCAGTTGAACCTTTCTAAAACAATAATTGTTCTGAGCCAATTAGAACACACCCGACTGCCAATTTATAAACATAGAAAATTAACCCTTGACAAGCTACCATCAGACACAGTGGAACATTAAGATACCCTGAGCATGTGCGCAAAATGAATTTCCATGAAATATCCTTGATCAAGAGATATTGACGGTCGAAGTTAGCCATTCAAAAGGGTTGTCCGGAATGTAAATGTGAAACTGAGCAAACTGTGTTTGGTTCGATCTACTAAAAATATAAAATCAAATCATTAGGCTCTAAAAACTGAAATTTTAGATTATTTAGGTATGGAGAACACATAACAGCATTAATTTTGACATAACAGTCAATTGGTTGCAAAATCCAAGCTCAGACAGGAGACTGTTTCTCAAACTGACAAATCTGCAAATAGTAGAACAATGCAAAAACTCTCCAACTTCACTTTTAAAAAACCTATTAAAACATGTCGTGGGAAGCTGAAAATAGAAACACAAGCTCACATATGTCAATCAAACATGTTTTCAAATGGTTTTTCTTGGAAATCAACATGCCTCAAGTTCTGACTCTCCAAAGTGGTTCACTCAGACTGACCCCTCAAGTGCACTTCAAAAGGTGCAGAAGCAAATTTCTCGAAACGGGCACCTCAAATTTGCAAAATTTGAGAGTGCCAATAATGGCTTCATCTAGGGATGTATGCCCCCTATGGGCATAGCAAGATTCCATATCTCTGGGGAGAGTAGTCCAAATTCAAAATCTGTCAAGTGCCTTCAAACTGCTCCCTAATTCAACTTCCATTTTTCAACTTCATCTGATGACCCCAGGTCACCAAATGAAAAATGGGAATCAGCATTTACCTCTATCAAATACAATCTTTCGAAAAGAGCTAATCCCCCTCAACTCGTGCTTGCACTTATCAAACTGTAACAACATGAACAACTTCATCTTTGCAAACATAAGTGTCAGGTTGCCATTTAACAAGTAGAAACTTGCTTTATATTCAACTTCATTATATGGCAACTAGATCAAAATGGTCATATCACTGTTACTTTCTCTATTTTCTGATTTTATATCAAGTGACATGATTTGAAAATAGAGATCAAGCCCATATGAAAACATGGTTTGATCACAACCCTCTGCCTGATTAAACATGCAAGTACCTCCTAACAAGCAATCATTCACAACATTATCAACATGTTCACAATCACTCTGCATCTGAAAGTCAGGCATACTTCAAAATGCTGATCATTATGTGGCAACAACTGATTACATTCATCACATGGATCATTCTTAGTCAGAAAACAACCTCCCTCCAAATCTTGAACATTGCCACATTCTATGAAAATTCCTTCCAACTGACAAAAATAGAACTCACACTCTACTGTATGGTTGGAACTATTAGGCTTAATCTGATCATCAATTTGTAGATCCAAATCAACTTGCAAATCAAACTGAAAGTTCTCATAAACAATTTGGTGTGTTCCCTACAAATCACCTTGGCATACATCAAAGATAAAAGATGCACACTCAGGAGCATCCCTGTACTGATCACTGCAACCCAGGCCCATCTTTTGACACTTCGATTCAGGCACATCAAAACACAACTTGGTATCATGGAAATGAGAATCACATGCATCGTTAACATCCAAGGAATGAATAAATACATTCATCTCAGTCTTGAGAAAATGTTTTGATTCAATTTTCACATCATCATTCCTTTCAAAACCAAATACCTCCAATGAAGGCTCAAACAAATCATTCTCAACAAGGAAAAGAGGACAACAACCCTGTGAACTAGTAACCTCATGTACAACAGCGGCTAGTATGTTTGCTAATCCAAAAGTGAAAGACTCATTGCTAACCAAAATCTCCTCATTAACAATGAAACTAAAAACATCAGTTTCTTTCACATCAATGCTTCTCACATGCGGTGACAATATGTCCATGTGCATATTCTGAAAATTGGGAGCATCAAACGAAAGGTAATTACATTCAACCTCACATTCATCAACATGAGATTCACCATTAATGTCACTGCTTGGATACTCCACATATGGATTGACAACATTTGTCATATCAACACAAACTGAAGCTTTACTGTCACATAAGTCAGCAAACCTTTCAATATCATCAATTAACATTGATTCACCTGTATACATGCTTAATGAATCCATTATTTTATCACCATGCTCATCATGCATCATAAATTTTTCCATCGTTGCTTCATTCAAACAAACATGAAGAGTGGGAGCATAAGCACACTTATCAGCAACTTCATCATTTTTAACATTATGTTTTGAATCAACATGCTGATCACACACATTTTTGTCTTCAAATTCCACATCACTCTCACAGTGAACATGCTCTTCTGATTTTGAACCTGAATTACATTTGGTACATTCTTCACATGTTCCTTGTTCTTTCATTTGTAGATAAATGACCTTATGAACATTTATATCGTTGCATTCTTTGAGTGAAGAAAATGGTTCAACGTCACTTTCAGAACAGCAATCATAATATTCAGAGAACCAATGAGAACTAGCAACCCCATCATGGCTTTCTTCACAAGAAAAATCCTCACTACAATAGCTTGGGGCTGCACTTTCACAACTAGAGTCACTATTTTCTAATGAAATATCAGCAATACATGCCTTGTAGTTGCTGGTCACAACATGACATGAAGTAACACTCTGTATCTCATTCACTACTTCTTGTCTTCTCATTTCATACAACTCTTGTACAAAATACTTTTTATCAACAATGCCCAAATTCTATTGACATTAAACTTGGAACTCACTATGATCTTCACATTTTGATGATGAAGAAATCACAGCAATAGAGGCATTATCAGATTGAAAATCATTTCCATTACCTAGTCCTTGAATTCCACAATCATGAGCTGTTCTTGGGTAACCAACATTTCCAACTAGACACCCTTTCATCATAGAGTATTTGAAATTGTTCTCAATGTCCATGGTAGTTTGATATGCCTAAAGTAAAGTTGCAGGCTCTTTATCCCTTAACAAGAATCCCATCTTACTATCAAATTCACTAAGATACATGACCAAGCATTCAACATCATTCGGTCTTACATACTCTAGGATCTCTCTTGTTTCCTTTGCAAATCGGAGATTGAAAATAGGGACCAACTCATTTTCACTTATATGGATCTCAAAAATTTTTTTCCTTGCCTCAGTTGGATTCACCCTTTCACCAAATTTCTCAACAAAGGCTCTCATAAATTGATTTCAAGAGGCTATAGAACATGATGGTAAATATGCAAACCAATCCCTGACATCATCCTTCAAGGATTGAACAAACAGTTTCATAACTACATCCTCATGATTTACCTCATAGTCCCCCATCACATCCATGAAATTTTGTAGATGTTTAGAGGTTGATTCTGAACTTTTCCCTATGAATATGGGCAAATTCTTTCTAACATCATTAGGGATTAGGTTCGGGAAACTTCCAATACCACTAAAAACCAATGGTATATATCTTTTAATAGTGAAATCCCTTTGAGGGCTTGGGATAACTTGTTTTTCCTGCATACTTTTACTTTCCATTTTATAGGGAAAGCCTCTTGTATACAAATTCAATCACTATCAAGTTCGTACATGGTTATCAGTTACATCATTTACAAAATCAACCACGATTCTAAAACATTGATTGAATACCTATGCCTTAAGCTTTCTCAAAGACATAACTCAAAACACACATACTTCTCTACTCATGTTACATATTGCATTTTAGAAGTATGGAAAGAAATATTGTTGTTGTTCCCTTTCATAATGTAGATTCATCAAATAGGGAACCAAACATTTCCTAAAACATTCACATATGGTTTCAATACACAATTTCTTGAAAACCAAGAGTGAAAAATACCTGCAACTAATGCAGCGGCTACAAATGTTTTTTTTGGTTGGAAATATTTGTAGATCTTGAACCATATTCACATCTTCATTAGGTTATTTGGTAGAGTCGCCACCTCTTTGCAGAGGAAAAAAATTTGAACAGCTAGAAATTCTTCACAGGTTTAATTCATTTAAAACCAGCATAAGTACTACAACACCTTCATATCCAGCAATATGACATCATATGGATTCCTTCCTCAACTTGTCAGGGTACTTCATCACAAGAGCTCGAATCTGCTTCAACTCTACTGCAAATCTTTTGGGTTCTTTCCCAGTTGTTCTAAAATAATGCACACAAGTGCATAGATCTTGGAGTCGCCACTCACAACTTGTGAGGTATTATGAAGTAAGCATGAAGTATGGACAAATCTTGATAGAATTATAGGGAAAGATGAATTACAATAGACTCTTTGGCAACATTCATGAGAATTGACTCAGCCAATAAGGAGAAAGAACCTATCAAGCTCATGACTCTATAAGCAAGAAATAATTCAACACTTTAATGACTTTGTATCAACACCGTCTACAACCAACACTTATTGAGTTTGTCCCCAGTAGAGTCGCCATTTTGTTGGTTTTTATTCATGTAAACCAGGTTTGTCTCCTAATCTACCTATGGAATTTCCAAATTTCCAATCAAGGGCAGCTTGGAGGACCTGGACCAACTGACAAGGATTTATATAATAAACCTCCTACACTTTGGGCTTTGCAAGACCTGGGAGAGTCATCCCTGTAATGAGTTTACAACTTCTACAACAAAAATCATAAATAGTCACTAACTTCAAAAAATAGATAATCTCACTTAATAGCTCAACAGAATGGGATAAGACTAAAATGAATTGTTTATTGATCAATAATATCAACCACTTGGAGCATGAGATGGTTATAACACAGTTTCATGGTGAAAGATAAATCATTATGTTTAAAATTTGTGGTAGCAAGCCCCAGGTGAAGACAAACAAAACACTACATCACCAAGAATAGATGCAAATCAGACTAGTGCCATATCCATTGGAGGAGTCAAATTCACCAACACTTAATGGTTCATATTAGATTCCAACACATAGCATACTACATCTTCGATTATACTACCTTATAGTATCACCAATTTGTACCTCAGCTCAATACTTCTTACCCAATCCTTGTACAAAACATATCAATCTGCAATCTCATTTAAGCAGTTTAATTAATTCTTTGAACTAATGCTAAAACCAGAATTGCACACACCACAATAGTGAGAAGAACAGAATAACCCTTGATTACTTCATTCAAAATTTGAATACATTTGCACATAGGAGAGACATGAGCCTGGATTTATCAGTTAAACTCAAATGTTAGTACTGTTATGAAACACTAAATCTTAATAAACCCAAATCCTACAGCAAAATGACACAAAACCCACTTGCATTGCCTCTGTGACTACAAATTTTACAATTTGAAATGCAGCTCCACACCAGAATTTTGACTAGCTAACTTGCCCACTTGCTCTCTTTTTTTACAATCAGAGAAGAAAAGAATAAGAAGAGGAGAATAGATTACTAAAGAAACCCTAAATCCGAATAGAAACATCCATCTGGAAGTATCTCGACCGCTGAATAGTGATCTACAAAATATCTTCTCCATTTGCCTATAACAAACTTGATTTTGTTCTCAAAACAACATGTGCTCAATTCGTTCTTCAACAGAAAAATGCCCATGTGATCATTTGTAATCATCACTTATTATTTGCTGCTGAAAGAAGAACTCTCCATCCCCGTGAAAAATCATTTTCTATTCTTTATTGTTTCTTCCCCTTTGCTACATATTTCATAATGTTTGTTGTGGCTGTAATTTTACCTCTCAACAAATCAGCTCTCAAAGTGAAATAAAACACTTCACTCATGAATGCAAACAATAAATTATTTAACATTCACCTAATTAAAATATTCTACCTGTTTCATTCTTCTTCACTTTACTTCCCCCAACATACCTCATTATAAAATAAAGTGAATATAAAATTCACTTAATTGATCCTCCCAGCAAAATTTCACCTAGGCAAATAATATATTTACCTGTGCACATTTAACCCCCTCAATACACTAAAATATTAAAATATTTTAATGAACCTCAAAAGCATCCATATTTAAAACTTCACCATTTAAACTATGTCAGAAAATATTGAAATGGGCCCATAATGTGTTATTTTCACTTTTACAAAAGTGAAAAATCTTACTTCAAAATAATTGTCAAGCAAATAATTTTATCCTCTTACCTCACCGGGCCCATTCCTCACTCAGCATCCGCACACTACCTTCCATTCAAAATGGTTTGTTATAAGAGAAAATAAATCAACTAAGTCCCATTTTGTATTTAAAAGTATTTATCTGGCATATAAGACCTTTACTCCAAGATCACCTAGACCCACCACTCATTCCCTGCCATCCCACAATCAACATCCCATGAGCAACTCCATATTGTGAAATGGTGGGCAATGGTCTAGATCATGCTGTGTTTGACCACAGATCACCACCGTTGGATTTTTCCTCCATTTGATTTGCTTCAGCTTTCATCTTCCCAAAAATTTCAAACTTCACACCCGAGAGAAAAGAAACATGGGTCCCTCCATTTAATACATTTGACCATAAAACTTAGGGAAACATTTAATTTTTAAATGTTTTTAATTACTTCTTCTCTCTTCCCTACAATCACGGAATACTTAATAGCCTGACATCTTCCTATTGCGATTTGGCGGGCAGCAGTCACGATTTTTCTGCATCGGCTACTCACCCTCAGCCATTGATTTTAGTCCTATTCATGTTGCCCTAATTTCCTTTTTTGTTTACTCACTCTTGAGCTCTGCACATGGCCACCATTGCTCCTTCTTGTTGTGCATGGTGATCTCCTTTCACTTGGCGTGAGTTTCTCATGAGCTTACACATCCCATGTGCCTCCACTTTCCCTGATAAGCACCTCTATAATGATCACTCCGACCACGTCTGCCCGATGAGCTTTTGTACCGAAACCATTATGAGTTTCCTTCATAATCAGAATCTGCATTTTTAGATGAATCTCACTTAAAGCCACCAGCCTCTACTTGTATCCTTCCATGCAATCACCTATTATTTTGTGTAAGACCCTACTGTGAGTGATCCCTATATGTTACATCATGATGTCTATGTTCATCATCCCATAGCCTATGCCCATGATGAAAATCACCATGTTGTGCATTGAAATGCTACCTTTTAGGAGAATTATCCACTGCTTTAGTTGAGCCAAATTTCCTACGCTTTGAAATGCGGTGCCGAAGATCACCAATATTGTTCTATTCCACATCATCTTCATTAGATAAGGACCTCCTTTCCCGCACAATTGACCTCTCTATAGCTCTATCATCAAAAGGATTAAGATGCTTCTAACAACCATGGTCATATCCTTTGTGTTTATATTGGTCATACAGTCCATGGCTATACTGATACTCAACATCAGAGTAACCTGTTTGCTCATGCATGCTTGGATGATCATAATCAAATCGGGCTAACTCTCTTTTCTTATTTCTTTCATGGCCATTAACTGCCCCTCTTCCTAATTCTATATCATGGTTAGGGTGGTAATCAACATCCTCATGATGGCTTAATTGATTAGGTCCATTATCTACAAGAACATCAAATCTTGGAGGTGATTCAACTAAGCACTCATCATGTTCCATCCCTTTTTGCTACCGGTCATCTAGAGGTCGACCATTACGTACACGAGATCTGGGAACTGGAGCATTGTATGTCCTTTCTCTTGTAGATTCCATCTTTGGTAAATCTGATTCAACATTGATCCTATTTGACTATGAATAAGGTTGTTGAGAGTGTTAGAACTGTAAAATTTTGAATTTTTTACAGTCTATTATATTCAAGAGTTTCCAACATTAAGTCCTTACCATAGACATAAAATCCCCTATTTGCATTGTCTTGCTTACTTTTGTCATGTCAATTGGCTTGTAAGCAAAAGTCTCAGTAAGACTTATGTTCGTCGGGGAAGGTCTTGGTGAAGTGACTCTTGTCTTGCCAAACTAAATACAAAGGGATCCGAAAAGCTATTGGAGAAAGTATTGGGGTTTTGTTGATGTGAAAGTTATACTGACAGGCAGCTTGGGGTGAGTTTCACTGAAATAGGAGCAATATGGAGGAGTGATATCGGTAAGACATTTGGCATCGATATAGGTCTTCCCAAAGGTTTACTGTCTTCCTGAAAGTATTATTTCATTTGTGGGATTTATTTCTTCAGTGAGAAAACTTGGTGGACATGCCGAAATGAGAGTTCATCGGTGAAAGGGTGATTTTGTCTCAGCAACTATGGCTTGAAGAATGCATGTCGGTATGACACAATGAAGGCTATGTAACATCTCCCCGACTCGGAATTGTTATAGTGACACAAAAGGAAATCAAAGTCATCATTTCTTGGATCCAAATGTCGGTAAGACCATGTTATGTCTTGGCGAAGGGTGTAATAGACGTTGCGAAAGTACTTCACCCCAAATTTGAAGGTTTCTCATCAAAATGATAGTTGATGTGATAGTGCCAGTTTCAAATGGGTTTTCATTCATGCTTCATTAATGGCATGACGAGATATAATAGTAAAGGTTGTATCAATTCTTCAATTCCGAATTGATTGTAGGTGAATTGGCATGTTGAGCAGAGAATCAGGACATTTTCAGTCAGAGGAGCTCGAGTGAAATACTGTAAGTGACTATTCCTTGGTTTTTTACATTTTGATTCTATAAGCTTGAGAATGGAGTCCTCTAGTTCTGGGAAGGGTAAGGGTAGAAAGCTTGTTGTGAGTAGTTTGTCGAAAGGAAAGAAATAAAAGGTTGATACAGAGCATGAGGGCACTGAAAGGAGGTTGAACCAAGACCTTATTGATCAATTACCTGGCTCGGGCCCAAAAGCTAGAAGGTCTACACAGCTTAGGGCAGAGGTTGACAAACTAGATGACAAGTGCAAGTTCATAGGTTATGTCTGGACTCCCATATGAGGTTATGAGCTTTTCAATTTCCATTACCACAAAAGAAACCATTTTGAACCAGTCTGTAACCCATGGAATTTGAATGTAGGGAAACTAGTGTGCCCTAATATTTTTGTAAATGCATAATTAGTGAAGGTGCTTGCAGACAATTATGATCCAAAACATAAGGCTATATGTGACTCATCTGGAAAAACACAGATATATGTGTCTAAAGAAGCAGTGGGTGAGGTTTTTAAATTGGAAGGGTTTTGCAATGAGGAAATTAGCTGTGAAGAATTGGAAAAGGAATTTTCAAGAATGGATACAATCTATAAGGGTTGGAGGTTGCCTATTCATAGAGTTAAATAAGGTAGCAAATCAGAACCTTTGCAAGATAGTGAGGGGCCTCCTTATCATGTAGATTTGTTTGAACCTTACATGAAGTACACATATTTCTCAGTGTGTCAAGTCTTAGGGATGGATGCCCTGGAACTCATGTCAATTGTCCCAATGATTATCATAGCAGATATTTAGTATGATAACTCCAGGCCATTTGATTATGCTTCATATATTGCTAGGGAGATTGATTCATGATTGATGGCTATAAAGAGTGGAGCATCTATTGTTCATCTCATATACTATTCATTGTTGATGCACTTGGTGCTGTACTTTGGTCAGGAGTTGGGAGTATGGCCTCCAAAAATGAGAATCTTTCAAATTGGTAAGGAGGGTGAGGCATTGCCTGTTCAGCTGTGGACTGCTATTTGGGATAGTAGGTTTTCCAATTCTAGTTTCATCCACTTTGAGGAATACTTTGTGAAAAATTTGTACAAGTTGTATAAGTATCCTTGTAATTATTCATTGACTAATGAGATTAAAAGGTTTCTTCATCCCAAAGATTTCAGTGGGCCAATTGATCATAACTGGGGTGACTGGTATTATTTCGAAGGAGCTATGATGATCAGGGTGTATGGATTTGAAGGTACCCCTTTTATTCTACCAAGGATAGTTCCAAACAGAATTGCATATTTGGAAATTGTTAGACAAATGGATTATAGCAGTGTGATTATTTTTAGTTCTTATGGGAAGCGAGCTTTTATACCTAGTACATTATGCTTTGGTGATTTCACTGTGTTGGCCAAGGAGGGATATAATTCACTCCATGATAGGTTATTGCATTATAATATGAAAAGTGGACCACCCAGGAAAACATTTGACCCTTAAGGATATATCAATTCAGCCAAAGAAAAGATTAACTTTGGAAGGTATCAACATGTACCTTATCCTTTTGATGATATGATTAGGAATTTGGATGAAGAGGAAGCAGAGGTGGTGGTTCAGAGCTATAACCAAGGGTTATAGGATTTGGGGACATTGTCTTCTCGAGATGAGGAAACTCCAATGAATGAAATGCCACAGAGTAGAATAGAGAAAATATCTAGGTTGAGGACTCAGCAGTATGTTTGCCCAACTAGAGAATAGAGTATCGAAAGTGGTGATATTGATGCAAGGCATATGGAATACAAATATTTTTTTTCAGATGCTGAGTTTATAAATTCTCTAGAGTTCAAAGCATTCTTGTACAAATTGAAGGGGAAAGAATTAAGAGAAGATGTTGGTGATGTCACTTCTAGGAATGGAGAGCAATTATTGGATCAATTAAGAAAATGTGTGGATGATGAAATGACAAATATGACTCCTGAAAAGGGGAGGAAAATGTTGGATAAAGCTGGTGTCATTATCTTTCTTGGACTTGATTTGAATTCTACATTGGTGTTTGATAGCTTCTTAAGAGATAGTAACAATACACACAAACTTGATAAGGAAAAGGTGACAGAGGTGTATGCAGGTTCTAAATATAATACCAATGAGGGATCGTTGATGATATGGGCTTTGTAACCCCCTCATAGGAAGTCAGTGGTGATTGATACAGAGAAGGCATTTGGCCATGTAATGACCCTAAAAGTTGGAGAGGCTGATCCTGTGGTTACTACAGAGATTGGAATAGACATTGCAAAATTGAATAAAGCACAGATCCAGGCACTACTAAGAGAAAGAGAAATGTATAAGGCAAGTAATGAGAGAATGTTATGAGAAAATGATAGATTGAAAGACTTGGTAGGTGTTTCAATTGATCTAGCCAAAATGCTCACTCAAGGAGAGAGCTCTCAAGCAAAAGATCATTAGATAGGGTCAAGTGCCTATAATCAAGGAAAGTATGATGCAATTGTTGCAATTGTTAAGAGGAGGCAGGATAATTTAACATCTTGGTTGAAAAAATTATGGGGAGAATATTCTAGTACTCTGACTGCATTGAAGGAGCATGACAGGATGGAGGGATGAATTATGGAGAAGTTTCATGAATTGGCCAAGAATGAGGAGGCTAACGGTACTGCACTTGAAGCTGCAAACCATATTATCAGTCGCCATCGAAAATTCTATGAGGAATTACAGGGGGATAAACAAGGATTAATTGAAGTTGCCGAGAAGACTGTGGTCACATTCTCTGATGGTAGAGGGGAGTTGAAAGATGCCACTAGATGGAAGAATGAATGTGACACAATACTAAATGGAATCATGAAGATAGCTTCTACAGAGAATACAGCATTAGAGGAAGTGAGCGAGAAAAATGAGGAAATGATCAAGACGGAAATCACGATTATGAATGTTGTCAAGGATGCGGATACATATAAGTGTCAGAATTACTTGGACTACCTCACTACGACCCACTTGTGGCTAACTAAAACTTAATTAGTGACTATCTTTTGTTTCAAATTCTTTTTTTTTTTTCTCGAAAGGATGCATCCTTTCGTATCCTCAATGTATAAATCTCCATTTTGAAAACAATATGAAGGGAATTAGATAGAGGATAAAGAAAAAAGATACAACAAGATACAATTTTTTGAGAAGGATGAGACTGGTTGCATATGTAAAATCATGGAGATGTCAATCAAAATCTAATATGATGATGTGTTGTTTTCTGGTATCAGTTGTTTCTGATATTTGTTGAAAGTATTATTGAAGTTGTCTCTATAATGGTGTTTTTTGGTTATTTGAATTGGTGTAAACAAGTTTTTACCTAGTTCGTCAATGCACATTTGCTGCATCTGTATGGTCAATTAATTGTTTCTTTCTAGTAAAGATTAAATTCTCTGAATTGATCATAGTAATTAGGGAATGTCAATTGGATTATAAAGAAGAAATCAATAATCGCAATCTTTCATGTTTATACAAGTTATAAACCATATAAAATGTTAAACAACTTGAAATATCTGCTAGAACAAGTAAACTTGTTTTAGATTTCTCTTGACTCCGTGAACCCTATAAGGCATTGGTCTCTCATTTTTATTGGTTTCATTCACAATTCCACATCTATTAACTGAGTTTATTAGGGTTAATTTTGAATATTGATGTACGTTTTATACCAAATTTGTTTATTTTGTCCATTTCAATTTGCCATCGTGGACAAATTAGAGCAATAGGAAAAGAAAAAAATTTGAGTCTGCTCAAATCAATTAGGTACACCTGCCTAGGTCTAGCAGCATCGAATGAGTAGAAGGTTTAATTGTTTCAAACCTTGTTATGTTACCCTAAAGAATTATGAATGCTTGGAAAACTTTCATGGTTTAGACCTACATTTTTGAGAGCAAACAAATTGGCAACTCTACTAGGGAACAACAAAGAATTTGCGCCTTAATCATAGAGTCAAAGGTCCTATATACAAACTCCATTGGGAATAATAAGTAACAATCTTTTTCTCACTTTCAAAAAAAAAGTGAGTGGTGACTTTGATTTGAACATTGTAATATCAATGGAAGAAGATCTCAATTTAGGGGGGGTCATTCCGAAGCTCCTCCTGGCGGTAGTAGTTGGATGCATAAAGATAATAAGGTTGACAAGGGTAAAGGGAAAAGTGAGGACATGCTCTTGACAAATAAAGACAAATCATCAATACTTTTTGGTGAGAATTGTTTTGACAAATGGAAAGACAGTTCAAGTAAAGAGCCTTATACCCTGGAGGATCTGAGGAATCCTTTTTACAACTCTTAGAAACAAGCCGAATTTGAAGTTGGACTCGAAGCTGAACGACTCAGAGTTTAATATGACTATGACCAAAAAATGCTGGGTAATTAGAATGGACTTAATAATCAGGAAATTCATCAAGAAGATTATGAATCTTTAACTTATGATGAAATTAAAGCACAGTTTGAGTCTCAGAAAAGGGAGAGGGAAGAGCAAGAAAAGGCCCAAATGATTCAAGCAATAAGAGAATTCAAATTGCAGAAAGCCTAGAACATTGCTCATGCATCTAGTTCTTCCCCAAAGTACATACCACCCCATAAATAGAGTAATCATAGTACTGGGTAGTTTGAACCACCAAGGATCCCTCACCCTCAAATTGGGAATCAATATAGACAACCAAATCATCCACCACATATTCCCACACAACATATAAATAATTATCCACCTCTTGGTCAGCATCATGTGCCACAATGAAATTTACAATATAATAACCCTATGTGCCAGTATCAGTATACTACTATGATCAGACAATTTGATTTGGCAGGGTTTCAGCTGTACCCTTATCCTATGGATGGTTCTTGGAGAAATTTGGTGCCTAAATTCACAAGGAGTAATGCAATCACTGTTGAGGATCATTTAAGGAGTTTCAAGGCTTTTGTTCAGGATTTGGATGTGCCTTATGAAGATTTGCATATGTGTTTATTCATGATGTCCCTTATTGAGGAAGCTAGGGATTGGTTCAATAGCTTGGCAACAACTTCTATTTATTCCTTCCAGATATTTCAAGATCAATTTCTTGAACAATTTGGGAATCTAAGTGCACCAGATGCTGCTCTCCATGAACTAATGTGA
Organism: Sequoiadendron giganteum; assembly: GCA_007115665.2. NCBI lineage: Eukaryota > Viridiplantae > Streptophyta > Pinopsida > Cupressales > Cupressaceae > Sequoiadendron > Sequoiadendron giganteum. Next base: position 894,666,859 of record CM021100.1, read on the forward strand.
ATTCAAAAGGGTCAGAATGATTCAATCTTTGATTTTAACAGAAGATTCAATAAATTTCAGAATAGAATACCTCCTGGATCAAAGTTACCGGACTCTGTAGCATTAAGTGTTTACCTGAATGCATTTGACCCTAAAACAGGGTATGAATTAAGAAACAGGTTCCCAAGGGACTTAGCTAAAGCACAAAAGATAGCATTAAAAATTGAGAACAAAAAAAAGGCTACTGGGATAATGAATAAGAGAGACAACCCTAGGGCTCTTCAACAGAACAATAATTATCAATATAAGCAGGAGAACACATATAGGAAGGATAGGCCTAGGTTGCATGATATGCCTTACAACACAAATTGGAAAGATGGAAAACCTATGACAGACGAACCTAGAGACAAGGATACTCCTAATCCATTGAGAAAGAAGGGAGCGTATATGGTGAATAACAATTATTTTTGTGAAGCTTGTGATAAACCACATTCCCCTGAGTATTGTGTTATAGCCCAGAGGATGCAAGAGGAGGGAGTGTTAATGGGAGATGGTGGAGAAGATCACAAGATCTACTTGACTTCAAATGCTCTTCACCATGTTGAGGAAAGATATTCATCTTCAGAGGAAGGAGGTTATGAATATGATGTTGTAGAACAAAGGTACAAGATCCATATGGCTGAGTAGCAGGTCTTTTATGATTCTAAGGATGATTATGTAGAGCCACAACCTATTGATGTTCCCACTCACAATAATGTGAGGAGACTTACTGATGAGGAAATAGATAAATTAACTGTTGCTGCAGTTGAAGAAGCAAAGAGTAAGTACTAGTTGAGAAATAGGACAATAAATGAGAAGGAAGGTGTCCCTAGGGGTATCTTTATGAAAGATCAGAAAGTTGTACAAGGAGTTTCAAAGAAGATTGAAAATAAACAATGTGAAGGAAGCAAACAAAATCCTATCCAAAACGATGCAGTAAAAGAATTACACAAAGAAATTCAAAAGATAGATCTACCAGGTAGAAGAGAAAAAGAAGAAAATAAAGGAGAAACATCAGAACAAAAGAAAGTGATTAAAGCAGAAGGTTCTTCTTTTGATTTCACTCAAGCCTTGTTTCAGGTAAAGATGTCTATCCCACTTCTTGAAATGATGAAAATTAAAGAATATAGGGACAGTGCAGTGCAATTGATAACAAATGAAAGTGAAAAACATGTAGCTTATGAAAATAAAGTGACTGCTAAAAATAAGCAAGATAAAGTGAACATTCCAGAAATTTGCTTGAGTAATGTGTTGACAAGTCCACCACAAGTTGATCATTTCTTTACTACATTACTCATAAATAAAAAATTAGTGAGGAATTGCATGATAGATTCTAGTGCTACCATGAATATTATGCCAGTAGGAGTGATGAAATAGCTAGGCATGTGGGTGGATACATATGAAGGAAAATGTTATGCAATGGATAACCGACCTGTTCCTGTGGTGGGTATAATGAAAGATGTAGAAGTCAAGCTAGCTGCTTATCCTCAAGTAGCTTATAATATTGATATACCAGTGATAGATACCCCTCCTAAATTCGGTATACTTTTATCAAGACAATGGACAACAACTATTGGTGGAAATGTCCAATTCGATCTATCTTATGCAACAATTCTAGTAAATGGCCAAGAGGTGAAGTTGTACAGGGAGCCAAGGATGAATCAACTTATTGATTATGTGCCACAAGACTAAATCAACTATTTTTGTGATGTTGATCTTGGGAGTTTCAATATAGAGCCAGCAAAACCAGAATTGACTAATAGTGATCCTATTGAGAAGCATGCTGCACAAAACCACAATGATGTGTGGAAAATGTATTTTGATGGAGCCTGCAACCAAGAAGGCAATGGAGCTGGGATAGTATTTGTTTCGCCTGAAGGTATTACATTTAAGTATTCATTCCTGTTAACTTTCGAATGTACAAATAATGTGGTGGAATATGAAGCTCTATTAACTAGGCTGAATATAGCGGTGAAGCATAAAATCAAGTTGTTGGCTGTTCTAGGAGATTCAAAGTTAGTTGTCTCGCAAGTTAGGTCAAAGTCTACAGCAAAAAACAAAAGACTAAAGCAATATAGAAATGTTATGTGGGTTACAATTGAGTTGCTTGATGCCTTCTCAATTGAGTGGGTAGACAGGTTGAAGAATATAATGGCAGATTTTCTAGCTAATGTGGCATTGAAGAAAGATGATATTACATTGGCTGGAGTGTCACAAATTGAACTCAAGACCAGGCCTGCTATACCTGATAATGTATATAGTTGGAAGGTTTTTAATGATGACATTGATCTTTTGAAATTCCTTCATTGTATAGACCAGTATGAAGCCCAAGAGATCGACTTTAATGCCTTTGTTGAGGAAGTTGATGGAAAAGAAATAGTGTTTCGGAAGGATATTTTGCAGCTTAAGACAAATAAACTTCCTAAAGGCTTGGTGGCACTTGAGAGGGTATATGATGGAAATGATTGGTCTTTAATGAAGCAAACACCAGTTGGAAAGGATGATATTGAGGAAGTTAATTTTGGAATTGAGATGGCACCAAAAAAAGTGTACATTGGTAAAAAGATAAGTCCTGCAATTAGAAAAATGCTGATTGATTTATTGAGAAAGTATAAACATGTATTTGCTTGGTCTTATGAGGATCTAAAAGCATATAGAGAAGACTTGTTTCAGCATGAAATACAATTGAAAATAGATACTAAACCATTCAGACAAAAGCAAAGACCTATAAATCCAACTCTAGAGCCTAAAATGCAAGAGGAATTGCTGAAGCTCAGAGATGGTGGAATTATTAAGCCTATCAAACATTCAACGTGGGTTTCAAATTTGGTCCTTGTCAGAAAGAAAAATGGAGATATCAAATTGTTTGTAGACTTTATAAATTTAAACATAGCATCCCTTAAGGACAATTATCCTCTACCAAATATGGAGGCCATATTACATAAGGTGACAGGCTACGAGTTATTGTCTATGATGGATGGATTTTCAGGATATAATCTGGTCAAGGTTAAAGATTCTGAACAATACAAAACAACATTCATGACTCCTTGGGGAATGTATGTTTATCTGAGAATGCCATTTGGTCTCACTAATACAGGGGCGACTTTTCAAAGAGCCATGGATGTGGCATTTGCTGATTTGATCAATATTCTCATGGTGGTGTATCAGGATGACCTCACTGCTTATTCCAAGAAAGCTGAAGATCATGTTTATCATTTTGGGAAAGGTATTTATAAAATCTCTTGAATATGGTATTAGCTTAAACCCCAAGAAGTGTAATTTTGCAATTATAGAGGGTAAACTTTTAGGACATATTGTTTCAAAGGAGGGGTTAGGTTAGATCCCAAAAGGGTTGAGGCCATTGATAAAATTCTTGTGCCTAAAAGTGTTAAGGAAATATAATCATTCTTTGGATAGATAAATTTTGTTAGGAGATTTGTATCTAACTTTGATGAGATTGTTAAACCCATAACAAGAATGTTGAGAAAAGGACAAAAGATAGAATGGACTGCAAAGGTTTTGGACACTTTTGTATCTATTAAATGAGCCATCAAGGAGGCTCATGTTCTTAAATCTCCTGATTTTTCAAAACCTTTTCAGATTTTTTCATATGCCTCAATGCATACTGTTGCAGCTATTATGCTACAGAAGAATGAAGATGGTCATGAGCAGCCTGTATCTTTCTTCAGTAATTCTTTGTAGGGATCTGAATTAAAGTATGATATAATGGAGAAGCAAGCATTTTCACTAGTGAAAGCTGTGAAAGCTTTAAGACCATATCTTGTTGGAGCTAAGGTAATTACTTATGTTCCTCATGTAGTAGTCAAGGATATTCTGACACGGTCTGAAATAACAAGTAAAAGGTGCAAATGGATCAACAAAATCCAAGAATTTGACATGGAAATACAAATTACTAAACTAGTCAGAGGTCAGGGTTTGGCTAAACTAATGGCAGAGGCAAACATTGAAGAAAATCAGATTTGCAATATAGAAGAAGAAAATATAATTGCTAGCATTGAACATACTCAGTGGTATATGGATATCATGTATTATCTTAAATACATGAAGTGTCCAGAGGGAATGAATGACAACCAAAGAAGAACACTGAAGCTATAGGCATCTAAATATGTTTTAATGAATGGAGATCTATTTTGGAAAAACAAGGATGGTATATTATTGTTATGTCTAGATGAATTTCAATCTAAACATGTTTTGAGTGAAATGCACAAAGGGGTTTGTGGAGGACATTACTCAGCAAAAAAAACTGCTCAAAAAATTCTCAGGGTAGGATATTATTGGCCAAAAGTCTCTAATGACTCCTTTGCACATGTGAGAAAATGTGAAGCTTGCTAGAAATTCTCTAGAAAATTGAAGTGTCAGGGGGCTTTTCCACTTTGACCCATGCAGGTTGATGCCCCTTTTCATCAATGGGGAATTTATTTCATTGGGGAAATACAAGAAAAATCAAGTGGGGGACATAGTTGGATATTGGTGGCCACTGATTATTTTACTAAATGGGTAGAGGTCGTTCCAACTAAAAAGGCTACAAGTAAGGTGGTGACATAGTTCTTGATGGATAATATAATAACTAGATTCGGTACACCAATGAGGTTGATCACTGACAATGGAATGTGTTTCAAATCAGATGAATTTAGAGGCTTCTGTAGCACATATGGTATTATCATTTATTATGCAACTCCTTATCATCCACAGGAAAATGGACAAGCAGAATCTAGCAATAAGAGTCTTCTGAAGATTATAAGAAGGATGCTAGGTCAGAACAAGAAGGCTTGGGATGTGAAATTAAGACTGGCCATATGGGTTGATAGAATTATGGTGAAGAAGGCAATTGGGAAGTCCCCATTTGAGTTAGTGTATGGAGCACAGGCTAGGATGCCTTTGCAGAACTTATTACCAGTTTATAAGTTTGTTCTTCAGGAAGATTTGGATATTCTTGAACCCATGGAGGAGAGGATGGAGCAGCTAACTAAAATGGATGAAATAAGGAGAGTGGCTCAAAATAAGAATATAAAGTTGTAGGCACGGATGAAATATTTATTTGACAAAAGGAAAAGGATAGGAAATTTGGAGAAAGTGATCTGGTTCTGATGTGGAATGCAAGGTGGCAGGAAAAGGGGAAACATGGGAAGTTTGAAGCCTTGTGGCTAGGGCCTTTTGTGGTAATAAGAAAGAAAGGCGAAGATTCATACTACCTGCAGAATATGGCTGGTGAGGATCAGGAATTGCCTATGCATGGGAAATTTTTGAAACATTTTTTCTCTTGAAGTAACATAGAGGATTGAGGGTTGCCAGTGCATGGACAACTCCTAATGGTCCTATTTAAAATTCTTTTCCATGCACAGTAGTCTAGGATATAAAAGGAACAGGACTTGCAAGTACATGGACAATCCTGATTTTCCTTTTTTCAATATTATTTTTCCATGTACAGTAGTATAGGGTCTCATCATGTTCCATCATTTTGAGTTTGGTCTGCTCACCCAAAAATCTGAATCCTTGCAATGATCCTGCTTTCATTCATCCCCAGACAGAGCCACTATTAGAACTGTAAAATTTTGAATTTTTTACAGTCTATTGTATTCAAGAGTTTCCAACATTAAGTCCTTACCATAGACATAAAATCCCCTCTTTGCATTGTCTTGCATATTTTTATCATATGACCCATTTGAATCCATCTACCTCTTCTTATTTCATTGAAAGACCCATATCAGAAAGACATAGTAAAAGTCTCCCCAAGATATATTTTTCACTAACATGTATTTGTTGCAGACAATCGGCAAGACTTTTCTTTTGTTTCGGTGACTGAGAAGATTGATATCGGCATATGTTGGGGCATCATTGTAGTGTCATGATGAATTCAATTGGTCTTGCCAACTAGCATGTGGAGGGGTCATTTCGGCTAAGCTAGTGGGTATCGGCATGAATTCATGACGAAATCATTTTGTCTTGTCAATTGGCTTGTAACAAAAAGTCTTGGTAAGACTTAAGGTCATCGGGGAAGGTCTTGGTGAAGTGACTCTTGTCTTAGTAAACTAAATACAAATGGATCCAAAAAGCTATTGGAGAAAGTATTGGGGTCTTGCCGATTTGAAAGTTATACCGACAGGCAGCTCGGGGTGAGTTTCACTAAAATAGGACTAATATGGAGGAGTGATATCAGTAAGACATTTGGCATCAATATAGGTCTTCCTGAAGGTTTACTGTCTTGCCAAAGGTATTATTTCATTGGTGGGATTTATTTCTTGGGTGAGAAAACTTGGTGGACACGCCGAAATGAGAGTTCATCGGTGAAAGGGTGATTTTGTCTTAGCAACTATGGCTTGAAGAATGCATGTCGGTATGACACAATGAGGGCTATGTAACATCTCCCTGACTCGGAATTGTTATAGCGAAACAAAAGGAAATGACAGTCATCATATTTTGGATCCAAATGTCAATAAGACCATGTTATGTCTTGTCGAAGGGTGTAATAGACGGTGCAAAAGGACTTCGCCCCAAATTTGAAAGTTTCTCATCGAAACGATAGTTGATGTGATAGTGCCAGTTTCAAATGGATTTTCATTCATGCTTCATTAATGGTACGACGGGATATAACAGTAAAGGTTGTATCAATTTTTCAATTCCGAATTGATTGCAGATGAATTGGCATGCTGAGCAGAGAATCGGGACATTTTCAGTCTGAGGAGCTCGAGTGAAATACTGTAGGTGACTGTTCCTTGGTTTTTTAAATTTTGATTCTATAAGCTTGAGAATGGAGTCCTCTAGTTCGAGGAAGGGTAAGGGTAGAAAGCCTACTATGAGTAGTTTGTCGAAAGGAAAGAAACAAAAGGTTGATACAGAGCATGAAGGCACTAAAAGGAGGTTGAACCAAGATCTTATTGATCAATTACGTGGCTCGGGCCCAAAAGCTAGAAGGTCTGCACAGCTTAGGGTAGAGGTTGAAAAACTAGATGACAAGTGCAAGTTCATAGGTTATGTCTGGACTGCCATATGAGGTCATGAGCTTTTCAATTTCCATTACCACAGAAGAAACCATTTTGAACCAGTCTGTAACCCATGGAAGTTGAATGTAGGGAAACTAGTGTGCCCTAATATTTTTGTAAATGCATAATTAGTGAAGGTGCTTGCAGACAGTTATGATCCAAAACATAAGGCTATATGTGACCCATCTGGAAAAACACAGATATATGTGTCTAAAGAAGCAGTGGGTGAGGTTTTTAAATTGGAAGGGTTTTGCAATGAGGAAATTAGCTGCGAAGAATTGGAAAAGGAATTTTCAAGAATGGATACAATCTATAAGGGTTGGAGGTTACCTATTCATAGAGTTAAACAAGGTAGCAAATCAGAACCTTTGCAAGATAGTGAGGGGCCTCCTTATCATGTAGATTTGTTTGAACCTTACATGAAGTACACATATTTCATAGTGTGTCAAGTCTTAGGGATGGATGCCCTGGAACTCATGTCAATTGTCCCAATGATTATCACAGCAGATATTTAGTATCATAACTCCAGGCCATTCGATTATGCTTCATATATTGCTAGGGAGATTGATTCATGATTGATGGCTATAAAGAGTGGAGCTTCTATTGTTCATCTCATACACTATTCGTTGTTGATGCACTTGGTGCTGTACTTTGGTTAGGAGTTGGGAGTATGGCCTCCAGAAATGAGAATATTTCAAATTGGTAAGGAGGGTGAGGCATTTCCTTTTCAGCTATGGACTGCTATTTGCGATAGTAGGTTTTCCAATTCTAGTTTCATCCACTTTGAGGAATACTTTGTGAAAACTTTATATAGGTTGTATAAGTATCCTTGTAATTATTCATTAACTAATGAGATTAAAAGGTTTCTTCGGCCCAGAGATTTCAATGGGCCAATTGATCATAACTGGGGTAACTAGTATTTTTTGGAAGGAGCTACAATGATTAGGGCGTATGGATTTGAAGGTACCCCTTTTATTCTACCAAGGAAAGTTCCAAACAGAATTGCATATTTGGAAATTGTTAGACAAATGGATTACAACAGTGTGATGATTTTCAGTTCTTATGGGAAGTAGGCTTTTATGCCTAGTACATTATGCTTTGGTGATTTAACTGTGTTGGCCAAGGAGGGATATAATTCACTCCATGATAGGTTATTGCATTATAATATGAAAAGTGGACCACCCAGGAAAAACTTTGACCCTGAAGGATATATCAATTCAGCCAAAGAAAAGATTAACTTTGGAAGGTATCAGCATGTACCTTATCCTTTTGATGATATGATCAGGAATTTGGATGAAGAGGAAGCAGAGGTGGTGGTTCAGAGCTATAACCAAGGGTTATAGGATTTGGGGACATTGTCTTCTCGAGATGAGGAAAATCCAATGGATGAAATGCCACAGAGCAGAACAGAGAAAATATCTAGGTTGAGGACTCAACAGAATGTTTGCCCAACTAGAGAATAGAGTATCGAAAGTGGTGCTATTGATGCAAGGCATATGGAATACAGATCTTTTGTTTTAGATGATGAGTTTATAAATTCTCCAGAGTTCAAAGCATTCTTGTACAAACTGAAGGGGAAAGAAATAAAAGAAGATGTTGGTGCTGTCACTTTTGGGAATGAAGAGCAATTATTGGATCAATTGAGAAAATGTGTGGATGATGAAATGACAAATATGACTCCTGAAAAGGGGAGGAAAATGTTGGATAATGCTGGTGTCATTATCTTTCCTGGACTTGATTTGAATTCTGCATTGGTGTTTGATAGCTTCTTAAGAGACAGTAACAATACACACAAACTTGATAAGGAAAAGGTGACAGAGGTGTATGCAGGTTCTAAATATAATACCAACAAGGGATCGTTGATGATATGGGCTTTGTAACCCCCTCACAGGAAGTCAGTGGTGATTGATACAGAGAAGGCATTTGGCCATGTAATGACCCTAAAAGTTGGAGAGGTTGATCCTGTGGTTACTACAGAGATTGGAATAGACATTGCAAAATTGAATAAAGCACAGATCCAGGCACTACTAAGAGAAAGAGAAATATATAAGGCAAGTAATGAGAGAATGTTATGAGAAAATGATAGATTGAAAGACTTGGTAGGTGTTTCAATTGATCTAGCCAAAATGCTCACTCAAGGAGAGAGCTCTCAAGCAAAAGATCATTAGATAGGGTCAAGTGCCTATAATCAAGGAAAGTATGATGCAATTGTTGCAATTGTTAAGAGGAGGTAGGATAATTTAACATCTTGGTTGAAAAAATTATGGGGAGAATATTCTAGTACTCTGATTGCATTGAAGGAGCATTACAGGAGGGAGGGACAAATTATGGAGAAGTTTCATGAATTGGCCAAGAATGAGGAGGCTAACGGTACTGCACTTGAAGCTACAAACCATATTATCAGTCACCATAAAAAATTCTATGAGGAATTGCAAGGGGATAAACAAGGATTAATTGAAGCAACCAAGAAGATTGTGGTCAAATTCTCTGATGGTAGAGGGGAGTTGAAATATGGCACTAGATGGAAGAATGAATGTGACACAATACTAAATGGAATCATGAAGATAGCTTCTGCAGAGAATACAACATTAGAGGAAGTGAGCGAGCAAAATGAGGAAATGATCAACATGGAAATCATGATCATGAATGTTGTCGAGGATGCAAATACATATAAGTGTTAGAATTACTTGGACTATCTCACTACGACTCAGTTGTGGCTAACTAAAACTTAATTAGTCGCTATCTTTTGTTTCAAATTGTTTTTTTTTTTTTCCGAAACGATGCGTCCTTTCGTATCCTCAATGTATAAATGTCCATTTTGAAAACAGTATGAAGGGAATTAGATAGAGGATAAAGAAAAAAGATACAACAAGATACAATTTTTTGAGAAGGATGAGACTGGTTGCATATTTAAAATCATGGAGATATCAATGAAAATCTAATATGATGATGTGTTGTTTTCTGGTATCAGTTGTTTATGATATTTGTTGAAAGTATTATTGAAGTTGTCTCTATAATGGTGTTTTCTGGTTATTTGAATTGGTGTAAACAAGTTTTTACCTAGTTTGTCAATGCACATTTGTTGCATCTGTATGGTCAATTAATTGTTTCTTTCCAGTAAAGGTTAAATTCTCTGAATTGATCATAGTAATTAGGGAATGTCAATTAGATTATAAAGAATAACTCAATAATCGCAATCTTGCATGTTTATATAAGTTATAAACCATATAAAATGTTAAACAACTTGAAATATCTACCCGAACAAGTAAACTTGTTTTAGATTTCTCTTTACTCCATGAACCCTATAAGGCATTGGTCTGTCCTTTTTTTTGGTTTCATTCACAATTCTACATCTGTTAACTGAGTTGATTAGGGTTAATTTTAAATATTGATGTACATTTTATACCAAATTTGTTTATTTTGTCCATTTCAATTTGCCATTGTGGACAAATTAGAGCAATAAGAAAAGAATAAAAGTTGAGTCTGCTCAAATCAATTAGGTGCACCTACCTAGGTCTAGCAGCACCGAATAAGTAGAAGGTTTAATTGTTTCAAACCTTGTTATGTTACCCTAAAGCATTATGAAAGCTTGGAAAACTTCATGGTTCAGACCTGTGTTTTTGAGAGCTAACAGAGAGCACCCTTGAGAATTAGATTTTACTACTGGTGGAATCTGCACTGCCACGGTATGATTGGAATGCACTACCTTTGCATGTTTTGAATGAATTCCCATAGGATTGTCCGACTTCCATGCCTCTCATGCTCGGCATGGTGTTCTCCTCCTATCGTGCATGGTTCCTCACTACGTAGGTTTCCCTAAATGTCTCCCCTTTATGCTTTGACGAGTGTTCATTGACTATTGGTTGCGCCACACAGAGCTCCCTCCAACACTGGTCGTGCCCACATTTAGCTTGTCGCGCACTGCATACCCAACATTGTGTGCTTCCCACACCATGTTACTAGCCACGCCCCTACTAATTGTAAACACTATTTGCAACCATTTCTTTGGTCACCCCGTGTTATCAACAAGATACCACCGTTTTTTCTTGAATCCCTTTTGCTGTGTTGGAAGTGTGTTGTTCCTTCAGTCTTATGGTTGTATGCAATTATTGTCGACACCTTAAGCATCGAGCTGAGATGCTTCTTGCAAAAACCATTTATTTCATTTTGAAACGTCCCAATCAAGATGACTCCCTACTCATGCTTTGGAATAGAGCACCCAACACTCATTGCTTTTCTTGAGCTTTTGTAGAGAAATGTTCATGGATCGACATCCCTTAGATTTCTTCATTAGGAAAAACACCATTATTACTGTCAAAGCTAGACATATGTAAGCAACTTTGTCCACTATTTCTATCACAAAAACTTCTTGCAGTTGATTCATCAAATCAATTTGGTGCAAATTCCTCATATTCACCTTATTTAGTGAGAACACGTTTCATTGAGGTCCCTTGTAAAACATTTTTCTATATGTAATGCTTCCACATTTGCATGCATATTCTACCTCCATCAAACTTGTTAGACCCTGAACTTGAACACCATAAAACCTCATATAATAAATTTCTCTTTTAGTATATGTGGATGTTCAAACATTCTAGCAAGATTGAAAAATCCAATGACTTTATCCCATAGTGACATCAAGTGCAACATTACCCTCAAGCTGTCTAGAAAATCCTCCTGTATTAACGTCCAATTGCCATTCAAAAGCCTGAAAAATGCTTGGTTATTTGTCCCTGTATTTGAATTCATGAATACATTGCTACATTTAAGTTTCTCCTTATTTTCCATCTCGGAAACATTTACCTGACATGGTTGCAGCACCGTGGCAAAAAACAAGTCAAGATAGTGCAAAGCATGTCGAGCCCCATGTGGGCTCGGCTAAAAAAAATTTGTTTTCAAACAAGTTTCAAACTCAAATCATCCCAGGACAACATCTGGATGTATTTGAAGTAAAATGGTAAACTGAGTTGTCATCAGAAATTGTTTTCTGTCACTTTTGAAAAATGTTCAAAACATTCCAGGTTGCCTCAGGAATCGATCTGGGAAACCAATCAAATGACCTCATGAAACCATAAAAACCTGTAAGCATATAGTCATTTGATCCCAAATTATAGTGCAAAAGACGGCTCAGAGAAATAGATCTCGAGGAATCAAATATTAATCCGTCAATTTGGTCAGTTGAACCTTTCTAAAACAATAGTTGTTCTGAACCAATTAGAACACACCTAACTGCCAATCTATAAACATAGCAAATTAACCCTTGATGAGCTTCCATCAGACACAGTGGAACATTAAGATACCCTGAGCACGTGTGCAAAAGGAATTTCCATGAGACATCCTTGATCAAGAGATATTGACGATCGAAGTTAGCCATTCAGAAGGGTTGTCTGGAATGCAAATGTGAAACTGAGCAAACTGCGTTTGGTTTAGATCTACTAAAAATATAAAATCAAATCATTAGGCTCTAAAAATTGACATTTGAGATTATTTAGGTATGAAGAACACATAACAGTATTAATTTTGACATAACAGTCAACTGGTTGCAAAATCCAAGCTCAAACAGGAGACTATTTCTCAAACTAACAAATCTGCAAACAGTAGAACAATGCAAAAACCATCCAACTTCATTTTTAAAAACCCTAATAAAACGTGTTGTGGAAAGCTGAAAATTGACACACACACTCACATATGTCAATCAAACATGTTTGCAAGTGGGTTTTGCTTGGAAATCAACATGCCCCAAGTTCTGATTCTCCAAAGTGGGTCACTCAAACTGACCCCTTAGGTGCACTTCAAAAGGTGTAGAAGCAAATTTCTCGAAATGGGCACCTCAAATTTACAAAATTTGAGAGTGCCAATACGTTCTGTAAAAAATAAGCTATCCCCCTAAACACAACTGCAAAATAAACATTAATGAAAACAAAACAAGAAAAAATATAAAAATAAAATTGCAAAAATACGAAAGTCAATAAAAAATGAAAAGAAATTTTACCAGATAGATGCAGCTTTTAAACTTACCCATGTAGTGCAGAATGTCGCGGATGTGGTTTGTGTTTTTAGATGCATCATGGAATGTATCAGATGTGGCTTGCAAGATCAGATGCATCATTTCTACAATAAATTGACCCTTCAACATCGCAGGTTAACTTAATCATTATTCATGTTAACTTAATCATGTTAACTTAATCACTATTCCAATAAAAACCATCCTATTATTGTGTTTCTTTGTGTCTCATTTTGTAGCCTATCACTAAATTTTTCCTTGATCCTTGTCATGCCTATGGGAGATGCACACCCCCAACTAGAATGACTATTAGGGTTCTTGTATTTTTCTTGTGCTAACATAGTTACCTTTTTGCACCTTACTAATACGATCATAAGTAATAACTATATATCACATTAATCTATTACCAATGGTTTTTAAGATTTTTAATTTTAGATATATTAAAAGATCCTCTCGATACGAGTATGTGTAGGATCATCATGAAAAAACAGGGCCTTAAGTGGCAATGAAAATTCAGAAAATTAGAGTTAGGAAACTTGATGTAAAAAAAATGAATAAGTTATCTATATTATTTTAAAAATATGTAAGAATAGAATCTATAGAAAATTGAATGTAGTTTCTAAACTACTAGGTTTATTTAAACAAAAATCTATTTGGTGAATATTTGAAATTTCAATATAGTAGTACTTAAATTTCAGGAAAAAAATAAGTAGGTGTCTATTTGCCTAGCCCAACCACAATAAAATGATAGTATTTTTTTATAATATTTTAGATATAAGTAGAGGACTCATGTCCCAATGTAATGCCTATTTTTTTTAATAATTTTTTCCAAGTAAATAATTAATTATGATTTTTTATTACAACTTGAAAAATATAAAAAATCGTATGTCTGACCACCTTAACTTGGTCAAAACTTCATGAAATTCATTTTTTTTAGTCCTATAGTATGTGAAGCATAGAATGTAACACATGTTTTAGATTTAAAAAATGTGATACCATTTGAAAGCTATAGATGTATTTCAATCAACCTATCAATTAGGACTTTAGTCCTAATTCAAATAGAAAATTTATAATAATTATTTATTAAACTCAAAGTAAAGCATAATTTATATTGCTAGAAAGAAGAGAATCTCCTTTAAAAACCAATCGTTTCATCAATTTTGGGTAAACAAAAAAAATAGTCAGCCACATGGGCCATCATATCGCCACTTTTTGTCCCATCATCATCCTGCACATACCCATACCTTTGAGTATAAGTTGTATGATTAGGATGGTAATGTGTGTACTTGAAATAAAGATAAAACTATCCATCTTATTATACCAATCCTAAGGGGCTTTTTTGAGGCCATAAAATTAAAGATCAAGCCTACAAAAAGGGAATAATTTTTTCAAAACCAAGTGGTTGTTCCATGTATCTCTCCTCATGAAGATCCCCATACAAGAAAGAACTCTCCATATCCATTTGAGACACCACCCATCCCTAAGAGGAAGCTAAATAAAGCACAAGATGAATGTAATATATCTTGGAAATAGGAGAAAAGGTCTCAGAATAGTTAGCTCCATCAACCTATAAAAATCCTCTTGTGACAAGGAAATCCTTATAATTTTCAATAAATCCATCTACATCATATTCAATACATTACACCCTATTTCACCTAACCAAATTTCTTCGTTTAGGAAGAGTTAGAAGCTCCAAAGTATGATTCTAAATCAGAGAGGAATAATCCTCAACTATAACACTATCCCATTCTAGAATACCTCAAGCATAATAATTTTGGGTATAAAAAATGGCATGAAAAACAAGAGGAAAAAACTTATTGAGAGTATTATGAGCCCATCATGACCTATTCAATGGATCTAGAGCTAGTGGATCAAGACCATCAACAAAATCTATTGCAAGAAGAAAAAATTCTTAAATGAAGAAGGGTGAATAGGAAGTGATGAAGAAATAGGTGATGGAGTATCCATATGTGTGAAGGAATCAATGAAATAAACATCACGATGATAGTGAACCTCTCATGTATTAGGATAAAATAATCACTAAGCTTTCACATCCTCATAATAGCCAGCAAAAATTAATTGCTAACTCTTCTTATACATTGCTTTATGTCGATCATTTGAAATGAATTCCCAAGTGAAGAATTATGGAACACTTTGAATAAGGATATATTAGGCTTCACACGCAACCAATTCTCCTTAGGATTCATGTTTTATATTTCCTTGTGAGACATCAAATTCTAAAGAAAAGTGGCACAAATGACTACTTCAATCCAAAAGGATGGAGCCATGGACCTAGAATGAATCATACAATTGGTCATCTTTTATAGATTATTGTAATTTTTTTCAGCCACAACAATTTTTAGAGAAGTTTAACAACCATTTTGTTGATGAAGAATACTGTGATCACTACAAAAGTCTTAAAATTCATGAATTAAATACTCTCCCCATTATATTTATTATGTATCAAAGAGAAAGATTTCAATAATTCTGTTGGCACTCTCATATTTCCAAAATTTGAGGTTGCCCATTTTGAGAATTTTGCCTCTGCACTTTTAGAAGTGCACTTAAGGGGTCAATTTGAGTGACCCACTTTGGAGAATCAGAATTTGAGGCCTGTTGATTTCCAAGTAGAACCCATTTGCAGATGTATTTGATTGACTTATGTGAATGCATGTGTCAATTTTCAGCTTCCCATGATAAGTTTTGTCAAGGTTTTCAAATGCAAAGCTGGAGCATTTTTGCATCATTCTGTTGTTTGCAGATTGTCAATTTTGCAAAATAGCCTCCTATTTGAGATTGGATTTTGCAACTAGTTGACTGTCATGTCAAAATGAATTTTTTTTTGTGTTCTTTGTACCTAAGTGATCTTGGGTGTCAATTTTCAAAGCCTAATGATTTGATTTTCTATGTTTAGCAGATTGAAACCAAATGTTGTTTGCTTAGTTTCACATCTACATTCCTAACAGCCTTTCTGAGTGGTCAAATTTGATCGTTAATATCTTTTGATCAAAGATGTTTCATGGAAATTATTTTTGCACACGTGCTCAGGGTACCTTAATTAAATTATGTGTCTGATGGAAGCTCACCAAGAGTTGATTTTCTATTTTTACAAATTGGGAGTTGAGTCAGTTTTAATTGTTTCAGAAAAGTTGTTTCAAAAAAGCCTGATTGGGAAACTTTTCCGATAAATACCCGATTCCTTGGGTTTCCTTTTTCCATTACATTTATTGCACTACATTCCTAGAATGAATGACTATAGGTTTGAAAGTTCTCATTGCTTCACGAGGTTATTTGATTGGTTTCCTAGGACAATTCCAGAGTCAACCTAGCCTATTTTGACCATTTTCCAAAATTGTCAGAAAATATATTTTGATGAAGACCCATTTCATGCTTTCACTTCACATGTATTAAAAATGCAATTTCAGGTCAATGGAGCATAATATTTGTTCGGAAACAAAAAAAAATTAGTCGGGCCCACATGGGGACTTGACATGCTTTACATAGTTATGAGAATGCATGTGTATGCAATTTTACAGTTGCTTCAAAGTAAATTATTTTGATGGAATAGGAATGGTAGATAATTCTCCTAAGTATGATGACAAAACGGTGATCTACATGTTGCTAAACACCTATACCTATCGTCTTTTAATACTGAATTTGAAGGAGGGAAAGCTAGATGATCCATGAGTGGCAAATTCCTTATACAAGATAGTAGTGGGGTTCACTGAAAGTGTGGATGCTCTATGTGTTGGAGCTATGAGATGATTAAGATCACTTTGCATTATACTATTTGAGTCATGCTAGTTTTTAGAAACACTACCAATGATCTAAAATCATGATTGTGAAATTCAAAGTGTGGTGTCAATCTGGGGCTTTTACTTTTCATTTTGAATGCACTTGAAGAATGTCAAATTTGAGAGCAATGTTTTGGACGTGCTCAAGGTGTGTGGGTTGTTTTGGAAAAAATGCGCAAAGAGTGTGGCCTACGCCTGCAAGGGAGATACTATTAATTGACACAATATGCCTTTGTTAATGTGGCCTCACAGAGTGGCACACTTACTGTTGCAGCCAATGAATCAAAATGGAATGTTCAAATTGTTTTAGAAACTCTCCAAAGAATGTTTTTGAAATGGAAATATGGTCTGGGACCTATGGAACAAGGTATGAGGATCCACCAAAATTAGCAACGATGCGACTCTTTGCAAGGAATAATGGAGAATGTGTTGGCCACATGGAGCTATATGCATGAAGTTAACAGCAGACCACACATCTATCAAAGCATGGTGGATGGGTAAATGGTGACCAACTAGACATATATGCAGAAATGGAG
Source organism: Sequoiadendron giganteum (assembly GCA_007115665.2). Lineage (NCBI taxonomy): Eukaryota > Viridiplantae > Streptophyta > Pinopsida > Cupressales > Cupressaceae > Sequoiadendron > Sequoiadendron giganteum. The sequence goes on from CM021100.1 coordinate 894,684,212, forward strand.
TAGCATATACATGGTGTGTAAATTATGTATGTGCTCAAATGAATGTGATCTCATGGATGCTATGATTGCATGTTAAGCACAAAATTTTTTGTTGAAAAGGCCATAGAAAATTTTAACCAATTACAATGGAGAAGGTACTCAGCCTGGATAGGAGGGTGGGGATTTCCTAACAAAAGATAATGAAATACCATCAGTATAGGCTACGTGCAATGCACAAAATGAATATGTTTGAAAATTCTTTAAAAAATTTAAAACAAATACAAGTTGCAGAGGGTATGCACAGCCACCAAGGGCACAACGAGAGACCTGCCTATGCCTGGTAGCGAGTAGATCGGGTGAGGGACATAACTAGCCATGAATGAAGGCCCGTGCTAAGTGAGGATGGCACCATGGAATGGGGTGTGAGGTGCAAGGATGAGGCGCGATGGAGAGGAAGGTATTGGTGACCAAAGTTGCAGAGCACAATTGAACAAAATTCTAGAGAAAATAGAAGGACAAAGGATTATGACAACAGGTGCAGAGCAAAGCAAGATCCAATGGTGGACATTGGGGGTTGACCTCCAGCCAGATCTGGACCATTGCCCACTAGGTCACAATCCAAAGGTGCTCATAAGATAATGATTGTGATGGCGCGGGGAGATGGATGTGGGCCCAAATTTTTTATGTGCTTTGCATTTTATTTAAATATTCTAAAGTGCAATGTTTAATTTTTGCAAATAGGCTCTTCCAAGCAAATATTAATGTTGTTTTCTCCATGTGTAGGAATGAAAGGTGGGTCCCAAAGAAATTTTTAAATGGCTTGAGTAAAATGGGAGCCTCCAAGTGAATATTAAAAGGTTTTTCTTCACAAGAAGGATAAAGTTCTTTAATATGGGAAAACAGTAAACCGTCGGACAAATAATTAATTTAAAATATTTTAATTTAAAATAAATGTTTAAGTGGATGGGGTGGGGGCCATTTCTTTTTCTCTCAAGTGTTGAGTTATATTTTAAAATAAATATTGAAAAATCACGGGATATTTTATGACATTTATCATTGATTTAAAATGGAGGAATTTTTTAAATCAGATTTTAAAACATTATAATGCATAGGATAAGGTGAATAAAGTTTATTTTTTTATAATATGACTATGTTGGGGTAAAAAGTGAATATGCAGAGTAAAATGCAGCAAAGAGTAGAAACAAAGATAAATGATTTTTTCACAGGAACGGAAGTATATTTTTTCAGCTGTAAGTGATGAGTGGGAAATATGGACACATGGGAATTTTTATGTTAGAGAAGAATTGTGCAGATGTTGTTTTGAAAATAGAATGAAGTTTGTTACAAGGAGAAGATGAGGAGATTTTGCAGATTACTATTCAATAGTGGAGATGCTTCTTGATTGTTTTTCCTGGTCAATTTTAGGGTTTCTTCTGAAATTTTTTCTCTTTTACTTATTCTCTTCTTCTCTCATTGTAATAGGTTAGCAAGTAAGAGTTCTGGTGTGGAGCTACATAGCAAATTGTAAAATTTGTAGTTACGAAGGCAATGTAAGTGGGTTTTGTGTCATTTTATTGTAGAATTTGAGTTTGTTGGGATTTAGTGTTTCATAACAGTACTGGCATTTGAGTTTAACTGATAAATCCAACCTCATGTCTCTCCTATGTGCAAATATATTTGAATTTTGAATGAAGTAATCAAGGGTTATTTTTTTCATCTCACTATTGTGGTGTGTGCAATTCTAGTTTTAGTTTTAATTCAAAGAATTAATTAAACTACTTAAATGAGATTATAGATTGATATGTTATGTACAAGGATTCGGTAAGTAGTATTGAGTTGAGATACAAATTGGTGATATTGTAAGGCAGTATAATTAGAGATATTACATGATGTGTTGAAATCTTCTATGAACCATTAGGTGTTGTTGAATTTGAATCCTCCAATGGATATGGCACTAGTCTTATTTTCATCTGTTCTTTGTGATTCAGTGTTTTTTTGTGTTCAACTGGGGCTTGATACAATTTTAAACATAAAAATTATCAATCACAATGAAGTGGTTGATATTTTTGATGAACAACCAATTCTATTCAGTTATGTCCCATTCTGTTGAGCTATTAAGTAAGATTATCTGTTTGAAGTTAATGATTGTTTATAATTTTGTTGTAGAAGTTGTAAACACATTAAGGGATCACCCTCCTGGGTCTTGTAGAGCCCAAAGTGTAGGAGGTCTTTTAAAATCCTCATTAGCTGGTCTAGGTCCTTTGAACTACCCTTGATTGGAATTGGCAATTCCATAGGTAGATTAGGAGATAAACCTAGTTTACAATAAAACACACCAACAAAATGGTGACTCTGTTGGGGATGCACTCAGAGGTTTTTGTTGCAGATGGTGTTGTTATAGAGTCATTAAAATTTTGAATTATTCATGTAACCATTGCTGAAAATTATTTCTTCCTTATAGAGTCATGAACTTGATAGGTCCAATATCCTTGTTAGCTGATTCAATTCTCATGAATTTTTCCAAAGAGTCTATTGTAATTCATCTTTCAATTTAATTCTGTCTAGATTTTTCCATACTTCATTCTTATTTCATAATACCTCACAAATTTTGAGTGACGACTCTAATATCTATGCACTAGTGTGCATTATTTGAGAAGAACTAGGAAAGAACCCAAAATATTTGCAGTAGAGATCAAGCATTTTTGAACTCTTGTGATGAAGTACCCTGACAATCTAAGGAAGGAATCCATATAATGTCATATTGTTGGATAAGGAGGTGTTGTAGTACTTATGCTGGTTTTTAAATGAATTTGACCTATGAAGAATTTCTAGCTGTTCAAATTTTTGTCCATTGTAAAGAGGTGGGGACTCTAACAAAGAACCTAATGAAGATGTGAATATGGTTCACAATCTACACATATTTCCAATCAAAAGAACCATTTTCAGTTGCTGCAATAGTTCCAGGTATTTTTCACTCTTGGTTTTCAAGAAATTATGTATGGAAACCATATGTGAACATTTTAGGAAAACTCTAGCTCCCTACTAGATGAATCTGCATTATGAAAGGGAACAACAATAGTAGTAGTTCCTTCCATACTTCTAAAATGTAATATGTAACATGAGTAGAGAAGTATGTTTACTATGAGTTATGTCTTCGAGAAAGATTTAGGTATAGGTATTCAATCAATGTTTTAGAATCATGGTTGATTTTGTAAAGGATGTAATTGAAAACCATGTACGAAGTTGATAGTGATTGAATTTGTATACAAGAGGGTTTCCCTATGAAATGGAAAGTAAAAGTATGTAGGAAAAACAAGTTATCCCAAGCCCTCAAAGGGATTTTGCTATTAAAAGATATATGCCATTAGTTTTCAGTGGTATTGAAGGTATCCTGAACCTAATCCCTAAAGATGTTAGAAATAATTTTTCCCTATTCATAGGGAAAGTTCAGAATCAACCTCTAAGCATCTACAAAAATTCATGGATGTGATGGAGAACTATGGGGTAAATCATGAGGATGTTATGAAATTTTTTGTTCAATCCTTGAAGGATGATTCCAGAGATTGGTTCTCATATTTACCGTCATGTTATATAGCCTCTTGGAATCAGTTTATGAGAACCTTTGTTGAGAAATTTGGTGAAAGGGTAAATCCAAGTGAGGTGAGGAAAAAAAATTTGGAGATCCATATAAGTGAAAATGATTTGTTTCCTATTTTCAATCTTTGATTTTCAAAGGCAATAAGAGAGGTCCCATAGTACATAAGACTAAATGATGTTGAATGCTTGGTCATGTATCTTGCTGCATTTGACAATAAGATGGGATTCTTGTTGAGGGATAAAGAGCCTGCAACTTTACTTCAGGCATATCAACCTGCCAATGACATCAAGAATAATTTAAAATACTCTATGATGAAAGGGTGTCTAGCTGCAAGTGTTGATTACTCGAGTAAAAATCATGTTTGTAGAATTCAAGGACTAGGTATTGGAAATTATTGCTCAGCTGACAATGCCTCTGCTGCTATGATTTCTTCATCATCAAAATATGAAGATCATAGTGAGCTCCAAGTTGAATGTCACCAGAATTTGGGCATTGTTGATAAAAAATTATTTTGTACAAGAGTTGTATGAAATGAGAAGACAAGGAGGAGTGAATGAGATACAAAGCTCTAATTCATGTCATGTTGTGACCAGAAATTATAAGACATGTATTGCTGATATTTCATTAGAAATCAATGACTCTGGTTGTGAAATTGCAGCCCCAAGCTATTATTCTAAAGATTTTAAACATGGTTTGTGTAATGAGGATTCTTCTTGTGATGAAAATCATGATAGGGTCGATTGTTCTTATTGCTTCTCTAAAGATTATGACTACTTTTCTGAAAGTGATGTGGAAGGATTTTCCTCACTCAAAGAATTCAACGATATAAATTTTCATAAATTCATTTATCCACAAGTGAAAGAACAAGGAACATGTGATGAATATACCAAAAATAATTCAGGTTTAAAATCAGAAGAGCATGTTCATTGTGAGAGTGATGCGGAGTTTGAAGACAAGCATGTGTGTGATCATCATGTTAATTCTAAATATAATGTTGAATATAAGAAAGGTCATGATGAATGTTCTTATGATCCTACTCTTCATGTTTGTTTGAATGAAGCAAAGATAAAAATATTTATGATGCATGATGAGCATGATGATAAAATATTGGATTCATCAAGCATGTATATGGGTGAATTAATATTAGTTGATGATATTGAAAGGCTTGCTGACTTATGTGATAGTAAGGTTCCTGATTGTGTTGATATGAAAAATGTTGTCAATCCATGGGTGGAGCAGCCAAGTAGTGATGACAATGGTGAATCTCATGTTGATGAATGTGAGGTTGAGTGTAATTACCTTTTCTTTGATGCTCCATATTTTTAGAATGTGCACATGGATATGTTTTCACCACATGTGAGAAGCATTGATGTGAAAGAAACTGATGATTTTAGTTTCATTATTAATGAGGAATTTTTGGCTAGCAATGAGTCTTTAACTTTTGGCTCAGCAAACATTTCAGCTGGTGTTGTACATGAGGTTACTAGTTCATAGGGTTGTCTTCCTGATGTCCTTGTTGATGATGATTTTTTTGAGCCTTCACTTCAAGTATTTGGTTTTGAAAGGAATGATGATGTGAAAATGAATCAGAACATTTTCTCAAACCTAAGATGAATGTATTTACTCATTCCTTGGATGTTAATGATGCATGTGTTTCTCATGACCTTGATACCAAGTTGTGCTCTGATGTGCCTGAACCGAAGTGTCAAAAGATGGGCCTAGGTTGCAGTGATCAATACAAGGATGCCACACATCTTTTGTCTTTGATGCATGACAAGATGATTTGTAGGGAACATAGAAAATTGTTTATGAGAGATTTCAGTTTGATCTGCAAACTAATGATTAGAATGAGATTAACAGTTTCAGCCATGTAGTAGAGTGTGAGTGCTATTTTTGTCAGCTAGAAGGAAATTTCATAGAATGTGGCAATGTGCAAGATATTGAGGTATGTTGTTTTCTGCCTAAGAATGATCCATGCAATGAATGTCATAGGTTGTTCTTGCATGATAATTAGTATTTTGAAAGTATGCCCAAATTTTAGATGCATAGTTATTGTGAACATGTTGATAATGTTGTGAATGATTGCATGATAAGAGAGGCCAAAATTTTTAACCAGGAAGATGGTTGTGATTAGACTAGGTTTCATATGGTCTTGATCATTGTTTCAAAATCATGTCACCTGATGTAAAATAAAAAAATGAAGAATGTGGCAGTGATATGACTTATTTGATCTGGTTTCCATATAATGAAGTTGAACAGAGAGAAAGTTTCTACTTGCCCAATGATAGCCCGACACTTATGTTTACAAAGATGCAATTGCTTATGTTGGTATGATTTAACAAGTGCAAGAATGAGTAAAAGGAGATCAGATCTTTCCAAAAAATTGTATTTGACAAAGGTAAATGATGATTCCCATTTTTCATTTGGTGACCTTGGATCATTAGATGAAGTTGAAAAATGAAAGTTGAATTGGGGAGCATTTTGAAGGCACTTGACAGATTCAAAATTTGGTCTACTCTCCCCAGAGATCTAGAATCTTGCTATTCCCATAGGGGGAATACATCCTTAGAAAAATCCATTTTTCTCTCAAATTTGCAAAATTTGAGGTGCCCATTTTAAGAGTTTTTCCTTTGCACTTTTAGCAGTGCACTTAAGGGGTTAGTTTGAGTGACCCACTTTGGAGAACCAAAATTTAAGGCATGTTGATTTCCAAGTAGAACCCATTTGCAGAAATAATTGATTGGCATATGTGAACGTGTGTTTCAATTTCCAACTTCCCACTATAAGTTTTGTCAAGGATTTGAAATGCGAAGCTGGAGGGTTTTTGCATTGTTCTATTGTTTGCAGATTGTCAGTTTTGCGAAACAACCTCCTATTTGAGCTTGGATTTTGCAACCAGTTGAATTTCATGTAAAAATGAATTTTGTTATGTGTTATCCATACCTAAATTATCTTGGGTGTCAATTTTTAGAGCCTAATGATCTGGTTTTCTATTTTTAGCAGATCGAAACCAAATGTTGTTAGCTCAGTTTCACATCTGTATTCCTGACAGCCTTTCTGAGTGGTCAAATTTGATCGTTAATATCTTTTGATCAAAGATGTTTCATGAAAATTATTTTTGCACACGTTCTCAAGGTACCTTAATGAACTTATGTGTCTAATGGCAGCTCGCCAAGAGTTGATTTTCTATTTTTACAAATTGGCAGTTGAGTGAGTTCCAATTGTTTCAGAATAATTGTTGTTTCATAAAAGCCTGACTGGGAAACTTTGTTGAATAATATTTGGTTCCTCAGGTTTCCTTTATTCATTTCATTTGTTGCATTACATTCCTAGAATTAATTACTACAAGTTTGCAAGTTCCCATTTCTTCATGAGGTTATTTGACTAGTTTCCCAAGATGATTCTAGAGTCAACTTGGCCTGTTTTGACCATTTTCCAAAATTGTAAGAAAATAGATTTTGATGAAGACTCGGTTCATGCTTTCACTTCACATGTATTCAAAACACAATGTTAGATCAATTGAGCATAATATTTGTTCAAAAAAAAAAAAAATTAGTCATGCCCACATGGGGACCCGACATGCTTTACATAGTTATGAGAATGCATGTGTATGCAATTTTGTAGTTGCTTCAAAGTAAAAAAAATTGATGGAATAGACATGGTAGGGAATTCTCCTAAGTATGATGAAAAAACGGTGATCTACATGTTGCTAATAAAATATACCTATCATCCTTTAATACTAAATTTGAAGGAGGGAGAGCTAGATGATCCTTTAGTGGAAAATTCCCTATATAAGATAGTAGTGGGGTTCACTAAAAGTGTGGATGCTCGGTGTGTTGAAGCTATGAGATGATTAAGATCACTTTTCCTTATACTATTTGAGGCATGATAGTTTTTAGAAACACTCCCAATGATCCAAAATCATGATTGTGAGATTCAAATTGTGGTGTCAATCTGGGGCTTTTACTTTTCATTTTGAATGCACTTGAAGAATGTCAAATTCATGAGCAATGATGTGCTCAAGGTGTGTGGGTTTTTTTGGAGAAAATTCCCAAAGAGTGTGGCCTACACCTGCAAGGGAGATACTTTTAATTGACACAATGAAACAATATTCCTTTGTTAATGTGGGCTCACAGAGTGGCACACTTGTTGCAACCAATGAGTCAAAATGGACTGTTGAAATTGTCTTAGAAACTTTCCAGAGAATTTTTTTTAAACAATAATATGGTCTAGGACCTGTGGAATGGGGTATGAGGATCCACCAAAATCTGTGGGGGCACGACTCTTTGTAAGGAATAATGGAGAATGTGTTGACCACATGGAGTAGTAGAGATGAAGTTAAGAGTAGGCCACACATCTATCAAAGCTTGGTGGATGGATAAATGGTGCCCAACTAGACATGTATGCATAAATGGAGTAGAATATACATGTCGTTTAAATTGTATAGGTGCCTTGAATAAATGTGATCTCATGGATTCTATGATTGCATGTTAAGTAGAAAATGAATTTATTGAAAAGCCCATAGAAAATTTTAACCAATTGCAATGGAGAAGGTATGTGGCCTAGACAGGAGGGCGGTGATTTCCTCAAAAAAAATAATGAAATTCCATTAGTACATGCTACACTTAATTCACAAAATGAATATGTTTGAAAAGGCTTTAAAAAATTTAAAACAAATACAAGTTGCAGAGGGTACGCACAACCACTAAGGCCACAAGGAGAGACTAGCCCTTGCCTAGTGGGGAGGAGATCAGGTAAGGGGTGTAGCCAACCGTGAATGAAGGCTCATGCTAAGTGAGGATGGCACCATGGTATGGGTCATGCAGTACAAGGGGGAGGCATGATGGAGAAGAACATAATAGCGACCAAAGTTGTAGAGCACAGTTGAAAAAAATGCTCGAGCAAACAAAAGGACGAAGGATTAGGGCATTAGGTGAAGAGAAAAGAAAGATCCAATGGTGGAGATTGGGGGTTCACCTCCAGCCAGATCTAGACCATTTCTCGCCAAGTCACAATCCAAAGGTACTCACAAGATAGTGATTGCGATGGAGTGGGGAGATGGATGTGGGCCAGAAATTTTTATGTGCTTTGCATTTTATTTAAATATTCTAAAGTGAAATGTTTAATATGGGGAAAATGGGCACTTCCAACCAAAAATTAATGTTGTTTTCTCCATGGGTAGGAATGGAAGGTGGGTCCCAAAGTAATTTTTAAATGGCTTAAGTAAAATGGGAGCCTCCAAGTGAATATTAAAAGGTTTTTCTTCATGGGAAGGATAAAGTTTTTTAATATGGGAAAAGTGTAAACCGTCGGACAAATATTTTATTTAAAATAAATGTTTAAATGGAAGGGGTGGGGTCCGTTTCTTTTTCTCTCGGGTGCTGAGTTATATTTCAAGTGAAATAGTGAAAAGCATGAGGGGAAATATTTTATGAGGTTTTTCATTGATTTAAAATGGAGGAATGTTTTAAATGAGATTTTAAAACATTATAATGCACATGATAAGGTGAATAAAGTTATTTTTTTTATAATATGACTTTTCTAGGGTAAAAAGTGAATATGCAAAGTAAAATGCACCAAAGAGTAGAAAAAGAAATAAATGATTTTTTCACTGGAATGGAGGTATATTTTTTCAGTTGCAAGTGATGAGTGGGAAATATGGACACATGGGCATTTTTCTGTTAGAGAACAAGTTAGACATATGCTAGTTTGAAAATAGAATGAAGTTTGTTACAAGGAGAAGATGAGGGGATTTTGTAGATTACTGTTCAATAGTGGAGATGCTTCTAGATGGTTTTTCCTGATCAATTTTAGGGTTTCTTCAAGAATTTATTCTCCTCTACTTATTCTCTTCTTCTCTCATTGTAATAGGTTAGCAAGTAGGAATTTTGGTGTGGAGCTTCATAGAAAATTGTAAAATCTATAGTTACAAAGGCAATGCAAGTGGGTTTTGTGTCATTTTATTGTAGAATTTGAGTTTATTGGGATTTAGTGTTAAATAACAGTACTGGCATTTGAGTTTAACTAATAAATCTAGGCTCATGTCTCTCCTATGTGAAAATGTATTCGAATTTTGAATGAAGTGATGAAGGGTTATTTTGTTCATCTCACTGTTGTGGTGTGTGCAATTCTAGTTTTAGCTTTAATTCCAAGAATTAATTAAACTGCTTAAATGAGATTGTAGATTCATATGTTCTATATAAGGATTTGGTAAGTAGTATTGAGTTGAGATATAAATTGGTGATATTGTAAGGCAATATAATTAGAGATATTATATGCTATATGTTGAAATATGCTATGAACCATTAAGTGTTGGTGAATTTGACTCCTCTAATGGATATGGCATTGGTCTGATTTTCATCTGTTCTTTGTGATTTAGTGTTTATTTGTGTTCACCTAGGGCTTGCTACAATTTTAAACATAATGATTATCTCTCACCATGAAGCTATTTTGTAATTATCTCATGCTCCAAGTGGTTGATATTACTGCTGAAAAACCAACTCTATTCAGTTATGTCCCATTTTGTTGAGCTATTAAAAGAGATTATTTGTTTGAAGTTAATGATTGTTAATAATTGTGTTGCTTAAGTTGTAAAAACATTAATGGATCACCCTCCCGGGTCTTGCAAGGCCCAAAGTGTAGGAGGTCTTTTAAAATCCTCATTAGTTGGTCCAAGTCCTCTGAGCTGCCCTTGATTGGAATTGGCTATTCCATAGGTAGATTAGGAGATAAACCCGGTTTACAATAAAAAACACCAACAAATTCTCCACAAATTCTTTCAAGTTCTTGAAATTTTGGAGAACCTCACTCTTGCACTTAAAAATATACCCATTTTCATTGTGAAAAGTCATGAATGAAAGAGAGTGCATACTTAACACCTCAAAAAGGATTTGGAAATGACATGAGATCACTATGAACCAAATATGGGGGTGTTGTAACTTGTATAGCTTGTCCCTTAAGGAAGGTGTATTGATGATGTTTTCCACTAACACAACCTCAAAAACCTCCCTCTTGGAAATAAATATTAGGAAGACCCAACAAAAATTTATGTGTGTGGATATGTTCAAGATATTTGTACTTTAAATGCTTAAATGTTTCAAATTAAAGGTTTCTCACTAAATATACATTACCAATAAATCATGAACTTAATAAAGACTCAAATCCATAAAATTTGTATGAATAGACCTCATGATCTATTCTCCTTATTGCAATAATCCTCTGAGGTTCATCTAATCAACAAATAGTCACATTTTATGGAGTAAAATCGATAGTCTTCTTATCAATAGAATGACAAATATGATATATGGAGAGAAAAAAATGAAATATCAAGAAAAAAATGAATATGCGTAATGTAAGAATCTAGAATCTAAATGGAGCTTATCCTCAAAGACTATAATCTATGAATATTACCCAACTACAATATGAGAAGTATGATTATGAGAAATGGAATCAAGGAGATCATTTGAATTGGTCATGTGATGTGAAGTAACTGAATCAAGAAATCCAACTATCAATAGATAAATTCAAGGAGCATGTAGAAAGAGCTTTCCTTTTTCCCATGGAAGAATAATTAGGCACTATAAGAATTTTTATCCTCATAGCTTCCTCCAAGGCTTCTATTCTCTTGAAATAATGAGAATCGTTATGCTAATATTCTCCATAAAAAGAGCATGTATATTCTTTATCTTTCTTAGACTTGGAGGAAGAGTCTCCAAAGTTAGAAGTAGGGGTTGGAGTGGAATTTAGAGTATTATTCTATTTTATTTTTGAGGGAGACTCACAATCAGAAGGAGATTTCATCTTATATTTATTATTTTTTCTTCCCCTACCCTTTGAATATTGAGCCATTAAATCCTAGCCCTTAAAATTAGGAAGTATATCCATCAGAATCAACCTATCCTTCTCCCTAGTAAGATTCTCACAAAAAACTCAAAAGTATGTTGCAAGGTGTCACCCTTGGTCTCCTTGGCATGGGTCAGCGCAATGCTCAAGCTTTGTGATATGGTTTAACCACCTCTTGTGGATCTTGGATCTTGTATAATTCTAGCAGTTGTATCGAGCATTAGCAGGTTGATCTTTTGGTGCAACAACAACTATCTTTGCAACAATTGGTATAAAAGATGAGGTCATAGTTTTGAGCCCCCCGCTTGCACTAGGGGGATTGTTGCAAGGTGTCACCCTTGGTCTCCTTTGTGTGGGCCAGCCCAATTTTTAGGCTTCGTGACATGGTTTAACCACCTCTTGTGAATCTTGGATCTTGTAGAAATCCAACAGTTGTTGTAGACACGAAAAATATACAAGCTGACCGACACACTTGATCCTTATTACTAACACCATTTCATCCCAAATCACCTTCTCAACTTATCATAACCTTTCATCTCTTAATTTAATAAATCATTATTTATCTAATTAAGTCATTCTTCCCTATTGATTAAATTAATAAATTTAATTTAATTAACCCTACATCTCTATTTAATTAAATAATTATTTTTATTTGATTAAATCCTTAGGTTCACCTTATTAAATTAGATAAAAAAAAATTAATTTAATTTAATAGCATCATCTCTCTTTAGTTAAATAAAGAAAATCCTTTATTTAATTAAACCTAGATCATTTTCCTCTCATCTTGATTTAAATAAACCCATAAATCTAAGTCAAAATGGTCACATCACCTAGGCCCTCATTAAATTAATTAACCTTTGATTAATTTAATTCTAATTCATGTCACATCCTCTAGATAATGCAACTTGCACAATAAATCATTTATTTTGATTTATTAAATCTCTATTTTCTCTCAAAATGGCATAAAAGGAGAATATTCCCTCAAATTTGAATTCAAATCCAAGTGGACTTAGTCCTTCCAACAAGTCATTTATTTGACATTACATGTCTTTGGTCTTGAGCCAAGTGACATTAACTCCATTTCCCTTCCCTCTAAACATGTCACTTTCAAATTTCAAATTTGAAACTCATAGCAATTATCATGCACATTGACCAAAATGTGCTCATTCCTCCTCCAATGACATGTGGACAAGTGGCCTCTTCTCATTAGTGTGTCTTTTGTCCCACATTCATCCAAATCCTTCAATCTTCCATTCTTAAAATCTATAAATAGAGGCCTCCTCTATTGCAATATCATCCACAATTTGAGTAAACTTATTAAACTCAATTTCATCTTCAAGCATAGCCATTTTCATCTCTCTTTATCAAGTTCTTAGCTAGGTTATCCAGGAATTCAACCAAAGTGGATCAATCATCATCAAGCTTACAAAGGAGTTGGGAAAGGGCCAATTTCTACACACAATTGGAACCAACTCCCCCATGGGATTGAGTTTTTGCATTGCATAATTAGGATTTCATTTATCTTTTATGTTTCGTTCTTCATTTTTCATATTATTGAGCATTGTAGATGAATTTCATGGGGAATACCTGTTCTAACTTGCATATGAATATAATTATTGTTTTTGTTTTCCATGTTTGTGTAGGTCTAGGATTGGGGTTCATAGTTGTATTGGGCATTAACAGGTTGATCTTTTGGTGCAACGACAATCGCCTTTGCAAAAAGTAGGCATCTTATGATATTTCCCCATTGCATCCATAATAAAATAGAAAGTGGGAAAAGACACTTGATAAGGACCTCTTCACATAGAAAAAATCAAGAAGATATATTCACCATCAAATTTATCATGCCAATAAATTTTCAATTGTGACACAAGCATTTTAAAATATGGAAGTAAACCTTGCATATTAGGAAAAGCATTTGGACATTGTGGTGTTAAATCTTCCTCTAGTTGCAAGATTTAAAATTGATTGAATTGATCATATAATTCCTCAATTTTCCCAAAATTTAAGTATTTTACACTCCATAATAGGAAACAACAAGTTATCAAATACATGTACACCTACGATCCCCTTGGGTTAATATAATTTATTTCTATGATTAAATTTTTCAAATTCCCTAGAAAATTCAAGTTATTATTATAGACATGGAAAATATACAATTTGATTCAGCACACCTGATCCTGACTACTAAAAACATTTCTTCTTGAATCACACTCTCAGATTATCACCACCTTCTGTCTCTTAATTTAATAAATAATTATTTATTTGATTAAGTCTTTCTCCTCTACTAATTGAATTAATCAATTTTGATTTAGTTAACCTTATCTCTTTGTTTAATTAAGTCAAATTGAGACACATGACACTATTTTCATATGTGACCCAATATAGGACCATGTGGCACTGATAGAACATTTCCAGTGACACTGTATAGCACTTCCCAACCTAAAAATGGCTTCGACCCTATTTAATGCACATAAAATGAAAAAAATGAAATTTGGGATAGGGGTATATACCATGGGTCCTACGTCGGCTAGTCATTGGTGCACTCATACTCTGTCTGCCACATGCTTGAGAAACTCTCATTGCACCATTTCGATAGGAACTTAGAGCTCAAAGTGTGAAAATCTATAAAGGCTAAGTGTGCAAATGTGTTGAAAATGACCCCTCAAGGTCTATTTAAGCTTGCAAATTAGGATTTTCTTACCTAATTTGGCCATCTAACTAGGGTTTTGGTCCCTCGATCCCATTTTTGTCCAACCGAGGGCTATTTTGCATATTTTTTGGCATTTTGAGGCATTTTTAACCTATCAGGCATCTTGTTGTCATTTTTTTGCGAGATCATCCAAAAAATAAAAAAATTCGTACGATCTGTCGAGGGGACAGTATAAAAGCATAATCCTTTTTGTTGGGGCAGAAGTGGGGCTTCTAAAAAAATCAATAAATTTTGAACTTTGATCACAATAGTTTATTGTTTGAATGAATGCAACAAGTACATTGCTTCAAAGAGGGGAAAAATGTAGACATGAAAAATTTACAATTCGATTTGCATACCTGATCTTGACCACTAACAAAATTTATTCCTAAATCACACTCTTAGATTATCATCACCTTCTGTCTCTTAATTTAATAAATCGTTATTTATTTGTTTAAGTCTTTCTCCTCTGTTGATTAAATTAATCGATTATGATTAATTAACCTTATGTCTCTGTTTAATTAAATAAATCATTTTATTTGATTAAAGTCTCTAAATTTTTCTTATTAAATTAAATAAATGAAACCTTATGTAATTTAATCAAACATTTCCCCTTTTAGTTAAATAAATCGAAAACATTTATTTAATTAATCTTTCTTCTCATTTTGATTTAAATCAATCCTAAAATGTAAGTCAAAATGCTCAAATTACCTAACCTCCCATTAAATTAATCAAATCTTGATTAAGTTAATCTCTATCACTAAAATCCTCTAGAGAATGCAACTTGCACATTAAAATATATTTAATTCATTTATTAAATCTCTATTTTTCCTCACATGGCATAAAAAAGGGAATATTCCCTCATGTTTGAATTCAAAAAGTCCAAGTGGATGGGTAATTCAAACAAAGTATTCACTCCTCTTACATGTCCATGTGCATTGAGCCAAGTGGCATTTATTTCATTCTTTTTTCCCTCTCACATGTCATTTCCTCAATTTCAAATTCCACCTAATTGTATTTATTGGCACTTTGGCCAAAATGTGCACAACCATCAACCATTCACATCTTGACAAATGGCACTTTTCCATTGGATGTTGAATGATCCCACATTCATCCAAGTCCCTTATTCTTGTAATTTGGAAATCTATAAATGAAAGGTTATTCCTCTCATTCAACATCTACAATCTCATGCAAAGTTACTCTCTTGACATTGAGAGCCAATTTTATGCATTTTCATCCCATATGTTCATCATTTTCCCAATTCCATAGCTAGGTTATGCCAAAATCTCATTAAGGATATTTGATCAATCCAGACATCACCAATATTTGCAATTTAGGAGTTGGGAAATGGCCAATTTCAACGCGTCAATTGGCACCAATTCCCCCATGGGATCAAAATTTTGCTTAGTTTAGATAGATTTAATTTGGTTATTTCATATTGTTCTTCATTTATTTTCTATCTAAGTTTAGCAAATGGATTTCATGGGGAATCCTTGTTTTACCTTGCATATTGAGCTAATAATGTGCTTGTTTGTTGTATTTGTGTAGTTATCAAACTAAGGTTCACAATTATTCATCTAACAATTTCCATAGACCTTTAGATTATACTAATTGGGATATTTTTAACTTGTGTGTATGATAGTTATGTGGAATAAGGAGCTCAATTTTCCTTAATTCTAAAATTTTATAAAAAGAACACCAAGATAAAAATACAAATGGGCACATAATTTTTTTTTTCACCCCTAGAATGTATTCAAACTATATTTACAATCCCTTATAAAGTGCAATGAATAGTTTTATAATTTGTACAAAAGTAAAGATCTAATCAACCATTTATAACATAAGGTGGTTTTAAAAAGTAGAAAAAATTCCTATCAAACCAAAAACAGAGGTTACAATCTAATATCTTGTGATTTTTTAAGCAATTTCAAAATGAAAATTTTGAAATTTTGACTTTGTATGCAAAAGTTATGCTAGTTGCAAAAAAAAATGCGAAGTGTACCTTTAGGTTGATAAAATTTTCAAAACATGGAAAAATATATAAAAATATCCTACAATAGGAAATTTCATCGAATCAAATTTTCGACAACTACTTATTCAAAAAAATCAAATACTCTAGCACAAATTTGTGCAAAATTGTAAAAATCATCTATTGTAGGAAAAGAGGGAGAGCCCTAGTGGCTCTCAAGTGGTGTTCTCAATGATGGTGGTCACTTGGTAGTGGTGAAGTGGAATTGTAAGCAAGAAGATGTGGAAAAGTTCATGGTTCTATCATGTGACTAGTATTTGGGTGTTGTATGTTAAAAGGGCCATTAGTGGCTTAGCCCAATGGGTGGTTTGCAAAGAAGCTTAGCAATGGAACACACATTTAATAAATTCACAAGATATAATGAATCAAAGGGGTTTTTTAGGACTATAATTCCTTAACAAATTATTTCGATGATAGCATTGGGAGTGTTATTAAGTTCCCGACACTTATATATATTTTTAATTTTTAATTTATTTCTTTAAAATATTGTAATACAACTACAACTAGTAGGGGTAATTTTTTCCTCCAAATCTCTTGGCATCGAATATGAGATAATTTTATCTCAAAATTATTCTGATCAACCCCTTGAGCATAATGGTAAGGTTAGTTTGGTCAGAAAGTTCTGTAGTCAAAACATATTCACCAATTCTAAGCTTTAAACCCTTGTTTTATCTTATGTCAAATGGTAACCAAATTGACTGAAATAAAAGTCAATCAATAAATATCATCAAAAAACACACATTCTATAAAGTATCAACATATCTAATGCAAATCATTTTTTTATTTAGCAAAAGGTGTAGGGCCTGTAGATATATTAATAGTAATAAAATTTACAATAGGTAATAGCTTATGTGGTCCCAACATTTCCTTTACAATGATAAATTGTCTGCCAACCCTAGTTTGCTACTAAAGGTGGAATGATTACACAAAATTTCCAAAAAAAAAACTTGTGAATGCTCTTCCTAGACCTGCTCAAACATGAAAAAACAAGTGATCATTAGTTAATAAACAAGTAGAAACTAAAAATTCCCTATTAAATTAATTTAAACATAAGCACATGAAAACAAAGTAAAATAGAAAATAAAATACTAATGAAATACTATTATAAATGTTCAAACCAACATCCCATAGGGGGATTGGTGCTTCTTTGATGTGGAAAGAAGCTCTTTCCCAATCCCTTGATAAGCTTGATAATGGATGTGTGATGAACAAAGTATAAAATTGACTATAATTTAGCTAATTTCTTGAAAAATGATAAAAATCTATGGAGTGAAATGCCTATTATGATAATGCTCTTAGTTGTAGATCCATATTATGAAAAGGATGCCTCTATTTATAGAAGCTAATGATTAAAGAATAGAGGAAATTAATGAATGTGGGATTAAAGATTGGACCAATGACATTTTTGTACTTGTCAACATGCTAATGAATCTTGAAGATGTGCTCAAACATGTGTGAGCATATCTTGGGAGATGGGATATATAAGAAAAATGAATACCAAGGTGGCTTGTGTAAGAGAATGTATAAGAGATATTTAAAGCCAAGGTGGCTTGTGTAAGTGGAAATGTAAGAGATATTTAAATCCAAGGTGGATTGAGAAAGAGGACAAAAGTCCTTTGGGAGGGAAAATTAAAGTGGGTGGAATATTTTGAGAATGTCATTTTGAAAGAAAGTAAGGTAATTAGTAAATCAAATAAATTAATTTACATGTGCAACTTGGTTATTTGACCAAGGTTGACTTACCCTAAGTTGGAGTTAAAAGCTAGAGGAATGGGGGATTAGTGTTAGGATTTAATTAATTTAGGATTAATTAACTTAGGTCAAATTAATTGATTTATGAAATTTAATTTAAATGTTTGAGTTTATTCAAATAAAATGAGAGGATGTTGGAACATTAGGATTTTAATTAAATAAAACCGATTTATTTAATTAAAGGAAGAACATTAGGAGATGATGAGATAATCTAATAAAGTGTATTATCCAATTTTAGGAGGAAATCTGATGAATTCAATTAATTAAATAAAGGTTATTCAATTAATTGGTTAGTGTGGAGATGATTAAGGAAGAATCAATGTTAGTTTATTAGGATCACGTGCATGATATCGATTAGGATATTTTGAGTGTCTATATTTTTCCCCTCTTTGAAGTGAGTTACCTGATGCATTGTTTCAAAGAATAACACTAGCAAGATCAAAATTCAAAAAAATTCTTTTTTTTTGGATGTCCCACTATTGCCCCAGTCAAAGAATTATGCTGATATACTGCCCCCTCGAGAGATTACGTCCATAAATTTTGATTTTTTGGTGATTTATTGAAAAAGGATGACAAGTTGTTTGAAGGGTCCAGAAAGGCTCTAGGATGTTGAAAAGGTGCCAAAACATGAAAAAAAAAATGTGAAATGAGCCACAGTTAGGCAAAAAATAGTGTCGAGGGTGCAAAAGCCTAGTTTGATGGCTAAATTGGGGCAAAACCCCCTAATTTTCATGCTTAAATAAGCCTAGAAGGGTCTCTTTCCATTCATTTGTGCATTCACACTTTAGAAATTCTAGTCATTTGAGCTTTGACCCTTCTATGAAATGGTGCAATGAGTGCTTCCCTAACACATTTATGAGCGAGTCCGCATGTTTCAAAGACCTCCAGGCACAGCACCACCAGTATGTGACCCAAACCCAGCTTTGAAATTTGATTTTTTAGTGCATTTATTATGCTTGAAAGAGTCAAAGTCCCCAATGTTGCTATATAGTGACGTGAAAATAGCATATCAATGATGCTGAAAAGTCAAACAACTCTGCTAGTGCAAATGGAAACACAATTTGTGATTTGATTTTAGGATTCAAACTTTCAAATAGTGACACTACGGTGAATAGAGACACTTTACTCAATTTGAGATTAGGGTTCAATAGGGGTCAAATTGCAAAGGGCAACACATCTGAAAAAGGCAACGCTTTGATGGATTTGGCATTTTCAAAGAGTCTGGTGTCACTATTTGGAATTGTACAAATGGTGACACTACTGTAAACAATGAGGTATTCATTTTTTTGGGGTGAAAAAATCTAAATGACATTAGATATTTTTACGAATTTTGATGTCGTGCGCTTCGTGGGTGCAGGAGGTGATCTAACCTATATTTTTCCATGTGCATGAACCCTCAATTTTGAGCGAACTAGGAAATTTAGCTGAGCTACGATAGGAGCATTTGGGGGAGATCATTATCTGGTACATAGCCTAGGCACCCATTGTTTGAACTCATTTATCGATGATGACCATGTTTTATGAGAGATGGCACAATGAGACCTTATCATTTCACCTTGCGAATGGTGAGGCAACTGTGGCACTAGAGGATGTATGATGGATCCTACAATTGATGATACATGGAAATCATGTGATTGATGATATAGATTCTCACACTGATGCATGTCACGATGTCATGGAGATAGAGGACCTTATACTGACTAAGGGCTAGATTGACTTGGAGTTTTATAGAGGTCAGGTGTCACTTTTTAGGCTAATCATTACTGCCATTGTATCTAGGTTAGTGGCTCCAAATCGACAAGGCAAATTCTTCAATATAGGATGGGGTTTGGAATGGGAGAGGATGTTGAGGTGGAGGACCCTATTTTCCTAGGGATGAGTGATTTTGGCCTCATTATACCATGATTTACATGATTTTTCATACTATGGAGATCGAGCAATCGACACTAGAGTGACACTATTCCATATTTGGGCCTGGGAGCATATTGTCATGCTCTGACTGATTGTCACTTTGATTGATACATTGGCCAATGATCTAGTAGCATGGAGATATGGTGATAGGATTACCTTGCAAAATATTAGACAAATTGGTCTCCCCTACTAGCACTGCATCGTAGATTATCTGATAGGATTTACCTAGCATCCATGGTTGCAAATTCTAGCTTGGTATGATGACACACAATAGTTGTGTTATGCTGAATAGAACTAGATTATGTAGGGGAGAGAACATATTATTATAGAGCATTACCTTCCAGACGAGGTGGGCCATTAGTTTGGGGAGGTACAAGATCAACCTGATGATGGATATATTGCCATCTTTTCTAGATAAGCTCGAGAGACTTCATGGGGGTGCATGATCTTAGCGTCTGATGAAATTGATTAATTTTGAAATTTGGTTGCTAGGCCATGGATCTATATTCAGGGGCTGGTAGCTCCAAGGACTATAGAGGCATATGATGAGTGGTTCATACTCTATTGCATTTAATAGGTCCAACAACAACACTTCCATGGGGGAGACCTCAAGGGAGGAGTGCTCAAAGAGCAGAGGCAGGGCTATATGGATAGGATCCTAGAGAAGTGCCCAGAGATGGGAACCCTCCACAATAGCAGAGTCAATAGTTGTATCAGCAACTAGATTAGCACCTGAGGCAACCACAATAGCTCGGGGATCCACGACCTATATAGATACAGGTTCTTATAGGTGAACAAGACCAAGTCAACAAGGAGGTAGAGTTGGTCATTTTAGAGAGAGGTCAGGCTAAGCAAAAATTCCAGACCCTTATTACTGAGAGGGACCATGAGCATCAATAGAGATAGTCTGCAAAGCTGCAGGTATCTCAAGAGGTTGTTCATAGACAATAGTTAGAGAGAATGGCTGCCTCATCCTAGGGGAGGATTGTATCAGTGTTGATGTATCGTGAGGTTGTATGGGAGGCAGAGTATTGTAGGTTTCATTACCTTCAAGAAGCGCCCATGGCTCTCTAAAAAATATATTATTCTTAGCACACAGGGACAGATAGATGATCAGCCAAAGAGGAAGACAAGCAAGGGGAGCATCCATCAAGGCTAGCAGTTTTGGATTAGTGCCTAATTATTTTGATATACACTCACAGGATTTTTTTTATATCCCTGTGAGATTTGTATCATGATCAACATAAATACATTTGAGTTAGATTTTTTACCATGATTGTTATGATTTTTTGATATATATATATATATATATGATATGGGTTCGATTGATTAATGATGTGATGTGTTCACTTTATTTATACCTTATGTATGGATGCATTTTATGTTTAACATATAAGCAATGTGATTATATATGGATCTGATGTAAAGCCTTTATTTTCATGAGATATTATGTGATGGATGATTATGATATGTATACATTTATGGACGTAAATATTATGGATGCATTTCTTATCTGGATATTTCCTATACACTTTTATAATGATGATGCATGGATTAGGGATGTATAGATGCAAATGTTTGTGGTATGAAAATGATGCCGAGAATAATAAATCTATATTATGTCCTAAATGATAATTGAAGAGTGATTATGTGGTATGTTATGATTTATGAGATGTATGTGATGTTATGATATGCTTTTTTTTCATAATATGTTATGATATGAAAATTTTATGGATGCATTTCCTTTTGTAAATGATGTGGATGAGATTTTTTTGGTATCTTTTCCATGTATGCTTTATGATGATTATGTGTGTATATGGATGTATGAATGCAAACTATTATGATATGAAATGATTTAATATGCTTAGAATAAAAAATCTATATTATTCTTCATAACTTAAATGTTGTTACATAATATATGATGTGATATGTGGTGAGAATGCAGATGTATGCTTTATGCTATCAACATGAGATTTATATATACTGATGAATCATGGATGTAGGATGAATGAATTGGTGATATTTTGGTTGAATATCATGATACCATGGTAGTGTAGAAAGAAGAAATAAGATGATGAAAAGAGGATCCAACAATTCCATGATCTTCCAAGACTTTATTAGAGATAATGATGAGAGATGAAAATGGTTTTCTTGTCAGAGATTGGGGATGCAAAGAACTTACTTTTCTTACATTTGATAATGCACATACATACGATGCATCAAGGTACAAAGAACCCAAATGGCGTTATACCTAGTGTGATGAACTTTGACTCAACAATTAGATAGGAGTATTCTTGTTCACACCTGACATACAAAAACCTTACTAGGATATACTTTAGACATTTTAGACATCTCAGACCAAAACACACTAGGAAAAACCTAACAATGTAATAGTAAACAAGTTTTCCAAAACACCTCGCATACACACCTAATAAAGCAAGTATTCACCAAGTTTATATTACAAGAATATCCAATAAACACATCAAACAAAAGATAATGATCAATGCCCTATCCCTTTCTCTCTAAATCATTTTTATTAGACATCATCGAGAGTTCATTGGAATGAGTGCAATACGATAAATCAAATGAAAAGATTAAGTAAACAAACAAGCTAATGTTCTTCATTTCACTAGCGAAGACTAAACTATGGTGATGTCTTATGTTGATATCCATTGTATGAAGGATGCATTCTAGGACATGATGTTATCAGATGATTTTGGGACAAACTAGATGATAGACTATTGATGTGAAGAGCTACCCAACTTGTTTACTTATTGACCTAGACTTGAGATCTTGACACTTGAGTTTATACTTTTAATTGCTAAGCTTTTTTTTTATTGGTTTGCCAAAGGATGAAAGTGACGATTGGTTTATTGTGAGTGGATGCTTATTACAAGTGAAAGAGAAATAAGATGGATGATTTTTGGGTTTTTTTGAATGTTTTTTGTATTTTGAAATGTTTTGAGGCTTTTCTGGTATTTTCAAGATGTTTTGCAAATATTTTGATTTTTACATTTTCTAATTTTTTGGTGTTTTTGAGATTTTTACCAAGAACCTAACCTAAGGACCTATCAAAGGGGCCTCAGGGGCTGATCAAAGATTATCCTTTCCTATGTTATATAAGTAGAGACCACATAGTTTGACTGAAACAAACTTGTTTATTGATGAGATATGAACAATGGATTTCCATTTCATTGTGATAGACTCCTAAAGGACTGACCTAATGTGTCTCGAGGGCACATCGATGATGGCCTTGCCTAGTTTCACACTCAAAGAGAACATAGTTTGACATGACGACTCTAATTTTTTTTTCACATTTTTATTTTGACCTTTTTTTGGATTTTTGATATGATTTGGATGTTTTTGGATTTTTCTGAAGGATTTTATGAATGATTTTTGGATTTTCTAGTTTTAGGAAGATTTCAAGAATATACACGAACTTGAATTGATGTAGGTAAAAGAACATGCCCCCAACGTAATGTGATAGACTACCTAGATATAGGTAGGACAAACTAACCTTAAGAATGTGCCAAGTAGTACTAGGGTGGAACATGATACAAACACAAGATCAAGTTATGATGTAGACAGAGGTGGGTGAATGGAAGGATTAATATAATGTGATGGATGAATGATGCAAAACAAGCCATAGAGATCATGTTGGATGGAAAATTATTATTTAAACGAGGCATCTATTTGCCAAGTTTTCATCAAGGTACTTTCCCAAAGCACCACTGAAGTGGTTTTCACTAGAGAACGATTTTTTATTTTTATATTTTTATATTTTTATATTTTTTTTGTATTTACATCCTGCAAGCTTAGGCATAATTTTTTTTAGATGGGAGCTATTGATGGGATTTTGTAGAGGTTTACCCTCATGTGTTGATAGCTGATATGCTCTTGATTTATAGCTTGCAATGATGACAAAGGGTCCCAACTAGTTAGGTTCAAACTTTCCCTTGTTATCTAGATTTGACACATTTTTCAATTTTTATTTCATCAAAAGCTTTCCAACTTGAAAGGATGGGTTCCTTATCTTCTTGTTATAACTTTGTTTGAGATGGTTCTAATAGACCTGTAGGTGGTTTAAAGCATCCATGTGTCACTAATTCAATAGTTCTAGCTCGTTCAATCATGACACCCGATATTCTTCATCAGTGATGAGATTTTGTAGTGCTATTGTTAGGGATGAGAGCTCCATATCAATAGGGAGGATGGATTTTTATTCATAGACTAGGGAGAATGGGGTTGCACCTGTTGGTGTATAGATACTTGTTCGATAAGCCCATAGGGTGGGGTTCAACTATAAGTGCTAGTCATGACCAACTCCATTGACTATATTTTTGAGGATTCTTAAGATGGTTTTTTTGTAGCCTTAGCTTGGTCGTTACCTTGGGGGTAGTATAGAGTAGAAAAGTCATGTTGGATATTGAAATTTTGACATAGGTCTCGAACATCCTAATTTTTGAAAGGCGTACAATTATCTGAGATAATGGCTTGTGGGAAACTATAGCGATAGATAAGGTAGTTTGAGATGAAATTGGAAATCTACTCTCTTGTATTATAGGTCATATGAATGGCCTCCACCTAGTTTGTGAAGTAATCCATAGTAGTGATAATTAACTTGTTTCCATTAGATGATGTAGGTGATATTTTTCTAATGAGATCGAGCCCCCACTATGAGAAGGGCCAAGGTGTTACAATTGGGTGGAGCTTTTGATCTGGTGCATATGAGGTCCCCATGTTGTTGACAATGCAAGCACTTCATGAAATATTCATGAGATTTATTCTCTATTGTCAGCCAATAGTACCTCATTCTCAAAAAATTCTTAGCCAAGGTCATACTACTTGAATGTGAACCACAAATACCATTATGTACCTTAGTTAAAGGAATCAAAGCTTCCTCAATGTTTAGGCATCGTAAAAGGGTTCCTTCAATACTCCTATGGTATAGGGTGTCACCTAAGATAAAAAGGTGAGATGAATTCTTGACAAAGTTTCTTTTAAGGTTTAGAGTGATATTGATAGGGAGGACTCCTATTCTTAGGTAAGTGTATATGTCATGATACCATGGGTTATCGGGACCAATAATTTCACACTCAAATTCAGACTTTGGTACCTTTAAATCTAGTATGAGAAGTTTCTCTACTAGGAAATCATGCTTAGGGATGTTGTGTGGGATATTAAACAATGATTTGATCATTTCCATGGCATCTATTGCTCTATTATTTTCTCTTGGTATTTTCTCTAACATTATGTGAATGAAGAATTCATTGAGATCATCCACCAATTTCTTCTATGGAGTTAGTTTGGCATCCTTCATTTGGTACTCATTGTTGACTTGGTTGATGACTAGTTGAGAATATTGATAAACTTTAAGAGCCATGATCTCCGATTGTTTTACTATTCTGAGTCCAATCATAGGGGCTTCATATTCGACAATGTTGTTAGTACAAGGGAAAGATAACCTATAGAATTTAGGAATGAAATAGCCTTGCATTGTGATGAAGAAAAAACGTGCTCCTAATCCATGTTGTGTATAGGACCCGTCAAAATAAACATTCCAATGATCTTCAACATTGAGTTTGAACACCGACTCATCTAGGAATTTTGATACAAGTGGGTTGTTCTACTAATTGATCTATAACCACTTGTCCCTTGATATCTTTTCTTTCCACATATTTTGAGAGGATCATGGCCCACTTAGCAATACACCCTATACATTTTTCCTTAGAAAGTAAGTACTTGAGGGGGTCTATTTTGGAAAAAAAATTTACTTGATAAGCTAATATCTAGTGCTTGAATTTTTGTGAGGCAAGAACTACTACTAGGCAAGCCTTTTCAATGAATGTATAATTTAACTCATTCCCTACCATGGTTCAGCTGATATAGTATATGGCTCTTTCCTTTCCCATCTCACCATCTTGTGATAATAGAGCCCTAAGTGCTATTGTTGTTGCCAATATGTACAAGATCAATGGCTTATTCTAGATTGGTCGCATGAGTACTAGTGGTGTTAGCAAGTATTGTTTTATTTTGTTGAATTTATGATCACATTTCTCATCCCATTTTTATGCTACCCCCTTGTGGAGTAGATAATAATATGGGATAGCCTTTTTTGTTAACTGTACTATGAATCTACAAATGGATTGAAGTCTTCCCTACAAGCCCCTTAATTATTTCAATGTTCTAAGTGCCTCCATTTTGAGAATTTCTTTGACTTTGGTAGGTTTTACCTCGATCCCTCTCATTGATACTATATATCTCAGAAGTGTTTTTAATTGCATGCTAAAGACACATTTCTTAGGATTCAGTCTAACCTTATATTCTTCTAACCTGTCAAAGATGGAGCTTGGTGTCACTATGTGATCATGTCACTTTCTTGACCTAGTTAGTATGTCATCCACATAGTCCTCTATAGACTTGTGAATCATGTCATGAAAAATGAGATTCAGGGCCCTTTGATAGGTGGCTCTAGAATTGTTCAACCAAAATGACATCATGTTCCAATAGTATGTACCTCATGGATAGGTAAAGGCTGGCCTATGCTAATCACTTTCACTATCATTATTTGATTGTACCCTGAAAATCCTTCCATTAATGATAGAATTTCATGCCTCATTGTTTGATCAACAATCATGTTAATGTTTGGAAGGATAAAATAATTCTTATGGAAATATTTGTTTAGGTCCCTCAAGTCAATACAAATCCATATGCCCCCAGTGGGCTTAGTGACTGGTACTAGGTTTGAAACCCATTCAGGATAATTGATGGGTCTTATGAAGCCAACATCTAGGAGTTTCTAGGTATGTGTAGGATCATGATGGGCCAAAAAGTTGCAATATGTAAGTGATATGATGGCCCATGTGGCTGACCAACTTTTTTTACCCAAAATTGATGAAATGAAAAGGGTTTTTAAAGGAGATTCTCAACTTTCCACCAATACAAATTATGCTTTATTTTTAATTTAATAAATACTTATTATTCATTTTCTATTTGAAGTATGATTAAAATCCTGATTGATAGCCTGATTGAAAAACATCTATAGCTTTTGAATGGTATCATTTTTTTTGAATCCAAAACATGCATCACATTCTATGCTTCACATAATATAGGATTAAAAAAAAAATCATGAAGTTTTGACCAAGTTAAGGTAGTCATACATACAAGTTTTTATATATTTTAAAAGTTGTAATAATTAATTCATAACTAATTATTTACTTGGAAAAAATTACAAAAAAATATGCATCACATCGAGACATGAGTCCTCTACTTATATCTAATTTATATTATAAAAAAATATTATCATCTTATTTTGGTTAGGGTGGTCACATAGACACCTACTTCTTATTTTTTCACTTAAATACCTAGAGATTACTCTTAGATTTTCAATTTTGTGACTAAGGGATTCAATAATTTCCCCATAGTATGCATGTTTGATTAGATAAATATCAAATCCTAATTTTTGGTTTGCATATGGTATATTATCCTCGAGTCCCATGAATTCCAAGAGAGACTCGTCATTTTCAAATGTGTCCAAAACCAATGGTCCTCATTGGTCATAGTATATTAGCTTTGGATAAACTAGCTTTAATTCATGGGTTTGGTTGTTTGACTCAAAAGATAGTGTAAATCATGAATAGGGAAGAGGTCCTCAAATAACATAGGTAGGTCAATGAGGAGATACTCATCACATACATTAGTTATATTGAAGGTACAGTTTTCTAAGGGTAGACCTGTGAGTACTAG
Source organism: Sequoiadendron giganteum (assembly GCA_007115665.2). NCBI lineage: Eukaryota > Viridiplantae > Streptophyta > Pinopsida > Cupressales > Cupressaceae > Sequoiadendron > Sequoiadendron giganteum. The sequence continues at coordinate 894,711,761 of CM021100.1, forward strand.
TAACCGGGGAGGAGATTTGACTATTTTAACAAGGGTACCTCTACCACGTATGATTATCTTTAGAGGGGTGCATCCAAGGCCAAGATTCTTTATGCATTTCTTAGAAACAATGGGTTCTAATCATCCGTTGCTATTTTTCTTGAGATTTTAATTCTTTTTGTAGCCCATGCCAAGCATTAACTATAGTCCTTTATTATCATCATCCATTGGAAGAGTAGGCATGGGTCTTCATCTTGGAATAAGAGACTTGATATATCCTTTTCATCTACCACTTCTCAGCCTAGACTACCCTATCTTTTGAACTTGGAGGGGTCTACTTTGAAGGTTTGAGATGGTGTGTCACTTGGTTGTGGTTGTCCATGAGACCTAGGAGATTGAGGTAACTCTCCTATTACAAAGATACTTTTCTTCATCTTGTAATCTCCACATCCATTATCTTGGATAATGAATTTGATATCAAAAATTTTAGGGATGGATGGTGTCTTTGTCCTAGAAGTGAAGGCTACATTTGATGGGTCTAGATATGGAGACATAGGACCTTCATCATTATTGGGGACTTTGTTATATTTGGCCTCCATATTTTTGTAGTAGTAAAAATGCTCGGGATCACCATGGATGGTGACCTCTTGATTCTAGTAGGGGAACTTGACATATTGATGAAAGGTGGAGGATACAACTTACATCCCATGAATCCATGGACACCCTAGGAGAATTTTATAAGGAAGTTCAAGATCAAGAACTTGGAAAGTGGTTTCCATAATTGTGGGCCCTACTTGGATAGGGAGTTGGATGGTGCCTTGAGACATCCTCTCTTGATCATCATATGCCCAAATGGTGAGACCTTTCTCTTTTTTAATCATATCTTTAGAGAATGGTAGATTATTTATTAGCTTCAAAGTACAAATATTCAACCCTACACATCCATCCACCAAGACCCATTTGAATGTATTTTTATGGATAAAGAATTCAAGATGGAGAATGAAATTATGAGATGGTTGGGCTAGGAGATCCTATTCAAATATTGTAAGAAGATGCGGTTTGGTGATACGTATGACCATAACTTGGAACTTGTCTGCATCAAGATCCATAGTTATGAAAGATGCAACTAGTTCCTTTACTAGAATTTCCCTATGTGTAGGTGAGATTTTAGTAACTCCATGATGGAGATCTAGGTGAGGGTCTTCTTGAGCTATTCTAAGAAATTGTAACAATTGGTAATTAGCTTTTAGTTTGTAGGGGGTGCTTTAGCTTGCATGGATGGTCTAGGGATGGTGATTCTACCACCTCTTGTGGTGAATCCACACTCAACTTTAGACCCTATGATATTGATAACATCTACCTCATCCAACGATGTGACAACATGGTCATAAACATGGTTGACATTACTGTACTTTTTTCCTTTACCATTGTTGTTTTATTTATTGTGATTTGGCATCAGATTCGTGTATATTTTGAGGTCCCAATTCCTAGGTGGTTTCTCAATGGTGATAGTCTTGTCATCAATAAAATCTTGTATTAGATTTTTAAACCTCTTGAAACTAGTTTTCATGTTCCCTTTTATCTTATGAAAGTCACAAAGGTTCTTCTTGTTATACTATGGTGGTTAACTTGAGGCTCTTTGTAACTTTCAGTGATTGGGAGCATGATGATGTTGGCTTGAATGAGTTGTTGCATGATACATTCAATTCGTTCCCCAAGTGTTTTGTACTTTTTTTTAGGGGGATATTAGTTTTTGGTGGATGGTCCACCTTGATCATTGATGTTGTTGACCATTAATGGGTTGTTTTGTTGTTGAGATGTTTTGGGTTGTGGGTTGTTTTGGGTGTTGTTTTGAAGTTTTTGGTATGTTTATTGTTATTTGTTTGGCCTTGGAGCATTGATTACAACCTTGGTGTCAACAACACCATCATTGGTAACATTGTTTTCTTTTGCTCATGTATGAGGTTTATCATTCTAGCTTGTTGATGGATGGTTGTTTTGATAATTGGGTGTCCCCCATATGCAATGAGGGCTCTTTCGATGATAAGATCTTTGGGGATGAGCTAATCATAGGTGGTGATGAACTTAATTTTGAGATGGAATGATAAATCCTTTCAAGATTTGAGATGATGGTTCCAACCTGTTGTTCTTCTGGTATAGGCCACTTGCTCCTATCAACCTTGGATCACCACCATCACAAGAAGGATGTGAATGTCTCTCTCCTTTTTTTCTTTAGGTTGGATAAATATTCCAAGCTTACATCCATACCTATGTTAAATGAGTGATTTTGTATGAATGTGTTCATAATTTCTTGAAAAAAAATTATTCTAGGAGGAAGACGGGATAACCATTCCATGGCTAGGCTAGCCATACTTTTGGGGAAGAGCCTCATTAAATAAGATTCATCATAGGAAACTTTCATGTAGTGAACATGGAATTCGTTAATATGATCTTCAAGATTTCTAGTTCCACGACACTTTTTGAATTTTGGTTTCTCAAAACATGGTGGGAATGACTTCATAGAAATGCTTCTATCGAATGGATAAGGGCATAGATTCCCTTGTTGTTTTGTGGTTTTCCCAGATTGTATGTCTAACACCTATTTTGAGAGATTTTTTATTTGAGCAGAAAACTTATTTTGCGGATCAGGTGGTCGAATGAACATGTTTTGGGTTGGTGTACTGGCTTGAATGATGGGTGGGGTAACTTTCAAACTTGGTGGTGTGTTCAATAGAGGTTGATGTAAGCTTTACTATGCAAGTAATTATTGTTGGTATGATTTTATCTATTGATGTGCCAACAATACTTGTTCTTTGTCTTGTTGTTGTGCTGACAAAGCTTTTTGTTGGGCTTGTAACTGAGCTACTTGTTGTTGTTCTTGATATTTAAGAAAATATTTATGATAAGCTTGTTACACTTGATATTGAGCTTGTTCTTGTGCTTGATCTTGTGCTTCTGCTTGTGCAGCTTGAGCAGCTTGGGCTTCTTGTGCAACTTGTGTGGCTTCTTAGGATTTTTTTTGTTGTATAAATTCTTGTGCTTGGATGTCTTGTTGCACTTGTTGTGCAACTTATTGTGCCTATTCTTTTTGTGTGGCTTGTTTCTCAGCTTCTGCATCTTGTTGGAATTGGAATTTTTTTAGCTCCTTTTGATAGGCTTCTTGGGTTGCTTACAAGGTAATGTTGTATTGGTTTTCCATATTTGGATTTGGTGGTGGAGGTGGAGGATTTGGATTGGTGTGAGATGGTGTGATGAGGTTTTTTTGAGGTGGTTGTTGAGATTATTTTTGATTAATTAAAAGAGGTTGTGTGGTAGAGGTAATGGTGGATGTGCTAGGTCCTTGGGAGACCATGTTTTGGAGAATATCAGGTCTCATAGATGGTGTAATGGTTGGTTGGGATGTTTGGATGTTTGCTACCTGGTGTTGCGATATCAGTGGTATACCTGGAGGATTTTGTACGTTGATTTGATTCTCTTTTGGAGGATTGTTTTGATTTAATTGATTTTTGATTGGTAGGTTTGGTAAAGGGGGTTCCCCTAAACCTTAGATTGATGTGGATGTTGATGTTGGTGGGAGATATTATGGGAGAATAGGTTGTATGTTTCCTTGAGAAACTGATGATGAAGCATCAAATATTACCCCTTGTCCAAATAAACCCCCTTGTCCCTATGATACCATGGGGAGAGAGACTTATTTTACAAGAGGGCATGCCGGTGTTGCAAAGAAAGCAGATGAATGATTGGTGTCATGGAAAATGAGTTGAACATAAGGATGCTTTGGGTATTGGGGGATGGTATTTAAGATGGTGTTTATGTCTAGGTTTTGGTCATTTCCAAGGGGGTGTGTTTGAAGAGCATGAAGCAATGAACTCCCCTTGGTAGTTATGGGTTGACTTGGATCATGAGATGATATTGGCTGGGGGATGGGTTGAATGATATTCTGGAAGGATGGTATGAATGATATTGGTGGCATATTTCTAAGAGGTTGTTCGATGATAGTGCATAAATCATAATTATAAGGGATTTTAGCTCCCTCATTTGATAATTCTATCATTCATTGTGAAGGATTGAGTCTCATTATTGTATTGAAAATCTTGTGCTTTTTAGGATTTTTGACTATATCCATGATTTCATCTTGAGTCATTCCTAGGGGATTGTTGGTGTATTCCTCCACTTGGAAACCTCCCTCTTGAGGATCTTGTGCTTGTTGAGGAAGATTGAGTGGGGGGTTGTTAGATCTAATGGGGTTAAATTCAAGTATATTTGACATAAGCCACTTGAAGTGGATGCCTCTTAGTTTCTATCCATGTTTTTCTTGTGTTGAGATCTAGTTTGGACCATAAAATAAGGATCAACTTTTAGGAATATGGGAGGAAGGCCTCTAAATTCCTTAGGATGGTCTAAAATTTAGGTGCAAGTAAGAAGATATAAGTATTTTTGAGGATCAAATGATGGTGATGTGATAAATGAGAGATGTATGGTGTGAATGATTTAACTCTTAAGAACCTTGGAGGAACACTAGACTTTAGGACGTTTGGATTTTGGATTTTTTTTTGTACTCTATTTGGATTTTGTATAATGAAGCTATAAACCCCAAGTTGTTGGATGTTATCTTGGATTAAACTTATCAGCAAGGTGATAGTTTAACTAAGTGTATGAAGAAGGATTCATCCACCCACACTTAGTCAAAATAGATAATTTTTTATTTTGGTTCAAAGGATTACCAAGAGTTTAGCATGAATGATTTTTCGAAGATTCTAAGAGTTATTTTTGAGATGGGATTTTGATAAATGCTTGCGGTATGGATGAGAGTATTGATTTTGATCCTAGATTGAACCTAGAGAGGATTGCTTTTATAAGACCTTGCTATTGAAGAACATGCTATACTTACTATGCGAGAAACTCAAAACATTGAAAAAGAATTGGCTTTTGACAATAATAGAATGATTTTGGATTGTCCTTTGAAGCATGTTTGTAGAAGTTATAAACCAATCTCTCTCTAAATTCATAAATTCTTGAAAGATATTTGTTGAGAGATTTTTGACTAAGGAGATTATGATGATTTGATTTGGAAATTTTGAATTTTTGGGAAATCATGAGGTCAAGCACACATGTGGTGTTCAATTGTCTTTTAATATTTTCTTAATGAATTCTTTTTACCACATCCACACTTTCTTACTTATCTTTTCAAACTAAATGTCTATGTCTCAATTTATTTTCATCCCACAGGGTCCATTATGTGGAAATCAAGAGAATCAAGGCAATAGTTTGCTAATGCTAACTTTAGAGAGAGAAAATTTAGATATAGGCCCAAATACTTAGAAGCCTCTAAGGATAGAATCCTTAGCGATAAGAAACAATATACAGGATTTTCAAAGGTATTTTCTCTTTCCAAAGGGTTTGAATTTTGATGACCTTGTTGAATGTTTGTTTCCATGTTTTTGAGATTTCAAGCAAAGTGTTTTGATTCTGAAACAATGCACAACGCTAGGATAGAAAAGAAAATATTATTTGGATTCCCACTTGGATTTCTCCACCCGTGCTTATTTAGAGTGGGCAATTAGAAGCTTGACCACATTGGATCCCCCTTTTTTAGCACACACTTTTATGGGTTATCCAAGCTTTGAGTTCTCATGGATCTCCCATGAAAAACTCTTAATCTCTACTGAGAACGACAAGTATGTGGGATGGATTGAAAGGTCTGACCTCTTGATACCAATAAATAGTTAAGGATTTTGGATTCTACACAAATTGGTTCATAATCAAGGCACCCATTTGGAAGGCCACACAAGAGGCAAGATCAAATCCTATAAGGAGAATCACCTACTTGTCCATAGTAGCTTCTATAATGTTGATATTTCCTCAACATTCGAATTTGTATACTAGTTGGGAGTAGCTTGGTTTTTAGCTTGTCACTGGTTTAAGTTGTTTCCTTGGGGTGAGTACTTTTTCCCACCAAGGAAATCCATATAAATTTCAACAATATCAAAGAATTAAATTTGTATTTTTACTTCCTAGATTTCATAAAGCACTAGGAGGGAGCACACACAATTCCTTTTCTTCACACTCGCATGATTTTTCCAATTTTAAATACCCAATTTTAAAATGTGGAGGAAATAATTTAAACAACCTAATACCACTAAAATTATTTTGACTCTCAAGGTCACTATGAAGCATGAGAGAAGTGCATACACATTCCAATGACATGATTTTGTAGAAAATATTACAAAAAAAATAAACATGAATTATTTTTAGTCCTCAAAAATAGTAATGAGCTCTTTTTATAGCACCAAATTTGAGTGTGAAGTTGCTAGTTCAATTTTTAAGACCCAAAATCAAATCTAGTGAGTTTCTAATATTATTTTCAACCTTTTGTGTGTTATTTTTAAAACCCAAATGAGATGTATTTGAGTCCCAAACTGAAATATAACAAGATTCAAAATATTCAAGGGTTATAGGTGTCCCCAAAGTGTTAAAAAACACTTGTTACAATCATGAAATAGTGTCATAAGACACCTCCTCCTTGTTTCCTCTTTTTCTTTGTCACTTAACCTGCAAAAGTTAATCAACCTTCAAGAAAAATAGAACCACAATATAATTCAATAGTCCAAAGATATCAAAACATAAAGCACATGCCAAAATAAAATTGAAGACTGATCTTTTACCTATACCCAGCATTGCTTTCTGCAGTGGCATCACTATTTAGAAGTTTGAACATCACTCTGGTAAAACCAATGCCACTCTATGGAAAAACAAAGACCATGGTTGCATCACAATATTCACCAGCAATGCCCTTTGGAAATTGACCAAAACAATATTGGGAAAATCAGCATAGCATCACCTTTTAGACACTAGAGTAGCATCACTATATAGATATTTTGAAATGATTCCGTCGTTGTTTCTCTAGAGAAAAAATGATAGAAATGGCCAAAGAAAATGTGTTAATTTTGAGATTTATGCCCTCCTTCTAGTGCCAAAATGTGAATTTCCTTCCTATACCTACTCATACATGAACAAACAAGTGATCATTAGTTAATAAACAAGTACAAACTAAGCATTCCCTATGAAATTAATTTGAACATAAGAACATGAATACAAAGTAAAATATAAAATAGCCTACTAATGAAATACTATTCTAAATGTTCAAACTAGCCCATAGGAGGATTGGTGATTCTTTGATGTGGAAATAAACCCCTTCCCAATTCCTTGATAATCTTGATGATGGATTTGTGATGAAAAAATTATGAAACTGACTATAATCTAGCTAATTTCTTGAAAAATGATAAAAAGCTATGGAGTGAAATGTTTATAATGATAATGCTCTCAGTTGTGGATCCATATTATGAAAAGGATGCCTCTATTTATAGAAGCGAAGGATTGAAGAATACAGGAAATTGAGGAATGTGGGATTAAATATTGGACAAATGGCATTGTGCCACTTGCAAACATGCTAATGAATCTTGGCAGAGATGTGCTCACACATATGTGTGCACATCTTGGGAGATGGGATGTGTAAGAGGAATGAATGCCAAGGTGGCTTATATAAGAGAATGTGCAAGATCTATTTAAAGACAAGATGGTTTGTGTAAGATAATGTGTAAGATATTTAAAGACAAGGTGGCTTGAGAAAGAGGACAAAATTCCTTTAGGAGAGCAAAGTCAAGTGGGTGGAATATTCTAAGAATATGCCATTTTGAAAGAAAATAAGGTAATTAGTAAATCAAATAAATAAATTTAGATGTGCAAACTGGTTAGTTGACCAAGGTTGACTTACCCTAGGGTGGAGTTAAAATCAAGAGGAATGGAGGTTTAGTGTTAGGAGTTAATTAATTTAGGATTAATTAACTTAGGTCAAATTAATTAATCTATGACATTTAATTTAAATTTTTGAGTTTAATTAAATCAAATGAGAGGATGTTGGAACATTAGTATTTTAATTTAATAGGATCGATTTATTTAAGGGTATGTGTAGGATCATCATGGAAAAAATAGGCCCTTAAGTGGCGATGAAAATTCATAAAATTAGAGTTAGGCAATTTGACGTAAAAATTTGAATAAGTTATCTATATTATTTAAAAAAGATATAAGAATAGAATATGTAGAAAATTGAATGTAGTTTCTAAACTACTAGGTTTATTTATTTATTTAATCTATTTGATGAAAATTTGAAATTTCAATGTAATAGTACTTAAATTTTAGAGAAAAAATAAGTAGGTGTCTGTTTGACCACCCTAACCACAATAAAATGATAATAATTTTTAATAATATTTTATATATAAGTAGAGGACTCATGTCCCTATGTGATGCATATTTGATGAGGGTGCAACCCGAGACATAGAAAACCAGAGATTCTAATTACTTTCAAAATATGAAATTCGTACATGCAAAGGATCTCAAATCCCCGAGTTTTGCAATACATGCAAATTATAGAAAAAACTACAGAAACTCCCCTATTCACAACATGCGATCTTCCTTCCCCAAAAACAACCCACAAAAATCAGAAACTACCCCTTAAATAGCCCAATTCTCTATTTGGAGCCAAAAACAACATTCTAATTATGCACAAACTTCCGGAAGCCCTAACTCAAGATCTAATTGTCGGATCTTCAATGATAATACATTTTCAGAAAAGTCTTGCAAAAATGAAGTGTCAAAAAGTGGGGCCTAAAGGCTAACCACTTTTATTTTTTGCCAATTTTTAGGCCCATCCGGAGCCTTTAAGTCTCTCAAAATTAGCTCTGAAGATTGTGTAGGGCAAAAAGCAGAAACTGAAACTTGAATAACTTTTGAACTGGGAATGATCGTCGCCTGATTCTTTCATCGGAGTGTTTATTATTATATCCCAAAGCTTTCCTTAAATTTCTGTCTCCTCACACCTTCAAATTTATACCTGCTAAAAATAGCAGTTGAGCTGACAAAGCAGAAAAGCAGTTCTGAAAGTTGGGAATTCTTCTTCGACGAAAAGGGTATCCAGAAATGCAAAAACATCTACAAAAATCTAAATGAAAGTAAATATATTTTTGGGTGATGTACAATTTCCCTTACACCACTGGATGCTCCTGCATTAATATATTTTTGTAATTTTTTTTGAAGTAAATAATTAATTATGAATTTTTTATTACTACTTTTAAAAAATATAAAAACTTGTATGTCTAACCACCTTAACTTGGTCAAAACTTCATGAAATTATTTTTTTTATTCCTATAGTATGCAAAGAATAGAATGTGATGCATGTTTGGATTCAAAAAATATGATACGGTTTGAAAGCTATAGATGTTTTTCAATCAACCTACTTTAGTCGTAATTCAAATAGAAAATGAATAATAATAATTTATTAAATTTAAAGTAAAGAATAATTTATTTTGTTGGAAAGTTGAGAATATCTTTTAGAAACCCTTTTTGTTTCATCAATTTTAGGTAAAAAAATGTCTTCAACCATATGGGCCATCATATCACTTACATATCACAATTTTTTGGCCTGTCATGATCCTACACATACCCTTAATTAAAGGAAGAACATTAGGATTTTAATTAAATAAAATTAATTTATTTAATTAAAAGAAGAACATTAGGAGATGATGAAATAATTTTGATAAGGTGTATTATCCGATTTTAGGAGGAAATCAAATGAATTCAATTAATTAAATAAAGGTTTTTCAATTAATTGGTTAGTGTGGAAATGATTAAGGAAGAATCAGTGTTAGTTAATCAGGATCAAGTGCATGATATCGATCAAGATATTTCAAATGTTTACAATACTTTGATAGAATTGGGCATGAAGAGAGAAAGACAAAATAAACCCCTTCACGACCCCTAGATTGAATTTTCCCCTAGGTCTTCCTACGCTATTATGATCATGTCTGGAACATGACCTTTTTCCCTTTTTTCTAGAGCCAAATCTAATCTATATTTCTAAATCTATTACTCCATGGCTTGATGCTCCACAAATTTTTTCTTCGAAATCTTGGCATCAGAAACAAAATTCTACTTTACCCTAACATACTCAATATCAAAATCATCAACCTGAATCTTACGGTCCAATTCTGATTTTTGTTGAGGTCCTACAGTTCTAATACTACTAACATATCTCTAGCCAAATCTAAGCTATGTTTTTTGAAATTTTTTCTCTGAAACTTGGTGCTCCATTTTTTTTTGCTTCAAAATTTCATCAAAAATTTTTTTTATATAATTTTCAAACTATTGCTTGTCTTTTCTTTTGTATTTTTGATGCATATGAAGAGATCCTCTAGATGGGTGAATATATAGCACCACAACAGACACAATCCACCAAACAGATTAGTCCTTATTATTTCCACTTTCATCTTGCTTCAACATTTTTTATTGCCACCTTTTTCCTACTTAGCCAGGCTAATGACAATGAGATTACACCTTATTATCCATTGAAAAACAATGTGATTATTTATTTATGAATGAATTATAAGTTCCTTTCACACATGTCCAAAGTCGTGGCTTCCTTAGAAACTAATGCAATAACTTCTAGGTATGCTTCTAATTCTATGTCATTATACATAAAAAATTATTTCCCATCATAAAAAATATTTTCTAGTTTATCTACCATTCCATTCCCCTCTGTATAGGTATGCAAGATGATAAAAGCTTGAAATTTGTCCAAAAAAAATCAAATTTTCTGTAAAATATATTTCAAACACCAACTAGGCACCTTTCTCTCCTTGCAGGCATTAGTTATAATTAACGATTCCCCCTTAATGTGAATTTGTGCAATATCCTATTTGAGGGTAACTTCCAATCCTGTTAGAACCGCCTAAGCCTCAACCACATTATTCATGCCCACTAGAAGTGAAGATGAACTAGCCACTATTATTGATCCCAAAGAGTCTCAGATATAGGTTCATACCCTTGAGATGTCTATATTCCATCTCAAAGCACCATCAAATTTGAGTTTGAAAAAATTAGGGCATGGGGGCTTCCATCTGATTTCTTTACTATTTGCCTTCACTCTGCTATTTTGATGTAGGCTTCATGCAAATAGAAAAATTATGTTCTTTCAATTCTTCAAAATAGAGTCATCCCAATTTTTTAACAAGGAGGGCATGTTCTTATGTTTCAAAACATAAGAATTAAGAAATTTTGAAACTACTTTTTCAATCTTAACTTTGACGACCTCAATTGAAGAACTTGATTTCCAAAAATAATGTAAATTGCATTCCCACCATTTATTCCATATTACTAGTTGTGGGATAACTTTCCATATAGCTAAAAAAGGAGGATTTATACAATAATGACTAATTCTAGAATATTTCCCAAATAAAATTTGGCAAAGGGTTGTATAAGTTCAACTTGCTCTTTACAAACATTCAACATTCTTGTGCAAAACTGCATAGTACAAATAAATGGTCTACATTCTTCAGTTCTTCCTCACATAAAGAAAACTTGAAGGTATCAATAATTCCCATTTTAGTTAATTGATCAATCATTAATATTCTCATTGTGAATTTATCCATGCAAAGCTCCCAACTTTTGGAAGAATCTTATTGTTCGAACAAAATGAATAAGCCCTTTGAGAAACCGATTGATCCCTACATTGGGTTAGAGATTTATATCCCTAATTTATAGAGTATAAGCCCTATTTTTAAAGATACCACAAAATATTATCAAGCTTCCCCAAAATGAATTCAATTCTAAGTTTTAAAGTGTCTTGAAGTAATGAAAAGTGATTGGCAGAAAAAGATGAATCAAAATGCTTTTTCCAGATTACTTTACCTGTAAGGCCTTCTATTGAATGTACATAATATAGAAAATTCTCACCCCATTCTCTTGACAATACAACCCTTATTGTAATTCTTGATTTTTTTCCAAAGGAAGCTTACCATTCCATGAGTCCTCCCAAAAATTCAAGCTTTTCTTGTCATGAATTTCCCACATGATGAATGAAGTAATAATCGACCTACATGACATCAAGAAATTCCACATGGTCAATCCTAAAGGTGGGTTTGAAATAGTAAGAATCCTTAAGGGTTTTGGAGTGTCAAGATACTTAGCCTATGTTAGCTTGCACCACTTTGATTCAGGCTTTGTGTACATTTGCTAGAATAAATTGGCCCCAAATGCCTTGTTCCTAATTGAAATATTGTGGACACTTGCTCCTCAAGATTTTTCAAGCATCATACTATCCAAGGATATTAGGGGAATTTTTTTGCAATCATTCACATTACCCTTCCATAGAAAATTCCTAATAATTCTCTCAATTTTAAGGATAACAAACTTTGGTGCCCTGAGAACTGCCAAAAAATAGTTATGGATTGCAGATAATACTTATTTTATTAAAATATTTTTTCTCGATAATGATAACCATCGTGCCTTCCACATTAGAATCCTTTCCTTTAATATTTCTATTACTTTAAGCTAATAAGAAGCTTTATTTGGACCTTTGAAAAAAGGAACACCTAGGTACGCACATGGAAACTTTGCTTGCTTAAACCCCAATATTTTAATTATCTTATTTTTTATAGCCTCTTTTGTATTGAAAACATAAATTTTGGACTTGGAGGCATTAAATTTCTGACCTGATGTTGAGTAATAACTATCAAGCACTTATTTGATTTGAGTGGCTTCATTCACAATTGATCTACCAAAATAAAGGGTATCATCTACAAATAGAGAATGAGTTATTTAAATGTTTTTTGTTGGAAATATGATGCCTCTACAAAGTCTCATGCTCTTCTTAGAAGTAATTAATCTACTAAGCACCCCAACCATTATAATGAATAGGAAGGGGGATAATGGATCCCCCTGTCTCACTCCTTGTGATTTTGCAAAGAATCCCATAGGTGAACCATTAAAGAGGATAGAAAATTATTCTCCTAACAACCAATATTTAATCCATCTATGCAATTTTCCTTTTAAACTAAATTTCTAAAATAATTTTTTAAGGAAATCCAAATCTACTCAATCATAAGCCTTCATCATGTCCAGCTCAACAATGAAAGAAGGTAGACAATCAAAATAAATTGAGTGAAGGGTATCATGTGCTATTATTTCTCCTTCAAATGTTTCATGACCTAGGAAAAAGCCTCCCTACTCCTAAGAGATAATGTTTGGGATAAAAGGCTACAATCTGAGGTATATTGCCTTGGTAAAGGTCTTAGTAAATACTGAACTACATAGTGATATAGGCTTGAACTCTACAAAGGTTTTAGGATTTTTTACTATTGGAATGATTGAAATGTTTGTCACATTGAACTACCTCACCATGAAACCCATTATTCTCGATTCTTCTATATCTTAGAATAGATCATAGCACAAAAAATCCTAGCCTTTTTGAAAAAATATTGTTGTAAATCCATCCAGACTGGGCACCTTATCTAGAGGCAATGAAAAAGAAACACCTTTAACTTCATAAAAGTTAAATTTTTTGGGAAGGGCATCATTATCCTCATCTCAAATGAGGTATGGAATAACCTTGGGAATCTCCTCTTCATCTTTCTTTCACTGATCATCTTTGTCTTGAGGGGCCGATATAAGTTCAAAAAATAATATCCTATCTTCTCTCTTGATATCTTCTTTCGAAATTAGCTAGATACTCGAGGCCATCTCTTGGATTGAAAATATTTTTGAAGTAACTCTTTCTATTTGTGCAAAATCTTGAAATTACTTTGTATTTATGTCACCCTCTTTGAGTCATAGTTCTTTTTATTTTTGGCACTATTATATTTATTCCCTAGCACATAACTATTCCTAATCCTCTTTCACTTTATTTTTCTTTTCAAAAAAATTAACATCTAATCTATTTTGGATAATATACTCATGAATTGCTGATAACTCTTTGAAAACAACTTATTTCTGTTGGAAAACATTTTTAAACACATTTTCATTCCATACTTTTATTTTTTGTTTGACATGTTTTAACTTTTGATGAAGCTAATACATTATTTAACTCTATTCAACTGGAGAATTTATCCACCATTGATGCAATAGAGGAAAAAAACTATGGGTTCTTGAACCACATGATTTCTTATTTGAAGGATTTATTTCCTCTAGGAAGGGAGACATTTGAGATATACAAAGAGATCACATAATGATCTGAGCCAACAAGAGGTAGGATTTTAGATTCCAAACCCTTATGCCCTAAAAATGAGTTTGGAGATACCAAGAACCTATCTAATGCTTAATAAATTTGTAAGGAACCTTTCCTAAAATTCACCCAAGTGTACTTCCCCTTGGATGGCACAATATCTTTTAGAGCATTGGTGAGAATGAAGAAATTGCAATCTTCAATCACTCTCGATGGTGGCCTAGTACCTCCAAATTTTTCTTGCAGTGAAACAATGGCATTAAAATATCCTCCCAAAATTACTTTTGCGTCACCCAAGCTATTTCAAACATGAGTTATTTCATCCCACAATTCTTTCTTATCGATTATTAAATTAGGCCCATAGATATTAAACAACGAATCTTTAGGCTAAATCTAGAAAGATCAAACAATTTCCAATTATAATTATTCCTTCTTGAGATAACATTTATTGCTTTAGGGTTCCACAAAGTAACTAGTCCTCTAGAGGCCCACTAGGCCAGAGAGTGGGTTTCTTTCCACCTTGTCCATTTTTGTAGGGAGGTTTCATATGATTGTGTTTAGATTTTAGACTCCTAAAGTAAAACAATCTCTGCTCTAGAAGCATCAATTTGATTTTTGATATGAGCTCTCTTTATAAGGGAATCTATACCCCTCACATTCCACGAAACAAAATTCATTGCACTTGGGGAGAGAAACAATCTCTCCTCGGGTGTTTTTTTTGAATAGAGTCATAAATATCTTTTTTAACCCCTACTTCAATACTGATTTCATTCCCCACTTCCTTGGTGACTTTTTTTAAATTTCTTGAGCAAGAGATTGAGCTATGGAAAATATCTTTGAATAATCATATTTTGCTTCTTCTTGGTTTACCAAGAAATAATCTTGTTGTTGTACATGCTGATCTAAATCTTCATGAGTTATCCCTTTTCCCCCCAATCCATCTTATGCTATTTTACCCCTGCTATGCTATCCTCTTGAATCGCTACACCTTACCCCCAATCCTCTTCAACTGCTAACTCCTCTACTATTTTATCATATATAACTGAACCTACTGATATTAGAAATTATTTTTCTAGCTATTCTACCTCATCAATTTTATTAGACTAAGAAGTTTGAATCATTGTAGGAAATTTTGGAAAGAGGATAGTAAGACAAGCACCCTTGCATGTATTTGATGAACATCTTGGAGCTTTGAACATTCTTCAAACATCAATTTACACTCAAAATTTTTTGTTATGAAAATTGGGGAAGAGAAGGTGAATATAAGTTGAGACAATAATCCATTTGTTTTCGCATAAAAAAAAATTCTTCTTGCTAGTTTGCAGAGAGATCAAAATAGTATTTTTTGGCTTAGATTTCCCTCCTATGTCAAGATTACTCTATATCTGCTTCTCACACTAGGTCCCCTTGTTGACATGCTTCACAGTTTTTGATATCAATGTAGATGAGTCTTGAGGTAGGAGAGTAGTAAAAACACCCATGCATCTATTTAATGGTAGATCTTGGGGATTTGAACAATCTTCAAGTATCAATTTTGGCACAATGTCCAAAATTTGTTTGGTTTGTAGAGAGAACAAAATAGTCTTTTTAATGCAAATCCATTTTTTATTTTTAAAATTGTATTGAAATGTATAAAAAAAAATAGTATTTTTAATGCAAATCCATTTTTATTTTTAAAATTGTATTGAAATGTATAAGAAGAGCATAAAGTTTTTCACCATCTTACAAAAAATTCATATTAGAATAGAAAATACGAAGGTATAAAATCTCAAAAAAATGAATGGGATTCTAAGATTCAAAGATAAAATAACATTTTGAATTTGTTGAATAAAAATAATAATTAAGAGGGGAGCATGAGTTAGTTGTGTCTTATTAAAACATCAAAATCCTCATTAACATTCAAATCCATAAATATTCATTAAACCCTTAATTTGTTATGATAAATTAGCATGAAGAACAAATAATAGAAACTTAAGCAACTCAACACTATTCAAAAGAGAACACTAAATTTACATGGAAAACCCAAGAAGGGGAAAACATAGTGAGGATTAGCTCACAATATAAGTAATACCAAAACCAATACAAATGATCACTACTAGAATAGGAAACACTGTCCATAAAGGCTCATAACCAAGGCTCACTATAAGATTTAAAAGAAGATAGATAAGAAATGTTACACAGAGAACATGATCTCAATGCAATATGGATTCCACCATAATAACTCCAACACCTTCACAATCTATTTTAATTGTAGTAGAAACCTTCTGCTCACTACATTTGGTAATCCAACACTTAAAAGTTCATATAGGCCTACTCAATTTTAGATCACTTGCAACATACAATTCACACACATATACCTATCATCTATCTTCACCTCTTTCAAAAATTCAACTCATACTTATATTGTCCTCAACCTTGAAACACTTTCAAACATTGGCAATGCACCTCAAATGTGTAAATTCAAATTAGGTCAGTGCAAAAAACATTCTCGTTGTGGATAGGAATGAAGATGGACCACAAAAATCTTTAGATAGGAACCAAATATGTCCTAACACACATCAGAATGCTTCCAAAAACTTCAAATATGCTTCATATGTAGTGTAAACACCAGGTAAGTCA
This sequence comes from Sequoiadendron giganteum, assembly GCA_007115665.2. Lineage (NCBI taxonomy): Eukaryota > Viridiplantae > Streptophyta > Pinopsida > Cupressales > Cupressaceae > Sequoiadendron > Sequoiadendron giganteum. Next base: position 894,728,412 of record CM021100.1, read on the forward strand.
TTACCCATGAAAACACCATTAAAATTTTACTCGTACATGCTTCCTTTGATCAACCCATATCTTCCAAACAATAAATTTCACCTGAACATGATCCAAAAAAATCTTGAAAACTAAGAATACATTAGAAACATTTTTTTTCTAAAAAATGTGCAAGCTTAATACATCTTAACAACACTGCCACACACCGTAACTCAAAATTTCATCTTCTGGAGCACCAAACCATGAATCTTCTTGACACACACAAGAGACCAACACCATGAACTCTCACTCAGACTTGCAAGTCCTTAAACATAACTACAAAGAAACATGGAGAAAAGAAATTTCTCTTAGACACCTCTATAATGCAAAGTCCACACAATGGTGAACAAAATTTTTCTTCTATACAAATATTCACCCTAAAATAATTCTAGGGAAAAAATAGAATAAAATAATACAAAATATCTCTCAGCAACTATAAAGTTGACACCAATGACAACACAAGCTTGTTGACATCAATGGAAATCACTTCATACTTGCAAAAATCTCCCCCTTTGTCATTGATGGAAAAACAAGACATGAAACACTATTTAAAGATAACTCTCCTTTATTTTTATTTTTTTATTAGATAACTTACACAAAATTCACATCTCCCCCTTTCAACTTACTCTTTTTCACATGCTTCACTCTCCCTTTGACAATAATGATTAGACATTCTTCCCCTAATTCCTTGCACTTTTCACATGATATCTCTCCAACTGACTCTCTTTCTCCCTTGTCAATATGTTCAATTTTCACATGATTCTCTCTCCACTTTTACATTGAACCAAGATCCTTATACAAATTGACCACCACTATTTTTCAATTTACTTTTATTGCTCTAGGTACTCCCCCTCAAGAATACACACTAACATATACCAAATTAGCAACCTTCGCATAATGACAACACTCATTATATAGTACAAAAATGTCACTACCTACTCCTCCTTAAGAGGTAGCCACAAACAGCAATCTAAAATAAAGGACAAATCATGAGATCCATTGGACTAATGCATCTCCTTATGCATCTAGTTCAAATAAGGAGGGACAATGACCCCCAACTTCTCTTGAAGATACTCAAAAGTATCCTTAGTAAGATCCTTAGTGAATATGTCAGCAATTTGATCCTTTGTAGGGGTGATACAAATAAACTAGTTTATAATTCCATTGAGGAAGGAAAATTGCAAAAATTTCTCCCATGAAGAAAATTTCAAGTTTTGGGGGGTTCACATGAAGGGGGTGTTTTCTCTAACCCAGAAGAGGTTCACTCTAACCTCCTTTTTTGTGATATGACCATTTTTTACACATTTTTTAAAATGAAATCAAAGGGGGGATTGCTCAAACCCCATTTGACTAGACCCCCTTTACTCAAAAGGGTCAAGGGGGATTCACTCAAAGGGGGGTTCGAGAAAACTCCCCCTTTTTTCCCTTCTCCCCATATTCTATTGATTTTTTGTAAAAAAAATTCATTTCAAAGCTCAAGTTGAGGATGATATGGAGGAAGATTCATAGACCCAACTAGATGATAGTATTCCTTGGAATGAGCTATCCATTGAATATAATTTTAATTATTTTGGTTTTATTATGTAGTTTTTTAAATTAATTAAACATAGGTTTTTCACCAAAAATCAAGCTCTCTATTATGCACATGTGGAAAAATAGTAGATTATCAAAAAAGATTATGAAAAATATGTGTGTGCTAGGTATCGATGTCCTCGATCTAGTAAAAAAAATTGAATTTTGATACATACAATTTTTTTTATGTTGTATATGATCCGCCTATGTCTAAATTGTAATTGTTATAAGTTCAAAACTTAATTAAGAAAAAAAATTCAATAAAAAACTATGAAACCAAATGAACTTGCTAGATATCATAGTTAGAAAGCTAAATTAAAAGAAAACAATTTTATCATTCACCAAAAAAATTTATGTTGTTCATGGTGAAAATCACTCTTTAAAAATGGTGTTTATTATTAAAAAATGGTTTTTGAAGGATATAGAAAAATAAAAGAAATTTAATTCCATTTAAAAAATATATATTTATTTAGAATCTATAAAAAAAATGTCACAAATCACTACTTTGCATCATCTTCAAATTCTTCATGGTTTACTAGCTATAGCTTACTGAAAGTGAAGATTTAGTTAAAAAAATCAATTCAATGTCTAGTTTGGCCAAATAATTATAAACTAGAATTGTGGGATCATCCGTAGACACATATTCATGCTTCACTTCATTCTCCACAACCTTCTCTCTTTGAAAGTGATATCTAATTGAAATATTTTTTATCCTTGAATGCATCAATAGGTTCTTTGAAATTTCTATTGCACTTGTATTGTCACAAAAGATAGAAATGGGCTCATCATACACCACTCTAATATCTTTTAATGTTTTCCTCATCCATAAAAAATGTGTGCAGAAAGATGTTGTAATATACTTAACCTTTACAATAGATAAGGAAACTACATCTTGTTTCTTACTTAGCCATGACACCAATCTACATCTAAGAAAGAATGCACCACCCCTTGTACATTTTCTATCATCCACACAACCAACCTAATTTGTATTTGTGTAAGCACTCAATGTGGAATTAGTATTTTTTTTATACCATAAGCCATGATTTTTAATGCCCTTTAGGTATCTAATATCCTCTTCACTTTTGTAACATGTAAATCTCTAGGATCTTCTTGAAATATATCCATAAGAAAAACTACATGCATGATATCCAATCTAGTAGTAGTTAGATATAGAAGTCCACCAATCATAGATCTATAATTTTTCTAATCAACCTTATGGGATTCATCATTCTTTCTCAATTTTCAACCAATAACCATAGGCATACATACTGGTTTGGAGTCTTCCATTGAAACATCTTCAACATTTCTTTGAAATACTTTGACTATGAAATTAATATGACTTTATTTGTTTGATTGATTTGAAGATCGAAGAAGAAATTCATCTCCCCAAACATACACATATCAAAATCTTTCTACATTTATTCTACAAACTTCTTACACATACCTTCATTGCTTGAAAAAATTATGTCATCAAAATACACTACTATAATCAAGATTTGATCCTTCTCAACCTTAAAGAAATATTAGTAGCTATGGTAACTAAATATTGAATCCTTGTTGTATTAAATACTTATCCAACGTTGCATACCAAGCTCTAGGAGCTTGCTTCAATCCATATAATATCTTCTTCAATCTACAAACCATATTACATTTATCTGACAACTGAAATCCTTCTGGTTGCTCCATGTATACTTCCACTTCCAACTCTCCATTCAAGAAAGAATACTTCACATCCATCTAATAAACTTTGAAATCTTTATGTGTTGCAAAAGCTAAAAAACATCCTATTTTCTTCCATTCTAGACAATAGAGAAAATGAATCCTCAAATTCTATTCCTTCATCTTGTGCATATCCTTTACACACAAGCCTTGACTTTTTTGTTACCACTTCTCCATTCTCATTTAGTTTTTTTTCTAAACACCCACTTAGATCCAATTATGTTTTTGTTTGTTGGTCTAGGGACAAGCTACCAAGTCTAATTATTCTCAAACTACATAAGTTCTTCTTCAATAGCTTTCATCCAATTTTCACCTTGACATGCCTCTATCATTGTCTTGGGTTCAAATTTAGAAAGTAAACATTAACTTACCTTTAATTTAGCACCTTTCTTTCTTTCCAATACACCTTTTCTTTTATCTCCAATAATCTATTCTCTAGAATGATTTCTCATCACATACTTAGGGGTTCTAGGTTCTTTTCTAGAGCTTCTTCCTCTTCATCGCATGCTTCCTATTCCTTATATTTTTCTTCTTCTTATTCTTCTTCTCTACAAGCATGTTTATCTGATTCATATCCATCTATCACCACTAAATTATACAAATCTTCATCCACATTGAAAATTGTACATTCAACAATATTTCTCAATCAAATATTGTAACATATATAATCTTTAATTTTAGTAGAATATCCAAGGGATATTACTTCATTATACTTTGTATCAAAATTTCTAATTTTTCTTCATCTCATCTAATATAAAATTTCCATCAAAACATTCTAAAGTACTTGACAATATGGAGTTTTCCATACCGTAACTCATAGGGAGTCTTTGTGATTTTTTCTTTTTCTTGAAATGTTTTAATTATATAAACAACATTATGAATTTCTTCTCTCCAATATAATTTAGGTAGATTAGCTTCTTTCATCATATTCCTTGCAACTTGTTGAATAGTTATGTTTTTCCTTTCAACCACTCCATTTTTTAGAGGAGTCATAGGGGTAGACAAATGCCTCTTTATACCATGATTATCACAAAACATGTTAAATTCATTGGAGGTGAATTATCCACCTCTATTAGACCTCAAAATTTTAATCTTCAAATCCATTTCATTATCAACCATAACATTAAATTATTTGAATCTATCTAAGACTTCATATTTTTCTCTAAGAAAAATAACCCATGTTATTCTAGAATAATCATCAATTAAAAGCATGAAATGCATGCACCTTGTAGACTTATCACTCTTGTAGGAAAAAAAAGGTGTGTATGAAGTGATTCCAATTTAATCCAGTACAAGATTGTTCTTTACCCTTGAAACTTCTTCTTGTGTTCTTTCCAATCTAACACTCCTTGCAAACAATATTTATTAGCTTTATAATCCTTAGAAAATATCTCACTCCTTGAACTAAACTGGTTCTAGCCAAGTTATGAAAATTAATGTGACACATTCTCTTGTGTCATAACCAACTTTCATTAATCTGAGTCATGAAGAAATAACTATCAACACCCTTGAGCTGATAAACATTTCCATCATTCATTTTTCTAGTAGCAATCATAGTTTCAGACCCTTTTCTAATCTCACATCCATCATCATAAAACATAAGACTATATCCTTTGTTACACATCTATCCAACACTCAAAAGATTATGCCTTAAACCCCTGACATAGTAAACATAATCAATATTATTCTTTCCATAAATACTAGTTGAACCTATTCCATATATCTTTGCACCTGAATCATCTCCAAATTTAACAAGTCCTCCATCATATTTTTCAAGTTTGACAAACTTACTCTTGTCTTTCTTAATATGATTTGAGAAACCACTATCAATGATCTAATAGTTCTTGTCTTTTATAACATGAAAAATAAGATACCAAAGTACCTTCATCCTTAATTTTTGTCTCCTTTGTCTCTTGAGTACTTTCATTCACACATCTTTCAGAGCTAGCAAAAATAGATTCACCTTTTAAAGAAGAGAAAAATAATTCATTATCATCATAGTTTCCATAATCAAATTCATCATCAAAAATATCAACATCTTCTCTACAATAATAGTTTTCTTGATCATTTTACCTTTTTTTTTTCCTTATTCTTATTTTTCACACTTTTGTTCGAACATCTTAAAGCATAGTGACCTATTTGTCCACAATTGAAACATTTGAAAAGTAATTTACCTTTGTTCTTACCAGTGCCCTTTTTCATCCTTCTTACAAATTTAGCTTCCACATCATCAAGATAATCTCCATTTGAATCTTCAACCTTTTTTGATTTTCTAGACTTGAAAGTAGTCTCCTTTTTTGCACCATTATTTGGACCAAATTTTCTCATTTCAAATGTAGTTTGTGTGCCAAAAAACTGATCTCTAGTGTAAGTATTAAAAATTTCAACTTCCTCAATAGAAAACACTTTTTGGCCATATGAATCAAGAAGAGTTTGGATAAATTTATATACCACTTCAGGTTCTTTGAATTTTACACCAACACCTCTCATTGCATTGATAAGTTCCTCAACCCTATGCATGTAAATTCTTAATATTTCATCTTCAAAAAATTGCAAGTGTTCAAATTGTGTCTTCAAATTTTGCATCTTAGCTTGTTTAACCTTGCCATCTCCTTCATAAATATTTTATAGCTTATCCTAGATTTTTTTATCATTTTCAAATCCATTACATTCACTAATTCAAAATTTGTGAGACAACTTAAAAGAATAAACCTTTATTTACCATTTGTTTCATAGGTCTTGATCTCATCACTTGTTCTCAATCCATTTTAGGTATAGTTTAATTATTCTTCACTCCTTACAAAAAATCACATCAAAAGCAAATAGGATAGATTCCATCTTAATCTTCCAGAATGCATAGTTTGGGCCATCAAACATAGGGATCTCCTTCTTGTTTTCCATCCCAGATCTACCTCAAGTTGTTAATCTTTTCTTGAAGGATCCTTTCTCTGATACCAATTGTTGAATGAAAAATATAAGTGAGAGGGGGGGGGGGAATTAGTTATATCTTATCAAAACATAAAAAACCTCATTAATATTTAGATCCACACACATTCATTAGACCCTTAATTTGTTATGATGAATTAACATGGAAAAAAATTAGCAAAAACTTAAACAACTAAGCACCATGCACAAGAGAACACTATATTTACATGGATAAAATAAGAAGAGAAAACCTACAATGAGGATTATCTCACAATATAAGTAATAAAAAACCAATACAAAGTCTTACTACTAGAATAGGACACACTATCAAAAAAGGATCATAGCTAAGGCTCAGTACTGGAATGAAAATATAGAGAAGAAATGCCACGTAGAGAACATGATATCAATGCAATAGAAATTCTAGCAAAATATCTCCAACACCTTCATAGTGTATTTGAATGATTGCAAAGACCTTCAACTCATTACATCTAGTAATCAAACACTTGAAATTTCACACTGATCTATTCAATTTGACATCACTCACACTATACACTTCACACACACACCTTTGTCTTTCATCTATATTACATATATCTTCACCTCATTCAACAATTAAACTCATACTTATATCATCGTCAACCTTGGAGCCCTTTCCATGGATGGTAATGCAACTCCAATGTGCAATTTCAAACTAGGTCAACACAAAAGCATTCCCATGGTGGATAGAATGAAGATGGGCCACACAAATCCTTAGCTAGGACCAAAATCTATCCTAACATGCCTCAACATGCTTCCAAAAACTTCAAAAATGCTCTGCATGTAGTGTAAAAACCATGCTGGTTGTTACCTGTGCAAACACCATTAAAATTTTAAGTACACTTTTCCTTCGATGAATCCATAACTTCTAAACAACAAACTTCGCCTAAAAAAAATCCAAAAACATGTAAAAAATAACAAACTCCTTTATAATAAATTTCACCTGAAGAATGTACAAGCCTAGTACATCCTAACAACATTTCCACACACTATAACTCGAAAGGCCATATTATGAAATTTAAAACCACAAATCCTCTTAACACAAGAAAGAAACCAATACCATTAAATCTCACTTAGAATCACAAGTCCTAAAACAAAACTATGGATAAATGTGGAGCAAAGATATTTCTCCCAAACACCTCAATAATACATAGTTCATATACTAGTGAACACAACTTCTGTACAATGATCCATCACCATAAATTCTAAATATAGCATCTGTCAACACTTGTAACCATCATATATGAACCAAACAAGTTGATATTCAACCTAAAATAAATGTAGAGAAAAATGAGAACACAATATTACAACAATATATCTCAACCAGTACATAGTAAAAACCAATGACAACACAGGCTTGCTGACATCAATGAAAACATCTTTATTCTTACAAAAAAAAGTGAGTAACTAAGTGTTGAACACCTTGAATAGTGAGAGGAGGGTGATTCAATATTTATTGAAACTCTAACTATTTCAATTCAAAAATCCATTCAAAGCATAATATTTCACTTGTACTAAATGAAAGGAGCATCTAAAGCATGCATCACATCAAGGAACACAAGAACACTAGATTTATGTGCAAAACCCAAAAAGGGAAATATCATGGTGAGGATCTCATAATATATTATAACTAGTTATGATGTTTGATAGAAAAGGTGGAATCACTATCCAAAAAATAAGAGTGAACCACTGGCAAATGGCTCACTACCTGGGATAGAAAGAGATAGAAGAAAGGTTGGCTCAATGTCAATAATGAAATGCTAACAATGCATCTAACAACTTTTAAAGATACAATTCCACTAAAGCTCAAAAAATTGATTTGACACACTTCATACTTCACCACAACTATGATTCACACTTTTCTACACCAAATCGCACACACCTCTATCCACCATTTTTCATAATGATTCAACCTTATATATATATATATATATATATATAGGATAACTATCAAAAAATCAATTTGGTTGGCCTAATTAGATGTATTGTGTACCACATAATTTGTTGGCCCAAATAAATTAATAGACACACCTTTCGAAAAGAACCAAAATGTGTGAAAAATTAAAATACATCAATATGACTCATAATCACTCCTATGATTTTGCGCCATACACTATTCAACTCTACACTACCCCAAAATATATAGGTTGACATTGGATAGAAAAATTGGTGAAGTAACAATTAAGAACCATCTATTCTTCCACCCCTTGACATGTAGACCATCAAAACAATTTCCACTTGGAATTTAAATAGTATTGACATTAGTAAACCTTACCACAAATTTTCATAGTCAAATATTCATCTATGGTGGAATGCAGATCATTCCAACATACACTCTCCAACACTAACTCTATCATTTCTACCATTGATACTCTGTCAATATTTTCTTCAACAATGGAAGACATCAAGTCATGAATCTCTAAATTTAGACTCCTCCAACATGCACCAACATTACCTTAAAATTATATAACTAGATGGTTCATAGTGAAGAAAATCGGACCTCAAAACTAGTTCATTGAACATTTAAACTATACTTTGAGAGATGAAATTATCTAAACCATTTTTTCTTCTTTAGACCAGCACTTCTACATATAGGTCATGGTTTCCATTAGTAACAATGTTGTATACTATCACGCTCATCAATATTCATCAATATCCCCACACAATAATATATTCACATCATCATGCTCATGTTGCCAACCATCTCTTCATTGGAAAACAAGCTTCCAACAATCTCCCCCTCTATCATTGATGGAAATACTCCTAATCAAAATTACTCTGAATTTTACATCAAGGGAGAAAGGGTACCAAAAAGATATTTCTTTACTTTTATTTACTCCTCCTTACAAAATATTTACATCAATATAACTCCCCCTAACAATGTTATCCATTATCAAAATGATAAATACTTATACCTCAACATCATCAAATAATTTCACTTTTTTACATTGCAATCATGAAAAATATCTATATGAAAAAATTACAACATAACTTGTGAAGGGTAAGCTACCTTGATTAGACACCTTCAATTTTGGAAGGTGTGCTTCCTAATATTTCTTTTCTATCTCCCACTCCTTAGTGAAGGAAAGAAAACAACACTAAATTTTAAGATTTTGATGGAGGTCTTCTCCCTCATTTGAAGAATTAGGCACCAATTTATTTCGTAATATCTTTCTAGCATTATAATAAATTCCAATCAGAGACATAGGCCTTTCACTTATGAAGTCCCTAAGCTAACTATACTACACAAATATTTTCTCTTTTTTTTCTTACACTTGAAAGAACAAACAGTTTTGATTTGCAATAGCAGTCCTTGTTGGAAAATATAAATCACTAACTAAATCATAAACACTAGAGGCATAATAAATTTGTGACTCTATTGAGTCCATTTATTCCTTAATTCTCCATCTAGAATTAGGCCATTTTGTTGTAAAATTTAAATAAAACATTTTCTTTTTCCACAAAATTTCGAATGTCTTTTAAGTTTCCTTGCAACTTACCATGTGAAACAGCACACTTGTCAGAAGCATCTACTAATTTATTTCATTAATCTTCTTTGTCATTTCCTTTTCTAGAATTTATCCCAAATTGTAGGAGTATTCCTTAAAGGAATCATGTATTATCCTTATTTGTTGCACAACAAATAGAGAATTATCAACTTTTTCTCCGAGGAAGCTATCTTGTAATAATTTTATTGCTTCAAAAATTATTTTAGCACTCTTTTGGTGTGTCTAAAGTGTCTCCTTCCATGTGGAGTCATAAAAAGAATCACCAAGCTATAATTTAAATAGAAGAGACATTTTATTCATATCTACTTGTCCTTGTTGCATAGAAATTTTTAATAACTATGTTGAAACCATTGGTTGGAACTATAGCTACATTTCTAGTAGAATTTTCAATGAATTTCAAAAAGCTCTAAAGGACTCACAAATTGTATGAGCACTTTATTTTTACTTCTCTCTCCACTCCTCTTTATTGTCAAATCATTCCTCTATATTATTTTCCCCTTCTATAGATTTCTAACTATCTAGAGGAGGCACACTTTATTTCTCTTGTATTTTTTCCTTCCCTAGGATATATTTTTTAACTACTTCTCTCTATACACCATTAGTCTTCTCATTTGTAGGGGGGAGTTATTATTTTGATCTTCATTATTCTCTAATATATCCATTTTTTTTCTTTCTTCTCTTCACCAACATCATTCTCCATATTCAAAGGGGTGCTATCAATTAACACATCTTCCTTCGAAAGATTATCTATATTCTCTTCATCCATAGGAATGCTATTTATCATCAAATTTTCTTCTCCACCCTCAATATTAGTAACATTCTCATATTTCTCATTAATAGGTTCATTAACTTCCAAAACAATTGTATCATGCTATAGTTTCTCTTCATTGTATAGAGACATTCCCAATCCTTTTGTCAAGTATGCAACCTTCTATAGTGTCTTATTCATTAGCCTTTCAATGTCCTCTTATCTCTTCTCATTAAAGGTCTAACTCTTTGCTTTGTTCTAGATTATTTTTTTATACAATTTAGAAAATTATTTTCCTTTATCCTTAATTGTAAGAGAGGAACTAGTCTTCTTAGAGGAAAATGTCTTTATATTTGTATCTTCTTCTATAGATTCTTGCCTTCTCATAGTTAATACATTCTTCAAGAAATCAGGAAATTGATCCTCATCTTATCTAATCTGGTGTCAAATGCTATAATATACTTAACTATAGCTCCTTCACTGATCACCTTGTCTTCATCATTAGACTCTGCATACATTTTGGCTATCTCTTTCAAGACATCAAATTATGAAATGATATTAAATAAAGCATCAAACTTCAAAGGGATATTTTCCCTTACCAAAGGGTACTTTTCCTTCTTCCCATTGCCTTTAGGATACTTCTCTCCTTCTCTTGGCTTATTTTCTCTTCTTTGAATTAATAGGGGAGAAATATGTCATTCTTTTACCTCTTATTAATGAACTAAAGGTGTGTTATGAAATAGAAGGAAAGTTAAAAACTAGTGAAAATACCGATTTCGCAGACTATTGCTAACTTATCTTTGTGTTATTGGTAATAGACAGTGACAGTGTTTAATGGTTGACACCGAGCATGAAGGACGTCAGTGAAGGGATGACTAAGATGCTGATGTCATATTGTCATTTTGGCTCTATTCATCAAGATTAGAAATTATGTTCTAGGTTATTATGTTGTTCTTAGAATACTATCAAAGACTTTAAAACTATTTTTTATTATATTTTAATGGTTGTTGGCTGAAAGCCACTAACAACCAAAAAAATTATTTGATTACATATGAAATATTGTTAGACATATATGTAGCTACAATATGTATATATATGTGTGTATGCTGAAACTAGATAGACATATACATAATAAAAATCTGACTTTTGTGATTTTAAATCTATACTCTGCTAATGTAAATCAGATGAATGAAATCTATCGTGGAGAAATTCTATGTGCATGAGTTTCATCATTCAATAGCTAGTGAAGGCAGGGCCCACTTCCTCGATTATTGTTCATCATTTCGTTAGGATTGTGTGTGCGGTAATGTATATTTTTGTTTTACAAGTTATTCAATTAATTTCATTACTGTATTTTTTGTTCGATCTTTTATCTGCATAATCCATTTATGCAAAAATTTTAATCAGTACTGATTTGTTAATTCTTTTCAGTATAATTTTTATTGGTTTATTCAATATCTATCTATTTATATATGTAACTCATTAGTTAGTTGTTACATAATAGTTAGATATCGATTAATGAAATCATTATGAGTTAAGAAGTTAAATCATCAATTGGTGTCAAAAGTCTATTTGTATTCAATAGTTCAACTTTGACTATGTTCACATTATTTCTAGATCAATTTCCATTTTGTCACAAATATTTTTAATTTTTTTCTATTGTGTGCCAGTAACCTATTTTCTATGCAGAACTATTTCTTCACGAGTTCTTGTCACACTTGTGACAAGAATTCTTCCGATAAGATTTTTTTTCATAAGAAGATTACATTAGTTGCATCCATTAACCCTTTGTTTATTAATTTTAGCTCTTTGATATATTGCCACAACACAGTTCAAAAATCCTAGGTTCCCAGATTGACACTTTAGGATGACCTAAGGAAGCCATTTCTAATGATTACATCAAACTCATTTCAAGAATAATTTAAAACCACAATTTTGTCCAATCATTTTGGCACCATTTTTGGGGAATGGTGTTAAAGACCTACATTTCTAGTAAACTAAGCTAGGAAATATTGGGCTAAGGAGAAAGCCCACATGAAATTCAACTCTGTTTGGAAAATTACCCTTGGTTTTCTTTGTCATAGATCATTTAGGTGCATGAATCATAATAGGGATAGTAGAGGAATATTCATTAGAAAAGAAAAGGGAAGTAGTTCACAACCCAAAAAAATCTAAAAATAAATCAGCACCATCCATTGAGAGTCTACAGCCTAAAGAATTGCAAGATAATTTAAAATCACCCATTGAAAGGAGTAGCTTGACTCATGAGAAGTTGAAAATTAAATTTCCATCACTAGGATTACCCAAAATTGATCTTGAGAAGTGTGCCATTGAGACCACTATTGTTCAGACACTCGCAAATACCCAACCAAGCTCTTCCAGGATATTACACAAAAAGGTTGAACAAATTTTCCAAGAATCTTACAAGGAAAAAGCTAGTCCATTCTTCAAAGAATGCCACAAACCATTTGAAACTCATTTTACTCCTTGGGAATTTGAAGTCATGGATCCCGACAACAATAATAAAAACAAAACAAAAAAAAAAAAACACAATAACAACAATCACAATAGGGAATTGGCTAATAATAATCTGGTTACTTTTTAATTTTCAATCACACATCCTGAAAGAGATGCTCCCATGAAGAATATTCTGCATTTTTCTTTTCCCATTTTTTCGTGGTCTTTCAATAGAGGATCCTAATAATTTTTGTTTTGAATTTTAGGTGTTGTATCACAACTATGACTATCAAAACGATGCATAGAAACTCAAATTGTTCCCAACAACATTAAAGGATGCCACCTTATGATGGTTTATGAACCTTCAAAATATTAGGATGTGGGACATCATGAAGGAGCTATTCATGAGCAATTACCAAGAATATTTTCAAACAAAGAAGGTTGGGGATGAGATTTTCCACATGACTCAAAAGGAAGACAAGTCCATAGACGACTACCCTAAAATTTTTATGTTTAGTCTTCAACAGTCTTGCCAGGAGGGACTAAATGATGATACTATTAAAATATTATTTCTTAGAGGGATAAGAGATGATGTTCTGGATGTATTAAATTTAATAGGAAAAGGGAATATTTCCAAAATGGAGTTTGATGATATCTTTGATATTTGGAGGAACTATTCAAGGTCACAACATTCAGGAAGGAGCTATCCAAATAAGTTGTATACCACAAACAGTGTGATAGGTATCACAAAGAGGGAAATAGGAAATTTACTTGAGGATCTTGAAAGAGATTTGATGAGTCATATTGGGAAATATATAGACACTCTTTACACCTGTAGGAAGAAAGAGGAAATTGAGAAGGTCCTAGCTAGGTTTTGTCCAACGTGTCATGAGAGAAATGGTAGTGAGGACTGTCCATAAAATACGATAAACATCTCATCCTTAGAATAACTTAGTAAGAGCTCTACCTTGAGGCCTCCTCCTATAGGTATGCCCGAAATGGAATATTCTGAGGAACCCGTCTATTATATGGCCCCTAGACGACCCTTTCCACCCAGATAAATGCACCCTAACATGATGAACAATTATATTTCCCCAAAACCTAACCAACCCAAATATTATCAATTGGGATGGTATGGGGGTTGGAAACAACACCCATACCATCAATGGACCCCACAATATCAATATACTTCAAAGTCATGGCAATAGGAATGGAGGCCACAAATGCCACACCCATTACCATCACAATCACAATTCCCACCTCCTCATATGATTAAACCATACCAAAAATCACAACAAATCCTTCCAGCCTTGTCATTACCAGCTACCCAACCCATTAGTCCAACAAACCATACACCACAACCACCAAGACCTACACCAATTCTAGCCTAGCCCAATCCCAACTCCAACAATAAGGAAACCCAACCAATGTATAATAATGAGGAAACATGATACTCCACCTATCCCATAAATACATTAAAACTAGATGAAGTTCAATTAAGGTTTGGGAAGGCTCTGTTAGGGCCCACCATTATTGAAATCAATGAGAAGTCAGAAACTGAGCCAGTCAAAGAACCTCCCTTTCCTGAAATAAATCTCAATCTGAATCAATATAGAGGGAGGATTCTCAACCTAAATTTGATTTTGTTAATGAATTGTGCAATGTTAACATCAAAATTCCTTTGTTGCGGGCCATCAAGGAAATTTCCATCTATACAAAAATAATTTGTGATCTATACACCCAGAAGTAGGAAAAGAAGCAAGACCTAAAAACCATTCAAGTCATCAAATATTTGGAAGATCTTATGCTTGCAAACATAACCATTCCAAAGTACTCTAATCCAAGGAGTCTCATCATTAAACTAACCATTGGTAAAGTAAGTATTTCCAATACCCTTGTAGATTTGGGTGCTGCAATTAATGTAATGACAAATGAAACAAAGGAAATAATGACATTAAAAGGACTTAGGCCTACTCCTACAGTTCTCCAAATGGTAGATAGATGTTTGGTCAAGCTTGAAGGTGTGATTGAATATGTAATATTTTGTATTGATTCATGGGAATACCCAACTGACTTTGTGATTTTGTAGCTAAAAATTATGCTGGGGGGATACCCCTTGATTTTGGGGTGACCTTGGTTGATAGCCGCAGATGCATTTATTAATTTATGATTAGGGAATATGGTCATTTTAAATGGTGAGCACAAGAAACAACTGATTCTATACCCACCAACACAACCTTTGCTTGGAACAAAGGAGCTCGTTTGGGTTGATACTGACTTGGATGAGTCGTTACCAATTATGATAATTGATAGAGCAATAGATATGGAAGAACCTGCTAAGGATAATGTTCTTGTTAATTTCCTTCAGAACAAGTATACGTTTAATGAAATTTTTTAAAGTACGGTCCTCCATTCATCTATAGATGCTTAATGCCCTTTTGGGAGTTTTCCATTGGTGAGTAGTTTACGTTCTGTTCAAAACTTTATCACATTGCATCAATTGTTGCCCCATAATTTCTTATATGGCTCATTCTTATCTTCTGCAAAGTCGAGTGATTTTCCATCGACCTCAAAATTCTTAGCCATTGAGTCTCCTACACAATTAAAAGCTATGGAAATTATGCCTAATCACACACTTAACAGTAATCCATAGTTAACCCCTAAATAGATCCAAGATCTTATCGCCATGCTTAGAACAAAAAAAGATGCATTTTCTTGGGAATACCAAGATATGTGTGGCATTCACCCTGACACCTTCACCCACTGTATTTACATTGAATAAGGAAGTCATCCAATTAGGCAACCACAATGTTGGCTCAGCCTTGCCCTACATGAAATAGTCAAGGAAGAGTTACAAAAATGGTGAAATGTCAGGTCTATATATCCTATTTTAAATAATCAATGGCTTTCTCCTTTAGTTATGGTCCCTAAGAAAAATGGAAAATGGAGATTTTGTGTTGATTCTAGAGCATTAAATAAATCTTCTAAGAAAGATCATTTTCCTTTACCATTTATTGACCAAGTATTGGACACTCTTGTAGGTAAAAAAATTACTCTCTTTCCTGGACAGGTTCAGTGGTTACAACCAGATTTGCATAGCACCATAAGATCATGACAAGACCACTTTCACTTGCCCTTGGGGCACCTTTTCTTATAGTGTCTTTCCATTTGGTTTATGTAATGCCCCTTCCACTTTCCAAAGGGCAATTTTGAGAATTTTTGTGGATCTTGTTAATGATTGTGTTGAGGTATACATGGATGATTTTAATAACCATGGTAACACTTATGAAGAGGCTAAAAAAACTTAGAAAAGGTACTTAGGCATTGTATAGATACCAACTTGTCATTGAGTCATGAAAAGTTCCATATACTTATGACCAAAGGGATAGTGCTTGGCCATTTCATCTCCTCTAAAGGTATTCAAGTAGATCCTAAAAAGGTCCAAATTATCCAAGACTTGCCTATACCCTCTAGTCAAAAAGATGTTTAAAGTTTTATTGGTCATGCATGGTATTACCGAAGATTTATCTAAAATCTCAATAAGATTGCATCCCCATTGTTTTCCTTTCTAACCAAAGATGTTGCTTTCTCTTGTACACTCGAGTGTCAAGAAGCCTTTGAGTCCATCAAGAAAAAACTTGTAACCACACCCATCCGTAGAGGACCAAATTGGGAACTACCATTTCATATCCACACTAATGCCTCAAATTGTATGATGGGAGTTGTACTTGGACAAAAAGAGGATTATCTCTTATATTCCATATATTGTATCAACAAGAACTTCATAGGGGCCAAGGTAAATTACACGATAACCGAAAAAGAATTTTTAGCTGTCGTGTATGCAATCAATAAGTTTTATCATTATATTACTGGCTATAAAATGTTCGTTCACACAGATCATTGAGAAATTCAGTTTTTAATGAATAAACCTATGGTAACTAGTATAATTATTAGATGGTTGATTTTACTCCAAGAATTTGATATAAATTTACAAGATAAGCCTAGATGAGAAAATGTGGTTGCAAAATTTCTATCCAGATTACAATAGCCAGACAATGAACCCATTCCAATTGACGATGCATTTCTAGATGAGAACCTCTTTGCTATATCAACAAAGAGCCCATGGTTTGCCGATATTGTAAAATATCTAGTTACATACAATTTCCCACCATATTTTCCCCCAAGGGAATGACAAAAGTTGTTTGGACTCAATGGCCAATATACCTGGATCAATGGATTGCTCTTCCACACCTGTGTTGACAATATCATGCGGTGTTCTATACTAGAAGATGATATCTTTGATATAATTCGTGCATGCCATACATAACCATGCAGGGGGAAATTTTATGCTTAGAGGACTTCCTAGAAGATTCTCACTGCAAGTTACTATGGGTCGACAATCCACAAGGATTATAAATTATATGTACATCATTGTGACAAGTTTTAGCGCATGGGCCAAACCATGCACTCAAATGATATGCTCATACATCCATAGTTGTCCATAGAGGCATTTGAGAAGTGAGGCCTTGATTTTGTTGGCCCAATCAACCCATCATCAAGGAACAAGGAATGCATCCTTGTATGCACTAATTACGTCACCAAGTGGGTAGAATTGGTCGCATTAAAGAATTCCAGAAATACAAAAGTAGAATATTTATTATACTATGATATTTTCATAAGATTTGGTGTGTCGTGAGAGATAACCACAAATCAAGGACCACAATTCATGTTTGAGCTCATTTATGCCTTGCTTTGTGAGTATGAGATTCACCATCACAAGTCCACACATTATCACCCTCAAGCCAATGGGTAGGTAGAAGTCACTAATAAAGAGATTGATAATATTCTTACTAAGATAGTTTCTCTTCATAAGCACAATTGGGCTACACAACTTCCTGAAGCTGTGTGGGTCTATCACACAACATGGAGGACCACCATTAGTCTGACCCCCTATGAGCTCATCTATGGTAATAAGTTCATCCTTCCCATTTATTTTGAGATAAAAGCTCTCGAGACTGCAATACAATTGGGTATGAGTCTTTGTGATGCACAAAAGGAATGCAATGATCAACTACACTCCTTAGATGAATTGCACCAAGAAGCACTCTTCCACACTGAGTTTGTTCAAAAATAGTATGCTCTATGGCATGACCATCACATCTGCTAATGGTCATTCCAACCTAGATATCTAGCACTCTTATACGACTCCTTCTTCCAAGACTTCAAGGGGAATGTTCACACACGATGGTTGGGACCCTATGAGATCCAAACCATATATGCTACTGGCATTTTTCATCTCTATATAGTGGATTATGAAAGATGGTCTCTTCTTGTCAATAGTCACCACCTCAAACTATTAAATATGCCTATTTCCAAAGAAGCATTCTTTCTCAAAGTGGCACAATAAATTACTATCATTCCTTTTGGCCTCCTTCACGATTGATCAATAAATCTAAAAAGAAAAAATCAATAAAATATCCAATGGTGAAAACCCTTTTTTTTGGGCATTGCTGGCCAATTAATGTTCGAAAATTGGTTTTCCAGTGAGCATTACACATTTAATAAAACTTAGTGGTGAAAACCAATTTTTGGTGCCACTAGGCGGTGGTAGATTAAAAATCGGGTAACGTGTGGTCTATTGTCGACATAAAAATAAATAGAGGATATATTCAACATTGGAACCCTGCCTTCCTATAATTTTTTCTACAAAGACCTGTTTTGCACAAGCAGTTGATTGAAAAGAATGAAAATTTACAAAAACAAGTTTAAACAATAGAATATTGAAAGCTTTCTTTTCTCTTTCCCACTTATTTTTCTCTCTTAGTATCAACAATATCAACTTTTTTCCTTTTGCGACAAGTCACTTCTCTTGACACTCAAGACATATTCTTCTTTCATACCAATAGAGGCACTTCCTCCTCCTCCTCCTCCTCTTCTTCTTCATTCTCATAGTTGATATATTTCTCCTCTATGTGCTTCACACCATACACAACCCTCGAGATGTTTCCTTTTGAGATTCATTTTTTATGGATTTGAATGGATGTTTCTTCAAATTATGTATTAGTCATTCCAATACATGAACTATTGTTGGAGTATACATCATGAATCACTTCTAAAACTAGGGTCTAGAAAGAAAGTGTAAATATCTTTTGAATTCTTCATCAATTATGCTTTCACAAAATGTACCAAATGCTTCAAATCACCTTTTCTCTAATTCTCTACTCTTTGAATTCTCAGTTGAAATGAAATAATCATATGAAAAATTACATATAAACACTTTTGAGAAGACCTATGTTGCATTGATTGTAGTTGATAGTGTTACGTCAAGAATTTATCAAACCCTCATTGTATTATCATAGGCATCTTCAATCACATTGCAAATCTCCGCAACATAAAATATCATATCAAAAATACAACCAATAGATCAACCATGTCAATGTACACATGTACATGTGTTTTGAAGTCATGAATGCAACATGTTTGGTGGGGATTAAAATAGTTTTAGTTAAAATTATCCTGAGCCAACACTCTTCATCTAGTTTTGAGAGAAAATATTTGTACCACAACCTAGCATAGACTCACTTTTTACTTCATTGTCAATTTTTTCTTATAGATCTTGTTTATTTTCTTCTTCATCTTGATCAAATCCACTTTCTTTACCGCATCATTCTTCTTTTGTGAAAAAAATGGTTTAACATTCTTGTTTTGCAAAACTTTTCTATGTGTCCTAATTTGTTACAATTGTGAAATATGATACCTTTCTAAACAAAATTACTTCTTTCCATTCTAGATCAACTATTAAAACTCTTATTCCCTAACCAATTTCATGTATAAAAATAGCCATTGAAATATTGAAACACAATTCTTCTATCGTAACCATTCATTCTATGAATTCTACATTAGCTAGTTCTATGACCAAATATATTGCATGTAAAACATTGATTGAGAAACAATTAAACATTTTGACTCATTTTTATTCTACACTTTATAGCTCTATGCCCAAATTTATTTTAAGAGAAATAATTATTGTTAAAATATGAATAACTTTGTGCAATAGGTTGTTTTATAGGAGGCCTTTTGAGTTCTTTATTTTGGTTCTAGATGTATTTGGCAATCCTCTTCTTATTATTTTTCTTTTCAACATTGTTTGAAGTTTTATTTACCTTTGAAATTTCTCCTTTATCAAACCATAAAACTTCCTTTTCCTTAGAAGCCTTTTGATTTTCAATCATCTAATCAAGCATCATGGAAATCTTCTTGAATTTGTCCTCTTAATTCTTTTCTTTCTCCAGATTTGATCTCAAAGTTTAAATATCTTGTTCAAGATTTGAGCATTCTTTAGATTTACCTTTCATTTTAGCATTCAAGTAGTGTTCAACTTTTTTTCCTTCTTCAACTTGAACTTTCAGACTTGTGGTAGTATTATTTGATTGCTTAAATTTCTCATTTATTTCCTATATTCTTTCCATAGCTTTCTTGAGATTCTCTCTCAACTTCTTGATACACTCATCTACATCATTAAGATCCTTTTTCAAATCTCTATTATTAGCTTCTAATTTATCCAAATCATCAAGGGCTAAATAGAGTTCTCCTTCCATATCAACCTCACAATATTCTTTAGTAAACACTTAGGGATAATCTCTTCTTGAGGGATATGATACATATTTGTAGCCATGCATTCAAAATACAAGATCTACCTCAATGATCAATCAAGCCAATTGATGGAACCAAGCTCCAATACCAATTATTAAACACCTAGAATACTAACAGGGGGTGAATTAGTATTCACTAAAACTCATTAAATTTTTTAATTCAAACATCTATTAAAAGAATCATATTTAACTTAAAATAACTGAAAGGGGCATATTAAGCATGCATCACATCAAGGAACACAAGAACACAAAATTTACAAGGAAAGAAAAAAAGGGGAAAACCGTGGTGAGGATAAGATCAAAATACATTATAATTGGTTACAATGTTTGATACAAAAGGTGGAATCACTATCGAAGAACTCACTATCTAGAAAAGAAGAATGACTCACTACCAAAATAGAAAGAGTTAGAAGAAAGGGTGGCTCACTGCTAATGATGAATTTCTAACACATTTGACATATGTTGAATATATAATTCCACTGAAGCTCAAAATATGACTTAAAATAGTTCATAATTCACCACAACTATGTTTCACACATCTCTATACAAGATCTTATACACAAAAAATTTAAACACTTTTTCTAGGAATTTGCATAATGAATCAACCTTATATATACCAAAACTATTAGAACATTAATTAGGTTGGCCTAATTAGATGTAAAATGCGCCACACAACCTGTCAGCCCAAAAATATTAGCACACACACCTTGCAAGAAAAACCAAAATGTGTAACACATCAAAATATGTCAACATGACCTATAATCACTCATATGGTTCTGCTCCATGCATTATTCAAATTCACATGGCCTAAAATACTTTGGTTGGTGTTAGATAGAAAAATTGGTGAAGTAATAATAAATGAAACAACTGTTAATCTACCCATTCACATGTGGACTACCAAAACTCTTGCCACATGGAATGTACACACTACTAACATTAGTAAACACTACCACAAATCTGCTATAAAAAAATATTCATCCACAATTGATTGGGGAGCGTTCTAACATACACTCTACACCACTAATTTTAATTTCCATAGATGGCACTCTTATCATCATTATTTTTTATTGTGAAAGACATCAATTCTTGAAACTATGGATTTAGACTCTTCCACAACACACCAAAATTACCTTAAAATTGCATAATTGATGTTGAAATGCACAAGAAAATTGAGAGGGGGGATGAGTCAGTTGTATCAAGTTATCTACTTCTTAACTTAATCAATTCCACTTTATCTTCAATTTGTTATTAAGTGTGAACATGAAATGAAAATAACAAAAGAAAAACACCGAAGACACCAGATTTATGTGGAAAACCCAATGAGGGAAAAAACACAGTGAAGATTAACTCATAGTATATTAGTAATGCAATACTGAATACAAAAGGATCACTACCCAAGTACAAAGGCTCACTACCCAGATCAAGGGCTCACTATCCAAAAAGAGAGGCTCACTACCTACAAAAAAATATAAAGAAATAGATAAATATTTACCACTAGGAGTTCCACACACTTCACAACTTGATCAAAAGATTATAAATACAATGAAGTATTGTTTCCACAATTCACTCTTCCACACTCTATTTTTTGCACTTTTTAATATACTCTTATTTTTCTCGGATCGAATGATGGATGGATATATATTTTGCTACAAATTGACCTGATTTTATACCATCTTCAACCTTAGGAACATTCTCCAAGGCTGACTATACAATTTCATTTACAAATTCAAACTAGGTTAGATACTCAACATTCCTGTGATGGATAAGAATGTGAGAGGAAAAAATACATATTTAATTTAGGACCCAAATAGAATCTTGAAGCTCACACATGCTTCCTCAAGTCAATGTAAAACCAAATATTAAATGTAGACACCAGGTCGGGCCAAACCTAATGAAAACACTAATTATCTTTGAAGTATGCACATCTCCAAAAATATATTCACATGTGGATTGCTCAACACGCTTCACTAGTCATTTTACCATGTCTGAGAGCAACTCAAATAAAACTACAACAACTTCAGAAAACTTCATTCCTAGAGAACACTTCACCAGTTCAACCAAGACAACTAGAAAAAATATAGAAGCTCTAGAGCAGGTCTTCTAGAGCCCCAAACTACAAGAAATTTTGTTAGAACACACAAACCATCAATAATAGTTATCTACCAGATCTGCAAGATTTGAAACCAAATACCAGAAGATTGCAAAGCCAAAAAAATTCTTGCACTCAACAAACAAATAGTTTTGGCAAACCAGTTCACACACCAGTGAACATATCTTCTTCTCTTCATTAAACCAAAAGTTGAAACTCAGTATCTATAATTCATTAAAGCTTATGAACATATCTATAGATCCACATAGGTATAGGATTAACATAGAAAAAGTGTAGACTGCAATGCCAGAGCACGCTCAAAAAATACTTCAACATAGCTTTCATTATTTCTCAAATTTTCTCAAAAGCACTTGGAAAAACCCAGCTTACTCAACCTGTACAGTGTTGAAATCCATGACAACACCAAAAAACACATCCATACTTGCAAAAATATTCTCCTTTGTAATTGATAGTAACACATGATGTTTAAATCCATAAAAAATAGTATACATGATTCTTAGAAGCGAAAACCTGCCAGGCATAAATTTTTCACATGATTCTCTCTCCCACATCCTACATGATTTTCAAAAGAGACAACCTGACAAGAATACAATTTTCATATAATTCTCTCTCCCCCTTTGAAATCAATAGAAAAGGAAATTATTTCCAAAAAACTCTTTTTTCAACCCCCTAAGGAGTACACTCACATCACATATTGCAACAATGCACTTCTATACTCATCAGGGGTAGACATCAATCATTAGTCTAGAACAAAAGAGTATGTGAATCCACTAGATTGATGCACCTCCATGTGAACTTAGTTCAAAGAAGGAGGGGAAGTAACCCCTAACTTCCCTCTTAGATACTCAAAATTATCCTTCGAAAGGTCCTTAGTCAATATGTCTACAACTTGCTCTTTGGTAGGTACATATTCAAGTCTAAGTTCATTCCTCAATACCTTCTACCTCAAGAAGTGATACTTGATAGATATATTATTTGTAATAGAATTCATCACTAGATTCTTTGAAATGTTTATAGCACTTGTATTGTCACAAAATATAGAGATAGGTTCATCACTTACCATACCTATGTCCATCAAAGTTTGCTTCATCCAAAATACCTATGTATAACAAGATGCTGCTACAATATATTTTTCTTTTGTAGTGGATAAAGAAACTGAATCCTATTTCTTGCTCAACCATGAAACTAATCTCCCTCCAAGGAAGAATTTTCCTCCACTTGTAATATTTTGGTGATCTACACATCCAACACAATTAGCATCAGTGTAGGATTTCAAAGTGAACTCATTGTCCTTTGGATACCATAGTCCATAATTTGGAGTTTATTTAAGATATTTGAATATCCTCTTCACAACTTTAACATGTGATTCCTTTGGTTCTACTTGAAATATTGCAACTTAACATACTACATGCATAATGTCTTTTCTAGTAGTAGTAAGATACAAAATTGCACCAATCATGTATCTATACATGTTCTGATCAACTTTAGCAAATTCATCATCCTTAAATTGCATCAAATTACCATAGGGGTAAACACTGGTTTAGTGTCATCCATTCCAAACTTCTTTAACAATTCCTTAACATACTTATATTATAAAATGAATACCCCTTTGTTAGTTATATTTACTTGAAGTCCAAGGAAGAAATTCAGTTCACCAGTCATAGACATTTCAAATAATTTTTGCATCTCTTCAAGAAACATCTTACACATACCTTCATTTCCACCAAAAATGATGTCATCAACATAAACCACAACTATCAAGATCTTGTCTTTCTCAACCTTAAAGTAAAGATTAGTGTCTATGGACCCTTTTTTGAATCCCTGCTTAGTCAATTATCTATCCAATCTAACATACCAACCTCTAGGATCTTGCTTCAATCCATATAATTATTTCTTTAACTTACAAAAAACTTCCATTTTGTCTAACAGTGAAAAACCTTTTGGTTGCTCCATATATACCTCTTCTTGTAGTTCTCCTTTCTGAAATGTAGACTTCAAATCCATCTAATATACTTTGAATTTTTTATGAGTTGAAAATAGTAAGAACATCTAAATGGATTCCATTCTTTCTACAGGTGCAAAATTTTCTTCAAAATATATTCCTTCAACTTGTGAATATCCTTTTCATACAATTATTTCTTTATTCCTTACTACTCCACCATCTTTATTAATTTGTTTCTGATACCCATTTTGAACAAATTACATTCTTGTTTGTTGGTCTATGGACTAGTTCCCATGTATCATTCTTCTCTATCCATTGTAGTTCATCTTTCATTGCTCCAAACCAAATTTTATCATCACATGCTTCATTCATGGTCTTAGGTTCTATTTCAGAAAGTAAACATAGGTTTACCTCAACAAATTTTATTCTTGTATTGAATCCTTCACTTTTCTCTCCAATCATCTATTCCTATGGATGATTTTCCTAAACATATTTAGGAGTCTTGGGTGCAGATTCCAGAATTTCTTCATCTTCTTCACTTTTTTCTTTCTTTCCTTTTTCTTCTTCTTGTATTTGCACACATTTTGGTTCATTAGGTTCAACTTCAATTATTTCCACCAGTCTATAAATAGCTTCATCAACCTTCACATTAGTACTTTCAATTATTTTCTTCAGCGTCTTATTAAATTTTTTTTAAGCTTTACTATTATTTGAATATTCAAGGCAAATTCCTTCATCGCATCTAGTATCAAATTTCCCAAGTTTTTCTTCATCTCTTCTAATGTAACATCTACTACCAAATACCTTAAATTATTTTACAATAGGAGTCTTACTAGTCCATAAATCATAAGGGGTCTTAGTGTTGTTACCTCTGACTTGAACTTTGTTAAGAATGTAAAAAAAGTTTGAATAGATTCTCTCCAATACATATCAGGAACATTTTCTTCTTTCATCATAGTTCTAGTGGCCTCTTGCACAATCCGATTCTTTCTCTCTACAACTCCATTCTACTATGGGGTTCTAGGAGTAGAATAATGTATTTCTATGCCATTCTCTTCATAGAATGCATTAAACTCACCAGATGTAAGCTCTCCACCTCTATCAAATCTTAAACATTTTATTCTCAAGTTTTCCCCATTTTCTACTTTCACCTTAGACACCTTGAATCTATCAAGAGCTTGAGAATTTTCTCTAATAAATGTAACCCATGTCATCCTAGAGTAATCATCAATTAAAAGCATAAAGTACCTGCCACCATTCATGCTTCCTATTCTTGTAGGACCATAGAGATCTATATGGAATAACTATAGCATTTTGGTAGATGATTGATCCTATGATTTAAAGTTGTTCATTGTCTATTTTCCCATCTGAAAAAGTTTGCAAATTGAATTTTTACCCTTTATGATTCTAGGCAGATCTCTCATAACTTCTCTAGAACTTATCCTAACTATATTATCAAAATTCACATGTCCCATCCTCTAGTGCCAGAGGAAAATCTCACTAATTTGGGAAAAAAAACACTAACCATCACCACCTTTAATTTTATAGATGTTTCCATGAGTTCTTCCAACTACAACCACAATTCTAGATCCTTTTCTAATATCACAAGTTTTATCCTGAAATACAAGCTTACAACATTTTCTACACATTTTTGCAACACTTAAGAGATTATGCCTTAAACCCTTTACATAATAGACATCATTAGTATTGTGTTTTTCATCAAATCTAATTGTTCCTTTACCAAAAATCTTAGCACCTGAATCATCTCCAAACATGACTATACCTCCATCATACTTCTCAAGTTTGGTAAATTAATCTTATCTCAAGTCATATGATTTGAACATCCATTGTTAGTTACCCAAAATTCATCATCCTATCTGGCATGAAAATTAGTTACCAGAGTACTTTTTGATTCATCATTCTTACACTTCGAACTATGTTCTTTTGCACATTTATTTTCGATGGATAAAAACAAACATTCATCTTTGTCTTCCTCAAGGCTAGATTCATCATCAAAAATTCCTTCATCTTCTTCAAAATAATACAACTTTTTGAACTTCCTATCCTTCTTATCCTTGTAATTATTGTTATTATCCTTATTCTTCTTTTGTGTATCTCTATTAGGACATCTTTATGCATAGTGGCAAATATTTCCACAACTGAAAAACTTAAAAGGAAACTTACCTTTGTATTTAATAGTACCTTTCTTCAATCTCCTTGTGAAGTTTTCTTCCAAATCTTTTGCATCATCATCATCATATTCTATCTTCATGGTTGTAAAGGTTGTTTCAGTGTTCTCCTTATCTCTTTCAAATTTTCTCATCTCAAATGCACTCAAGACACCAATTAGATGTTCCTTATTGTATGTATTAGGGTCATACTATTCTTCAAGAATAGACACTTTGTCATTGTAATTATCTAGTAAGGTCATCAATATTTTCTCAATTATATCTTCATCCTTCATGGTACCACCTTGATTCTTGATTTTAGTTGCTATAGTTTCAACTCTCTAATAATAGCTAGCAATGTATTCTCCATCTTCCATTCTCATATTCTCAAAAAAATTCTTAGTAGTTAGTTTCCTTGACAATTTTACTTGCATTCCCTTCATAAATTTCTTTCAATTTTTTCAATACCTCATTTTTTGTAGCCATAGAAATAAAATTTTCTCTTTCATTTTTAGATGAAGAACTAAATATAGAAAACATTGCTCTTTTATTTTCTTCAAGAGCTACAACCTCATCAGTAGAGGAAGGTGTGGTTTTTGGAATCACATACTTTGTCTCCACAACTTTATAGGTATTAAAACTAAGTGAAATCAGATAACTTCTCATTTATTCTTTCTAGTTACTATAATTAGCTCCATCTGATCTACTTGAAGTAAGATTCTCACCAAGGAACCAAAGCTCTGATACCAATTTTTTAAATGCACAAGACAATTGAGAGGGGAGTGAATCAGTTGTTTCAATTTCATTACTTCTTAACATAATAAATTCCAATTTATCTTCAATTTTTTTTAAGTGTGAACATTAAATGCAAATAATAGAAACACAACACCAAAGACACCAAATTTATGTGGAAAACCCAATGAGGGAAAAATAATGGTGAGGATTAACTAACAATATAGTAGTAATGCAATACTAGATACACAAGACTCATTGCTAGAGGGCTCATTTCTCAAGTACAAAGGATCACTACCTTAGGACTCACTATCCAAAAAAAGAGGCTCACTTCCTACAGAAAATACAAAGAAATAGATAAAGACCCACCACTAGGAGTTCCACACATTTCACAACTTGATCAAAAGATTATGAATACAATGAATTATTGTTGCCACAATTCGCTCTTCCACACTTTTCCTTTTACACTTGTTCACACACTCTTCTCTTGCTTAGATCGAATGATGAATGGATATATATTTTGATACAGCTTGAAATTATTTTATACCATCTTCAACCTTAGAAACATTCTCCAAGGTCATCTATACATTTATTTTTGAAAATTCAAAATAGGTCGGCTACTCAACATTCTCGCGGTGGATAAGAATGTGAGGGCATCAAATACATATTTAATTTAGGATACAAATAAAATCTTAAAGCTCACACATGCTTCCTGAAGTCGATGCAAAAACCAAATGTGACATGTAGACACCAGGTTGGCCAAACCTAATGAAAACACCAATGATCTTTGAATTATGCACATCTCTTGCAAGATATTTACACATGGATTTATCAACATGCTTCACCAATATTTTTACCATCTCTGAGACAAAATCAAATACATCCACAACAACTTCAAAAAACTTCATTCATAGAGAATGCTTCACCAATTCAACTAGGACAACCAATAAAAATAAAAAATCTCTAGAGCCGGTCTTTCGGAGCCCCGAACCACAAGAAATTATTTCAAAACATAGAAAACATCAGAAATAGTAATCTACCAGATCTGCAAGATCTAAAACCAAATGCCAGAAGACTGTGGAGAAAAAATGTTTCTTCCAATCAACAAATAAATAGTCTTGGAAAACCAATTCACACACTAATGAACACAAATTATTCTCTTCATCAAACCAAATGTTGAAACTCAATATATATGATTAATTAAAGCTTATGAACATACTTAAAGATCCGCATAGGTATAGGAATAACATATAAAAAGTATGGACCACAATATCAGAACACGCTTAGAATACACTTCAACACAACTCTCATTATCTCTCAAATTTTATCAAAAGCACTTGGAAAAACCCAACTTACTCAACTTGTATAGTGTTGACATCAATGAAAACATTAATGAAAACACCACCAAACACATACATAATTAAAAAAATTGAATTCTTCATACTGGAGTAATAAAGACCTCAAAACTGGTGCATTGAGCACTGCAACTAAACTCTAGGACTTCTTTAATTATCCAAACCATTTGGTCTTTTCTAGACGAACACTTATATATATTTTTAATGGGCCTCCATCAATGAAAACACCATATATTATCATGTTCATCACTCTTCATCAATCTACCCACTCAACAATATCTTCACATCATCATGCTCATGTTCCTAATAGTTTCCTAAATGATAGAAAAACTTCCAACACTAAGACCTTAAATATACAATACAAAATAACCTCTACACACATAAGAGAGAAGAAACAATAAAATATACTATTCCACCAAAAAATAATATAATATGATACAAGATGTTCACAATTTAAGAGAAACCTTACTTATATAGGCAAGGTGAAAGGTGAGATTATAAAATATCATGCAAAGTGTCTTAATCCTATAACATGAGACAAATAATATTAAAATACCTAGGGAACAAGAAGTAAATGATAGAAGATAAGATAAAAACCCATCAAGATAACTAAAACCTCTAGAAAAATTCCTAGGCTCTAAATAAACTTAACATGTGAATATGAACTACTAAGTCAACTAGTTACGTTAAAAACCTTATTCACAACCCAACCTCCAATGATATAATATAAAAATATATTTCATGCAACAATAATGTACATGCTCCCAGTAGTAGTAGGATATTATTTTATATCTTATATTTTCCAAATATAGTAGAATTTAAATGTTAATTTTTATATTGTTAAATATGTACACTATATTTTATTTTGTGAATGAAATAAAAAGATAAATGGTGAAACCTTAATGGAATAATTTTTTTGGTTGTCAAATTCCCACTCTTTTTTCATTTTTTTATAATTTTAACTTCACACAATTAAGATTAGTATGAACACATGCATTTTAATTTTTTTTGTTATTCTTCTTTGACTATAAGTTTGATTCCAAACCTCACACAATACCTCTAAGGCTTCTCTTTCCATATAGTTCCCATAAAATACTACTTAATGAGTTCTATGGCATATAAGGAATTATTTAAGGTATTTGTTAAAGTAGGAGGTATAGTTGAAGATAGTTTTTATTTTATAATGAATTAATAAGGGTAATGTTACTTTTATAAGGCATTTTTACTAATTAAAGTTGTTTTCAAAGACATTTGTATTCTTATAATATTATTATGGAACAGACAAGATACTAGAATGACCTTCTAGTAGTAAGTGACAAAAAAATGTTGAAAGAAAGAAAAGTCTCTCACATTCAATATCAATATTTGAGTAAAAAAAATGGAAATTTATATTTTATAATATTTTTAGTTTTTAAATCTATTATTATAATTAAACTTCTAAAAATACAAAAAATAAATACTTTTTTTTTCCATATTTATCATCATACTAAGGTCAAATTTCTCTCTAAAACTTAATACTTTAGAAAAATACTAATGCATAATTTAAATGAGTTTAAATTAATAAGGGTCCTATTTATCTACCTAGAAAGTTTTAGACCCTCCAAATCAAGACAATTAATTCAAATTACATTCAATAGATGTTTTATCTAAAACTAATGTACAAAGTTATAGAAAATCATAGATTTAATATATCTTATATATATATCTTAAGGCCATTATTTATTTTAATGTACTAAATATTTTAATCATCTATGAAAGTTAATTTTATTATAAGTAAAAATAAATTTTGTGAACATTGTTTAATGAACAAGACAACTGAGAGGGAGGGGAGTTGAATCAATTGTATCAAATTAAAACATCAAATACCTTAACAGTAACTAGATCGACCTACATTCATTAAACCCTTAATATATTATAATGTTTAAACATGAAAAGAAGATAATATAAACTCAAAAAACCAACACCATACACAAGAGAGCACTAGATTTACATGAAAAAATCTAGGAGGGAAAGACCATTTTAAGGATTAGCTCACAATATAATTAATTGCAAAATTAGTACAAAGAGGCTCACTACCAAAATAGGACACACTATCCAGAAAGGATCACATCAAAGGCTCACTTCCAAAATAGAAGGAAGAAAGAATATAGAATGTTACATAGAGAAAAAAATCTCAATCCAATAAGAATTTATTATAATAACTCCAATAACACTAGTAGTCCTCAAGAGATCAATATAACTCTAGTTCACTACATTCAACAATCTTTCATTATAGATCACATCATGTTTCACACTTTTGTAGTTACTTTCACATCACAACACTCAATTCTATTCCAAATTTCATCTCACATCAAACCACCTTGTATTATACCATCCACAAATTGAAAAAAATCAAGTTGGCTATACACACCTTACTTTTTGAAGACTAAAAAATAGGTTGACACTAACAATTCTTGTAGTGGACAAGAATGAAAGTGGACTAATACAAAACTTAATTGGTACCCAAATCAACTCTTACACACCATTTTATACCTTCATTAATACTTTAACATATTTGAATTTAGTGTAAACAATAGGTCAGATTTTACCTATACAAACACCATTGAAATTTGAAGTACACGCTTCCTAAAATCTTAGGACAACTTGAAAACCACACACTACACTTCTAGATAATCTGAAATAATAAAAAAAACACCTGAGATCCCAAAAATTCTTCACACTAACTCATGGTATGCCTTGCACAACCACCCCATTTTAATTTGGCCAAAATGGGTCCCTCTTTTTGTTTTTGTTTTTCCTTGGTCTTCTTGTTTAGGTATTAGGAGTTGTTCTTTTCCTCCTAAATCTGTGTCTTTTCTTTGCTCTTTTGGTTTTAGGTTTTGAGAAGGAAGATGAAATTGTTACCTTTTGAAGGTTCAAGTCTCTATTCATCTCCCGATCTCGGCCTTGCCTTTTTCCTTCTCTTTTCTTGGATTTTTTTGGGTTCGGGTCACGTACCGAAACTTACACTTGTTTCATTGCAAGTATAGGTTTTTCTGCATGTCCCAATCCCAACACCTCTTTTTCCTTGTGTGTTTTTCTCATGTTGGAGTCAGGTTTCAGACCGAAACTAGAACCAGGAACTTTTTAAAGTTCTTGTTCCTATTTCTAGCATGATCTCAATGTCCGACTTTCTTTTCAAGTCTTTGTTCTCTTTGAGTTGGGACTTCAGACCATGAATTGTGCTTTGAACTTTTTGAAGTTCTCTATTCATCTCACAACTTGATCTTGATCCCCATTTTTTTTAGTTTTTTCATTGGGTTTTGAGTACTAGATCATCGACTAAAATTTTCCCTTTTTAAAACGTTCGGTCTTGATCCAAGATCTGATCCCAACTTCCACTTTCCTCCATTCCTACACCTTGTATTTATGGAGTTTGCTTGAATCTCGAGGCCCAATTAAGTACCAATTAATTCCATAACTGTTTGCACACATGAATCAATTTTTATCCCACTGCTCCTTGCTTGCGCTCCATTCTTCTTTGAAGAGTGTGACAAATGGAACAAGAGTGACAGTGAGCTAGGGTTTGAATGATTCACTATTATTTTTCAACATGTTTCCATAATTCTTAGGTGCATTCTAAGGTATATGTTCTTTCTCATGTTTCTTTGTTCTTGATTTCATTTTAGTTTATTTTTTGCTTGCATGTTTGTGTTTTTTTTTTCTTTTTTTTTTTCTTGTTTGGATTTTTTTTTGTCTCTCTGTGTTTTTCTTTGCACTGTTTGGTGCATTTTCCTTCACTCTCGAATCCACTTTGCATTTTGTCTATGTCATTTTTCTTTCCTATACCATTATTTTATCTTTTGATCATAGGATTTTCCATCCCATTGTGCCCTAGTTGTCTATGGTTTTTCTCTAGATTCAGGTTGGACTAGTTTTAATTGTCTAAATTCAAGTTTCGATCATTTAAAATAAAAAAATTTTGATCTTGCACATGGCCCAAGCTCGAGGGCATGATGAAGATATTGTCATATTTTTCATCACCCATGTTATCATCACCCCATAATTTCTCGATCCTCACATGTATTTCAAGGTTGGGAATTAAACCAGAACTTAGGTTTGTCCACTGCTCAGTTTCAGTTCCTCTACTTGTTTCATCCCCACATAACTATTGGGATCAAGGGTCAGATAAATACCATGAGTTTGATTTTTAATTATTTGCTAAGTGTTATTCCAAGTCAAAATTTTGATCCCCAGATTACCATTGGGACGGATATTTGTTCCGATGTTGAACCATTAACCCATCGATTGATACCTTGACCTAGGGACACCCTCGATCCTGACTTCAAATGTATTAACTAGATCAAAACTTGGATTTGACCCATTCCCAGTTTACATAAGTTTTAGACTTGCTTCATGATGAAGTTCCTACCCCAACCCCCAATATCTTATTAGGATCGAAAATTGAGAAGCTACTGATACTTTCCCATTTTGAAAGGGTCTAGTATCAGATGACAACCAGATCCCAACTTCCGATCCAATGTTGAGATCATAACTCTGCAAGATCCCCTTCATTGATTTCATTGGTTAACTTCCACTTCCTAGTCACAACTTGATCCTAACTCCCGATCACACCATGGGATCAAACCATAGATTGATACTCAACTTATTTACCATCATGTGTATAGGTACCTAGTCATGACTCGATCACAACACTCCACAAAATTCACTCTATGGTTTAAAATGGTTAAGTTATGGGTTATGTTTTGAACCCAAGGCCTAAAAATGATGAGTTCAATTATTGAATTGGATTCTAACTTGAACTAATGTGGATTTGATATAAATTATTATGTTTAAAAAACTCCTCATATATCTTTCCTCTTTGCCTAATAATAGGAAATTACAGGATAGCTAATAAATATTTGACACTGAGGAGGAATTTCCTATTGAGGAAGTACAAACTAAAGAGGTTCCTACTAAGGGGAAATTTGGAGGAACATCAAAAAGACAAAGAGGCAAAAGATTAAAGCCAAAACAATCGCCTTATGTGATGAAGCATAAGTATCAAGGGAATAAGGTTCCATATAAATTTGACTTTGAAGTCATGAATATAACTGATACATTGGTGGGCATATGGATTTGGAGTATTTTAGCAAGGATAAATTTTTAGAAGATGTTGCCCCAAGAGCAAAGAGAATTGTAGATTCAGTGCTAGTTCATGTAGCTAGTTTTCTTATACTTGTACAGTGTCTTGAGTTTATTCTGATTGTTGCAAAAAATTACAATCCTACTTAGAGACAATGTATTGATGCTTAGGGGAATGTTATCATTGATTTAACCCCAGCCATGATCAAACATTTTTTTGTTCTCCCTCTTTACGTTGATCTGAAGATGATGCTAGAGGCTAAGGTGCTTGAATTATGGGAAAATTATGTTGAAGGAAACAAACAGTTTATCAATAAATGGTGAGTGAAGAAAGAAAATAAGGGAAGAAATTTCCACCTAATCCTAAGAGGTCACAATTTTTTGAGGATATAGGAGATATTTGTTGAAATGCACAAGAAAACTGAGAGGGTGGGTGAATCAGTTCTATCAAATCACTTATAAACTTAATATTTTCACCTTAAATTCACTTTGTTATTAAGTGTAAACATGAAATGAAAATAACAAAAGGAAAACACCAGAGAAATCAGATTTACATGGAAAACCCAATGAGGGAAAAACCATAGTGAGGAATAACTCACAATATAGTAGTAATGCAATACTGGATACAACAACTCACTACGAGAGGGCTCACTGCCCAAATAAAAAGGCTCACTACCCAAATGCAAGGGCTCACTACCTCCAAAGAATCACTATCTAGAAAGGAGGCTCACTGCCTACAAAAGATAAAAAGAGATAAATGAAGATCCACCACTAGGTTTCCATACATTTACAGCCTAATCAAAATATTTTAGATTCCATTAGATCAGTGGTTTTGAGAATATAACACCTTAAAGTACT
Source organism: Sequoiadendron giganteum (assembly GCA_007115665.2). Taxonomy (NCBI): domain Eukaryota; kingdom Viridiplantae; phylum Streptophyta; class Pinopsida; order Cupressales; family Cupressaceae; genus Sequoiadendron; species Sequoiadendron giganteum. The sequence continues at coordinate 894,763,337 of CM021100.1, forward strand.
ATTATCTCAATTCTATCTTCCACTCTATTCTTTTCACACTTTTCACACACTTCACTTACCTGATCGATTTGTGGATGTATGGATATCAAATTTTCTACAACTTGATTTGATTTTATACCATCTTCAACCTCATAAACATTATCCAAGGTCAGTTATACAATTTCATTTACAAATTCAAACTAGGCCAACTACTCAACATTCCCATGGTGGATAGTAATGAGAGAGGATTGATTAATAATTTAATTTAGGACCCAATCAACATCTTGGATCAAGCACATGCTTTCTTATGTCGATGCACAAAATTAATGTAACATGTAGACAACATGTTGAAAAAACTTAATGAAAAACACCAATGATCGTTGAAGTACACACATCTCCATCAAGATAATCACACGTTTATCTCAACATTCTTCACCAAAAATTTTACCAATTCTAAGAACACTAGAATAATCACAAATAACTCTTCACTAGTCCACCTGGACCAACCAACAAAGACATAGGAGCTCTAAAGAAGGTCTTCTAGATTGCCAACCCACAAACAATTTTTTTATAACATTGAAACCATCAGAAAGAGTTATCTCCTAGATTTGCAAGAGTTGAAACCAAATAGCAGAAGGCTGTGGAGAAAAAAAAATTCTCCTAGTCCACAAACAGATAGTTCTGCCAAACTAGTTCACACACTTGTGAACACATCTTCTACTCTCCATCGACCTAGAAGCTAATACTCAAAATATATGATACATTGAAGCTTATGAACATACTTATAGATCCAAATAGGAATAGGATCAACACAAAAGAAATGCATGCAAAATACTAGAGCACACTTAGAACACACGCTTCAACATTGACTTCATTATATAGCTCCATGCACTCTAAAAACTTCTATAGTATATCAAATTTACAAATACTATCTGTAAACAACCTGAAATATGTTGAAATCAATGAAAACATTAATGAAAAAACCATCGAAAACATCCATACTTGCAACAATCTCGCTCTTTGTCATTGATGGAAACACATGATGTGAAAAACTATCAAAGACAACATGCATGATTTTCAGAAGTGACAACCTGGCAAGCATAAATTTTTCACATGATTCTCTCTCCCCCTTTGACATCAATGGAAAAGGAAATTATTGCCATATAAAGCTCTATTCAATCCCCCTTTGGATTAAACCCACATCACATATTACAACAATTCACTTATCTACCCCCCTTGAGGAGTAGACCTCAATCATCAATCCAAAAAAAAAGGAGTATGTGAATCCACTAGATTGATGTACCTCCATGTGCACTTAGTTCAAAGAAGCAGGGTCAGTAACCCCTAACTATTGGAATCAAGGAACACTGAGAGGGGGGTGAATCAATGTTATGCAAAATTTAACTTTATTAACCTGATCATTAAACCAATTATAGCATTGAACCAAAAGAAAGATGCAAGAACACAGAGCAACCACAACACCATAACATAAGGATTTTCACATGGAAACTCCATTAGGGGAAAAACCACGGTGGAGGTCAATCCACAATTTGAGTATACTCAATATAAGTGTTTACAAAATAAATACACATGCATTTAGACACATCGTGTAGAGCTCACTATTTAAGTACAAAACGGATTTCTACCCAAAAGAAGAATCACTATCTTATAGTATAACCAAAATTCAACTAGCGTAGATGAACTATGATATAACATCTGGTAACTCCTAATTATAGTTCCAATTAAGCACATTATTCATATTCTTCACACTGTCCAATTATTCTTTGAAAATTTTTCTACTTTAATTCATATCACCAATCTTTTTCTTTCTCAAATGAAACTGTGCACAATTGATCTATATTCCTTTTAACTCTCGAATCACCTCACAACATATATCAAAATTAGATGAATGATCGGTTATATATATCCTTGACTAGGGATTACAACAATGATATGTCAGCTTAAATAAAAGATGAGACATGCACAAAGTGTAGACTCAATCCATAGACAATTATCGATGTGAATCAACCAATGTCATCCAAAACAAAGTAGGGACCCAAAAAAAATGTCTCGAACATGAAAAACCTTAAAAAATTATGTCTCAAAGATCCACACCATGCTTTACTCATTTAGTAGACCTTTCTACACTGTTAGACTAGAAAACAATAAGCTAGATCTCCTAACTTGCACACCAATCAATGTGAACTTTGATGATTCAAGGATAAGATAGTTCATACATCAAAATACCTTCCTTGAGATCCTTCACAAAATGAGAATAGGAATTTAAATATGAGCTAATATGCATAACTCTTTCAGATACCCTATTTTAGCTTTGACATATAACACATATCTTCAATCTGGCTTTTAGTATAAGAAATTATTGAGATGTAGATGGGATTAATAATTAGGGTTTCCATCAATGATAAGACTAGATGAATTGTGCAATGTCTCTTGTGAAAACTAACTTCCTTGTGAGATACTCAGAAGTATCCATTGGAAGGGCCTTAGTGAATATGTCTACAACTTTTTCTTTGGTAGGTACATATTCAGGTCTAAATTCATTCTTCAATACCTTCTCCCTCAAGAAGTGATACTTGGTAGATATGTTCTATGTTCTAGAATGCATCACTGGATTCTTTGAAATATTTATAGAATTTATATTGTCATCAAATATACAAATATGTCAATCACCTACCAAACCTATGTCTATCAAGGTTTTCTTCATCAGTAGTACCTGTGTATAGTAGGATAATGCTGCAATATACTCTATATTTGTAGTGGATAAAGACAATGAATCCTATTTCTTTCTCAACCATGAAACTAATATTCCTCCAAGGAAGAATGTACCACCACTTGTAATCTTATGGTCATCTACAAAACAAACCCAATTTGCATCAATATAGGCATTCAACGTGAAATCATTGTCCTTTCGATACTATAGACCATAATCTAGATTTCCTTTAAGACATCTAAATATCCTCTTCACAACTATTACATGGGATTCCTTAGGTTCTTCTTGAAATCTTACAACTAAACATACTACATGCATGATATCACGTCTAGTAGCATTAAGATACTATATTCCACCAATCATAGATCTATGCATGCTCTAATCAACTTTAGCATATTCATCATTCTTACTTAGCTTACATCCAGTTACCATAGGGGTGCAAACTGATTTGGAGTCATCCATTCCAAACTTCTTTAACATTTCCTTCACATATTTGGATTGTGAGATGAATATCCCTTTGTTAGTTAGATTTACTTGAATTCCAATGAAGAGATTCAATTCACCAATCATAGAAATTTCAAATTCTTTTTGCATTTCTTCAAAAATATCATAGACATACCCTCATTTCGACCAAAGATGATGTCATCAACATACACCACAACTATCAATATCTTGTATTTCTCAAACTTGAAGTAAATATTGATGTCTATGGACCCTTTATTGAATCCTTACTTTGTCAAGTATCTATCCAATATTGCATACCAAGCTCTGATAGCTTTTTAAGTCCATATAATTCCTTTTTTAATTTGCAGACCATATCCAATTTGTTAGATAGCTGAAATTTTTTTGGTTGCTCCATACATACTTCTTCTTCTAGTTATCCATTCTGAAATACGTACTTGGCATCCATCTGACATACTTTTAAGTCTTTATTCTATGAAATTCCAAGAGCATTCAAATAAAAACATTCTTACAATAGGTGCTAAATTTTCTTCAAAATATATTAATTCAACCTATGAATATTCTTTACATACAAGTCTTTCTTTATTTCTTACCACTTCACCATCTTCATTCAGCTTATTTCTGAATACCCATTTTGAACCAATTACTTTTTTTTCACAGCTCTAGGAACTAGTTCCCATGTCTCATTCTTCTCTATTTGTTGTAGTTCCTCTTTCATTGGTATAACCCAACTTTTATCATTACATGCTTCATTCACAGTCTTAGGTTCTATTTTAGAAAGTAAACATAGGTTTACCTCAACTACATTTCTTCTTTTCTTCACTCCTTTACTTATGTCTCTAATTATCTATTCCTCTAGATGATTTCTCTGAACATATTTAGGAGTCTTAGGTGCAAGTTCCTGAGTCTCTTCCTTTTCATCACTCTTTTATTTCTCCTTTGTTTCATCTTCTTGTATTTTTACATAGATAGAAGCATCAGGTTTGATTTCATTTATTTCCACTGTTCTATATATAGCTTCATCAAACTTTACATTAACAATTTCAATTATTTTCCTCAATCTCTTATTAAAAAATTTGTAAGGCTTGTTGTTGTTTGAATATCCAAGGAAAATTCCTTCATCACATCTAGCATCAAACTTTCCAAGGTTTTCATCATCTCTTTTAATATAGAATTTAGTTCCAAATACCTTAAAGTATTTATTAGTAGGATTCTAACTAGTTGACAACTCATAAGGGGTCTTAGTGCTACTACCTTTGATCTGACTCTATTAAGAATGTAAACAACAATGATAATTTCTTCTCTCCAATACACATAATGAACATTTTCTTCTTTCATCATAGTTTTGGAAGCCTCTTGAATAGTCTGGTTCTTTCTTTCCAAAACTCCATTTTTTGAGGGGTTCTAGGAGTAGAATAATGTCCTTTTATAACATGCTCTTCATAAAATCCATTTAATTCACTAGATATAAATTCTCCACCTCTATCAAACCTTAAGCATTTTATTTTCAGATTTGCCTCATTTTCTACTCTTTCCTTAAAAACTTTGAATCTACCAAGAGCCTAAGCCTTTTCTCTATGAAATTTAACCCATGTTGTCCTTGAGTAGTCATCAATCAAGAGCATAAAGTAACTATCACAATTTAGGATTCCTATTCTTGTAGAACCATATAGGTTTGGATGGATTAATTCTACTATTTCGGTAGATGATTCATCCTTATCTTTAAACTATTCCTTGTTTTTTTTTCCAACTAGCAACTTCTGCAAATTGAATTTGAAGGCTTTATGATTCTAGGAAGATCTCTGCCAGTTTCCCTAGAATTGATCCTAATCAGATTATCAAAATTACAATGCCCCATCCTTTGGTTCCAAAGCCAAATCTCATTTATTTGAGAAACAAAACACTTATCATCTCAACCCTTAATTTGATAGATGTTTCCATGAGTTCTTCTTCTAGCTACTATCAAAGTTCCAGAACCTTTTCTATTCTCATAAGTGTTATCTTGAAACACAATCTTATAACCTTTGCTATAAATTTGTACAACACTTAAGAGATTATGCCTTAAGATATTTACATAATAAACATCATCATTATTATGTCTTCCATCAAAACCAATTATTACTTTACCAACAATATTAGCACCAAAGTCATCTCCAAACATAAATATTCCTCCATCATAGTTCTCAAGTTTAGTAAACTTACTCTTATCTCCAGTCATATTTATTTGAACATATGTTGTCAACTACCCAAAAGTCTTCATCCTATCTAGCATGAAAACCAATTACCAGGGTACTTTTTGTTTCATCCTTTTAGCTTTCTAGACCAGATTCCTTTGCATATCTTTGATGGTTAGTAGATACAATTTTATTTTCCAAGGCTACGAACAAACATTCATCTTTATCTTCCTCAAAGTCAGATTCATCATCAAAAATTCCTGCATCTTCTTTGACATAATACAATTTATTGAACTTCTTATCTTTTTTATCCTTGTGATTATTTTTATGGTCCTTATTCTTCTTGTGTGTATCTCTATTAGGACATCTTGGTGCATAATGACCAATATTTCCACAACTAAAACACTTAAAAGGAAACTTACCTTTGTATTTACTAGTACCTTTCTTCAATCTCCTTTTGAAATTTGCTTCCAAATCTTCTAAATCATCATCATTTGAATCATTTCCTATCTTCATTTCTTTGAAGTTTGTTTTAGTCTTCTTCTTCTCTCTTGGAAATTTTCTCATCTCAAATGCAATTAAGAGACCAAATGGATGCTCATTAGTAAATTCCTTTGGACCATATTGTTCTTCAAGAGTAGATAGTTTGTCACTATAATTGTCTGATAAGGTCATGAATATCTTCTCAATTATATCGTCATCTAAAATGGTACCACCTTGATTATTTATTTTTGTTGCTATAAGTTCAACTCTCTATTAATAGCTTGCAATATTTTCTCCATATTCCATTCTCAAGTTCTTGAATTTTTGCTTAGTAGTTAGTTTCCTTGACCAGTTTACTCTATCATTCCTTTCATAACTATCTTTCATGTTTTTCCATACTTCATGAGCACTACCTAGAGAAATAAAATTTGTTCTTTCAATTTTAGATAAAGAAATGAATATAGCATACCTTTCTCTTTCATTCTCTTCAAAAGTTGCAATATCAGTAGTAGAGGAAGGACCAGTTGGTGGTATCACATACTCTATCTCCACAGCTTTCTAGGTATTGAAACTACTTGAAATCAGAGAACTTCTCATCAATTGTGTTGAGTCATTGTAATCATCTCCATCAAAAATGGGAATATTTAACTTGTGTGACATTTGATCTACCTCAAGCGGTTAAGCTTTTCACCAAGGAACTGGAGCTTTGATACCAATTATTGAAATGCATAAAACAACTAAGAGGGGGGTGAATCAATTCTATCAAATAACTTTACTTATAAAATTAATATTTCACCTTAACTTCAATATATTATTAAGTTTAAAAATAAAATAAAAATAACACAAGGAAAACACTAGAGACACTAGATTTACATGGAAAACCCAATGAGGGAAAATCCATGGTGAGGATTAACTCACACTATAGTAGTAATGCAATACCGAATAGAAAGGATCACTTCCATAGGGCTCATTGCCCAGATACAAAGGATAACTACCCAAATGCAAGTGCTCACTGCCTTCAAAGGACTCACTCTCTAGAAAGGACAATTACTACCTATAGAAGATAAAGAGAGATAAATGAAAATCCACCACTATGGTTCCATACATTCACAACCTAATCAAAAGATTGTAGATGCCATTAGATCACTAGTTTCATGAATCTAACACCTTAAAGTACTTCTACCTCAATTTTCTCTTATACTCTCTGCTTTTCACACTTTTTCCCACACTCACTTGATAAATTCATGGATGGATGGAATCAAATTCACTACAAATTGATTTGATTTTCTACCATCTTCAACCTTAGAAACATTCTCCAAGGTTAACTATACAATTTAATTTACAAATTCAAACTAGGTTGGATACTGAACATTCCCACAGTGCATAAGATTGCAAGAGGACCAATTACATATTTAATTTATGACCCAATCAACATCTTGGATCAAGAAAACACTTTCGTATGTTGATGAAAAAACTTAGTGTAACATGTAGATAGTAGGTTGTAAACAATTAATGAAAATGCCAATGATCTATGAAGTACACACATCTCCATCAAGATAACCACATGTGGATCACTCAACACGATTCACCAAACATTTTACCAATTCTAAGAACACCACAACAATTACAACAAACTTCATTCACAGGTAAATCTTCACCAGTCTACCTAGACAAAACAACAAAAACATAGGAGCTCTAGAGAAGGTCTTCTAGAGTGCCAAACCACAAGAAATTTTTTCAAAACATAGAAACCATTTGAAAGAGTCATCTCCCAGATCCGTAAGATTTGAAACCAAATATTAGAAGACTCCAGAGAAAAAACATTTCTCCCAATCCACAAATACATAGATCTTCCAAACCACTTCACAAACCGGTTAACACATCTTCTTTTCTTCATCGACCCAAAAGCTAAAACTTAGGATATACAATTTGTAGGTGTGAATAAGGTGTAAATCAATAAAACACTTCTTAATGAAACATTGCATCAAAGATTAAGCTAATAACCAATTGAAATCATCTCATTGTCTCCTATCTTTAAAGATTTATTAAGCTATGTGCTCTTAGATTAAAATAACACTATAACTAGTAAAATGACAATCTAAAGAACATAATGATATTGATGCAGTGATATGGAGCTAAATGTGATAATACTAGATGATAAAAGAAACTAAATTAGCATGGATTGACATGAAAATGATAAACAAAGCTACAGGAGCTAGCCATGATATGAAAACTTGATGTTTGATGCTTGAATGTCGTATGTTTGGATGCTTGGATGTTGGATGCTTGATGAAATTATGCAGAGTAAACTTCATAACCTAGGGATACTTTCTTGGTTTAATGCGGGTGTATTTATAGATTTCCTAGCTATAGAAATGCACAGGGATGGAAAAAAGAGGCTTGGATTCAGTCTAGAGGATTGAATGGTGAAAGATGGAGGAGATTGAAAGAAATTTGTAGATTGTCTCTACCCATGAAAACACCAGGCAAGAGAAGAGGAAGGATTGATGGAGGATGATTGAGAGATAAATTTGGAATTTTTCTCCAATTTGTCTCCAAAAATTCCTGTGAAGTTTCAATCAATTAACCTTGACATGATTTTGACATAATTTAGACATATGGTATCTAATTAATTTTGAGGAAAGATAGATGGAATATTCCTTATGAATTTATTTAAATATTTTTGATTTATTTAAATTAGCAAAAGAGGGATAAATAATTTAATAAAATGAACTATAGAAGTTTGTTTATTAAATTAAACAAAAGAATATGGAAATTAATAAATAAAGTGTTTAATCTTTATTTAATTAATTTAAGATTGATGTGATAGAATAAAATAGAGAAATGATAATTAAATCAAACAAAGTATATAATTTTGTTTATTTAATTAAGATGAGATATTAGAAGAATTTAAATGTGAATGTGAACATGAAATAATAAATAAATATTTCTATTTATTCAAATAATAGAGGAAATTAGGATAATTAATCAAATAATTTGTATTTAATTAATCGAATTCTCCAGACCAATTCTAGGTGTATACATTTTCCCCCTCTTTGAAGTGATGTGTTTACACGTTACTTCGAAGAAATTTTTTGCTGCTACTGCCAGGGTCAATGATAAAAATAATTCCGTATGGCCTAGTCATGCCCTAGATATTGATTTTTAGATTGTTGATAATATACCCCTTGGGAGATAAATTAATGATTTGATGATTTTTAAAATTTTCATGATGATTTGATGTTTTGATTAAGGTATGATGAAAAATTAATTTATCTGTTGACAATTATTAAGAAATATAGCTCGTAGATATCTTTCAATTAATTTCATGGATAAAATTAATCAAAATATAACTAAAAACCCACAAAATCCCATTTTTAAAAGTTATATATAGTCCAAACGGTCATTTTGAAAGTCATTCGTACTTTTTGAGTTTCAAAATCTTGTGATAGAGACTTTTAGCCAGCTGGAGCAAGATGCCAATTCCTTACCACACTCACTATTTGGAGCGCGTTCGACATCACCAGTGGCCGACTACGTATGGACCTCCGATATGTACCCCTTATCCTCCTCGTTTTTTGTGAAATTTTGATTTTTATCCTTTTTAATGCTTTAGGCAATTTCTAACTAATTTAGCACTTCCAAGACGTGTCATAGTGCTTTAACTCCAGTGTAGTGCTTCCAATAACTATAGTATTCCTTTGAGATTTTAGCACTTGTGTTATTTTCTCTAGTGCTTCCATAGGATAGTTTAGCGCTTTCAATGATGTAGCACCTAGGTAGGTAGAAATAGCGCATCGATGTCAAAAGTTAGCACCCGGAATATTCTAGCGCTTTGATTTAGTAGATTAGCACTTTTATGGTCTATCCTATTGCTTTAGACAAAGTGGCACTTTTATGGACTATTTTAGCGCTTTGATGCGGTAAAACAATGCTTAGGGTGAAGTAGCACTTCGGATGCCTATTATAGTGCATTAGAGTGCTGAAATAGTGCTTTGGATAAAATAGCGCTTTGGGTGCCTATTTTAGTGCATATGTTTGATAAAGAAGCACTTTTGAACTTTAGCGCTTGGGATACCTGTTTTAGTACATTTATGTCAAAATTGCAGATTTTGACTGAGATAACCTTGATTTTGTTAATTCTGATCATGTCCTTTCTTCGGATTGGTATGATTGATGATCCAAATTCTTGATGATTAAATAAGAGCTACTCTTATGATAGCCGAGAATAATCCTATTTATGATGATCCTCATGATAGGCGAGGAAATGATTCAATATTCGATAAATCTCATGATAGACGAGATTAGATAATGTTGATGAACCTCATGATAGGTGAGATTTGTTGATGTTTGTTCATGAATTTTGATCAAAAAATTCATACCAATTTTGATTTCTTGACATAGTGCTCTGATTTTAAATTTTCTCATGATGATAGGAGCATCTAGGTAATCTCTAGATGTGAGAGCGGTTTCCTTGGATGACTGATTTTATACCTCACTTGACTCCTGATGAGATTCAGATTATAGGTCGAAGCAGCCTCACTAGTTTACTTGGCATGCCCCAGATTAGGATTAATCAGGGTCTCCTTACCACTTTGTCTGAGAGATGGCACAGTGACCATAATACCTTTCACTTGCCCACTGGTGAGATGACGTTCACTCCTGAGGATGTCTGGTGGATTTTCCACATTCTGTTTATGGGGGAGATTGTAGTGTACGATTCTCATGAGGCTGGTGGGAGAGATTCTCTCCGCAGAGTGTTTCAAGATCAGGATATTGTAGGTCCAAGTGTTCGATGGAGGAGGATTGCTGACACATATGTGACACTACCAGCAGTGCTTGTTGGATTTATTGGAGGTTTCCTTTGCCTTAATTGTAGGTCAAAGGGATACCTAGTGGGTTGGGGCAGGATACTAGATAGCATGGTCATACATGGTACAAGATATGCATGGGGGATGTGCATGCTGGCACATCTCTACCATGACCTTCATTTAGTGGTATACCTTGGGACATGTAGATTATCAACAGGGATGACCCTGTTATAGGTGTGGGCATGGGAGCACTTTTCCATCGCTCAACCATTTCCCATTATGGATATACTAGTAGGTAGACTGTATGTGTTTTGGTACAGAGGTCGGCTTACCCAAGCTCAAATGGGTAAGTTGGAGCAGTGGAGGTGATTTTTTGATGATACAAAGATTGTTATGTGGCAAACATACTTAGACTATGAGTCATGGGATGAGGATGACGTAGTGTTGGGGTATCTTTGTGATTCCACGTACCTAATTGGCTAGACACCCTTTGTATTGGAGAGGTTTTTTCTATGATGAGTGTATAGGTAGTATGGAATTGTTCAGTGTATGCCACAGGGAGTAGCCCATTATGTTAGGCAGCAAAGTGATGTACCTGATTGGGGGCCTTGTTTGTCATATGAGGTCTTAGTAGAGGGATATAGGGCATTAAAACCATCACACTGGGACATGCGTAGAGACATTGCAGAGGCACCCATTATAGAGGAGTACGCCGCATTTTTGGATTTGGTTCCACATTCGTGCATCACCATTCTAGATGAGCCAACACTGTTACCTATAGAGGAGGATGTGGCTGAGGGTTCTGCGGCTAGTGAGGGTGATACTCCATCAAGCAGTAGCACAAAGAGTAGTAGTGATGGCAGTTATTGTGATGAAAGTGATTGTGGTGACGGAGGGGCAGGGCCAGTCAGTGGTGGTCCTTCATCGAGTAGGCCTTGCAAGAGGAAAGCAGTGGCAGTACCGTGAATGGACCACCAGAGATAGATTGCAGGTCTCCAGACATAGGTACATACGCTGCAGGGATAGTTGGTATAGGCTCAGGGTTTTCTTGTTCAGATGTAGACTCAGATGCAGGCTAAGGCTCAAGCACATGCTTAGGCTCTAGTACAGATTCAAGGATAGTTGGCCACTATGCAGACTCAGGCTGCCATATTGACATTCGAGTGAGACAATGCACGTTAGATTGACGAGAGGGTACAAGAGACATCAAAGACCTTACAAAGAGTGGCTAATGGTACCTCAGTGGGAGACAACATGAGAGAAGTTTTGTAGGCTGCCCAAGAGGCTGAGTTCTACTGGGGCATATATCATGATGCAGTGCCTACTGATCACAGGGTCAGTTATGCCCCGTCAAGATCTGGTCAGACTCATACTTGGACAATGAGTGAGGGTGTGACAGCCTCCATGTAGAGATCCTAGAGATCCTGGTTCTTCTAGGGGTGCTATTGGTACTGCTCCTATTGAGCCCACACATTTTGGCACTAGTAGATCATAGATGTTATTGTGATTCTGAGATTTTCCTTTGGAGATATTATGTATGCTATGATTTTTCCCTTTTTTTTGATGATGTATCTTTATTTCAGACTTCATTGTATACTTGACATTGATGATATATAAATGAGATGCATTTTTTTTTTTTGAATGATGGTTTATGATTTCTATGTGATGGATTCATTTGTTATTTGATGTTCTATATGAATTATTTTACTTCAATGTGATGATGTAATGATAAATGCTTTTATTTCATGTAATGATTCTATGATAAAATGCATTTGTATAATATATGATACATGGATGTAGGATGTGATATATGAATCTCTAAATGAGGATCTATATGAATGCTTAAATGTGATAAGAATGTATCGATGGATGGATAGATTCTTTTTATTTGAAAATGTGATAATGATAAAAATGATGATCTTATGATGAATGAAAATGGATGATATAATGATAAAAATGAAATGACTTGCATTTATTTTGAATGTGATAAAATGTATGGATGACAAATGATGTATGGGTTTAAAAAGTGATTACCTACATATGATGTTGATGGATGATAATGTAATGACTGTGCTTATGGTAAAATGAACATGATGCATTTATAGTTTAGTATAATGCATAATTATTTGATGTAAAATATATTAATGATGATATGTGGGAAATTTAATGATGAGATGATGACTTTTTTGATGATTTTGAAATAATGTCAAGTATACTTAGTCATATTTGTAGATAAGATAATCACTGATTGGAACCCTTTATGCAAAAAATACTCTGTAGATGATGATTATGATGAATGCAATCTAATTTTAACATGCAACTATATGCCAAAACCCATTGTCATTTTAACAGTATTTTTGTACTTAGTATCATCATAGAGCTTTTATTGGATGTTGAAAGTGAGTACAAGCATTAATGGTATATGTTAGAACAATGACGACCTGAGTACTTCTTTCATGATTTTTGATATTACAAGTGAACACAAGCATCGAGGTATAATTAAACCGAGATGGCCTGAGCATTCATTGCATGAATAGGCAGTGATTAAACATTTCAATGTGTGAATTCTGAATGTCATCGGTGATACATTTGCATAGCACATCCCCTGACAATTCACACATTTAATTGATTAAATTATCGACAATAGACAATAAAAATATAATTATTTTTCCTTGTTTCTCTAGTTCAATACATCATTGAGTTACTCCAAAGAAATGATAACATCAATAAAAAATACAAAGTATCCAATTTTTACTTATTGTGTTTCAAAATCATTATTCAAATCAGGTCATCCATCCCGACTTTTAAATGTTTTGCAATTTTCAAGATTTTTGACCAAAGACCTAACCTACTAACCTATCTTAGGGGTCTCAAGGGTTGATCAATGATTAGCCTTGCCTATGTTACACACGCAGAGACCATGTAGTTTGACTGACTCAAACTCAATGTTTTTGGATTTTTCTTTTCGAGATTGACTTTTTGACATGTTTTTGGATTTTTGATACCATACAGATGTTTGATTCCTATCTGACGATGATTGATGTTTTAATTTGATCATTGTTTTTGTGTTCTTATCATGTTGTTTTTTTCCCTTTGGTGAAATTGATGTTTTTGTTGGTGCTAGTGATATCCAAATGTTGCCCCCAAGATTTGGAATGAGACTTGACTATGTGAAATGATTTTGATATGGATGCAATGATGACAAGACTAATGACCTAACATGAAACTGTATGACTGCCAGATTGTTGATCCTGATATGTATCAAAATAGATGGGAAAGCTGATCTTTAGAATCACATATGACACCTATTTCCAATTTTTCACCATATGTTTTGATTACACTCTTTGTTTTGTGTATTTTTCTCATTTTTCTTTCTTTTTGGTTTTTTGTTTTTGTGTGTTTTTGTGTTTCCAAGATGCCTGTTTGCTAGGTTTTCATCAAGAAAACCATTTTTTATAATTTTGACTCGTGCACTAGGAGATTCAATTATAGAAATTTCTTAGATGGATACTATTGATAGGTTCATCAAACAAATCCCCTTCTGGCATTGATAGTTGATATGCCCCTGATCCATACAATGATATGACAACAAAATGACCAACCCAGTTAGGCTCAAATTTCCCTTTCTTCTCCCTATCCTCCTAATTCCTAGGGTTGTTCGTTAGTACCAAATCGCCAACCTGAAAGACCCTCGGTTTTACCCTATGGTTGTAACTCCTTAACATTCTCTGTTGATAAACCGTTAGATGATTAACCGCTTGTTGACAATGCTCATCCAACAATTCCAGTCCCTACAATCTAGATACACTATAGTCTTCATCTAAAATAATTCCTCTAAGTGATACACAAAGGGATGGAATCTCTTCTTTGATGGGAAATATGGCTTCTAATCCATATACCAAGGTATATGGTATAGCTCCTTTTGGAATTATGATACTTGTTCTTTAGGCCCATAATGCATGATTCAGTTGAACATGCCAATCACGTCCAACATCATTTACCATTGTCTTGAGGATTTTTAGAATTGTTTTGTTAGAGGCCTCTACTTGGCCATTCCCTTGAGGATAGTACGATGTTGAAAAATGATGTTGGATATGAAACTTTTCACATAGTTCCTGGACATCTTGATTTTTGAATGGTCATCCATTATCAGTGATGATGGATTGAGGGATTCCATGCCGATAGATTATGTAATTCAAGATGAATGAGGAGATCTTCCCAGTGATGGTTGTAAGAGGTACTAATTCTATCCATTTTGTGAAATATTTTATAGCTGTGATAATGAAATTGTGTCCATTTGATGAAGAAGGATTTATTTTTCCTACTAGATCTAGACCCCCTTGAAAAAATGGATAGGTTGATGTGAAAGGATGCAGTTCTTGTGCTGGTGCAAGAATCAAATTACTGTGAATCTGACACTTTTGATATTTCTTAACAAACTAATAGGATTATTTCTCCATGCATTGCCATTAATATCCCAAATGAAGGAGTTTCTTGGCTAGAGTTATACCACTTGAATGAGTGCCACAATTACCCTCGTGAACCTATTGTAGGGTCATTTCAAATTCGTCGTGTTCTAGACATTAGAGTAAGGTACCATCAAGACCTCGACGATAAATTATGTCGGCGATTAAAGTATGTCAGGAAAATTGGTGGATGAAGTTTCATTTTTGGTTCCTAGAAAGACCAGGAGGAAGGATATCATCTTTAAGGTAAGCATAGGTTTTTTCATAGATGGAGGTTTCAACGGTTTCTAGATGGAAGATGGTAGTGGATTCTGATTTATTATGGGAAGGAAATAATACTTGTTCTACCATAAACTCATAACAAACACGTTTCTTCAGCAATTGTAATAACGAAGCAATTGTGGCCATCACATCCGCAACTTTGTTCTCTGCTCTTGGAATTTGATCAAACTTTATACTGACAAAGAACTATTTCAGATCATCTATTTGTTTCTTATAGGGCATCAACTTTTTATCCTTTTTTTAATACTCATCATTCACTTGATAAATGACTAGTTGAGAGTCCCCATATACCTATAAGTCTATGATCTTCCATGGAATTGCTATTTTGACCCCAGTGATTAATGCTTCATATTCTGCCACATTATTTGTACACTAAAACATCAGTCTATATGATTTTGGAATTGTGTGTCCTTGGGGAGAGATGAACAATATCCCTGCTCTAGATCCGCGTTGTTTGTATGATCCATCAAAATATAATACCCATTGTTTGGGCATCATTGTCAAAATGTCTACACCTAGAAACTCCATTATCATCGATCAATCATCAGGTAGAGGAGCCTCAACTAATTTTTCAGCAATTTTCTGACCCTTGATCGCTTTTCTCTCCACATATTGAATGTCAAATTCACATAATAGCATGACCCACTTTTCCAGTCTACCTGTTAAGGCAACTTTAATGAGTATATATTTTAAAGGATCGATCTTTGCTATTAACCTAATTGTATGGGTCAACATATAATGTCTTAGCTACTGGGTAGAAAATACCACCATCAAGCAAGATTTCTCTATGAAAGTGTAATTTATTTCATAACCATTTAAAGTTCTACTAATATAATAGATGGAATGTTCTTTTCCTTCATAATCCTCTTGCACTAATAGTGCCCCTAAAGAAATATTTTTCATTGCAATGTACAATATCAAAGGTCTTCCTTCCGTTGGTGGCATGAGAATGGGTGGTGACATTAGATACTATTTTATTTGATTGAACATTTTTTCAAATTCATTATCCCATTTGAAAACTACATTCTAATGCAACAGATGATTGAAAGGATGAATTTTGTCTACCAGCTGGGAGATAAATTTCCTAATAGAGTGGAGTCTTCCCTATAGTGATCTGAGTTGACTGATATTCTTAGGAGGTGGCATCTCCATTATTGCTTTGAATTTTGCTGGATCCACTTCAATGAATTTTTTTGAGACAATGTATCCCAATAGTTTTTCTGATGTGACCCCAAAGACACACTTCTTGGGGTTTAACTTGACATTGAATTTCTCTAGCCATGTGAAGATTTTATTCAAAATATGTAGATTTCCTTCCGTTGTACAAGATTTTTCCAAGATTTCATCCATGTATTCCTCCATGAAGGTGTGCATCATATCATGGAAGATTGTCGTCATTGCTCTTTGATAGGTGGCTCTTGTGTTTTTTAGACCAAATGACATGACGTTCTAGCAAAAGGTTCCCCATGGACATGTAAAATCCTTCTTTTCTCGATCTTCTGGAGCTATTTTTATTTGATTGTACCCAGAGAAACCAACCATGATTGACAACATGGCATGCCCTGTCATTAACTCCATAATGATGTCTATATTTGATAATGGAAAATCATCCTTCAGGCATGATTTATTTAGGTCCCTAAAATTCGTACATATCCTAATGCTATTTTTCAGTTTTGAAATAGGTACAAGGTTTGATATCCACTCGGAATAGTCTATAGACCATATGAATCTAGCATCTAACAATTTCTTTAGCTCTATTTTTACCATTAATGCTATATGGGGATGCATTTTCTTCAATTTTTTCTTGATAGGCTTGATTCTTGTGGGCAAAGACAAATGATCCATGAGTAGATTTGGATCTAAGCCTGGAATATCAGAATATGATCAAGAAAATTTGATGCTTCCTTCCTTAAATAAATTGATGAAGTCTAGTCTCTCTTGATCTATCATGGATTCTACCAGATGTAGGATATTTTCCTTTTTTCAATCCCGATGTTCACAGATTGTGTTGTTTCTACCAAAAATGATGACCACTCATGATAATGTTCTAGAAGAGTGTCAAATCTTCCATCCTTTAGTGCCTCAGAAAAGTTTTCACCATTGGATGAGTTCTTTATTTTTCTTTCTCTAGATCTAATGTTGCAATAGAATTGTTTTCACCATTAGGTCTATTTTCCCTATTTTCATTTTTGCAATTGGAAGATTTGACACCCTCCTACTGAGTCATGTTGTTATGATTATTACAGGTAGAACTTGTGCCAGGTTTGTGATGACATAGGAAATTTATGATGGCATCATCGTCTACAAATCTTGGCATAGTTAGAGGTTTGACAGGTTCCCAGTCAATTAGTTCAGGATGGATCAATGGCATGAGTTCATTGGATTTATTTAGGTTGATCGATGTAAGGGTTCAAACAACCATTTTTTCATAGTTGTTTATTGTAATATCAAGGTCAATCATGGTACCTTCTTCAAGATCATCTAGTTCACTCGAGGTTTGTTCATCCCCACTCGAGTCATCGATATTTTGTGATCCTGTTATGAATTGTCTAGACCCAGAACCTTGGCCCTCCTCATGCATAGGTGTATATTGTTGGATGAAATCAATATGAATATCACTAAAATATACATCAAAACATGAATCCCACTCATATTTATTTGAATTGTCTCAGAGCTATTTCTAAGTTGAAGGATTCTTTCCATAGCCTTCTTTGTTAGTTCCTGATTTTCTTCATTAGATTATCCCAATCCCGTCTTCTCTTTTGAGTGGAGAGTGAGGGGATGAATAGGCTCTATGATTCCATCCTTTCTTAATGCCACAGGTCCTTGTCCTTCATAACCCATTTTTTATAAAATAGCTTTTCCTTTTCCATATTTATCAGTGTTAATATTGACATTTTTGAGACTGATATTGGATGTCAAGGGTTCCTCATCTTTGTATAGCCAATCCAAGATTTATTTGTTGTCTGACTCATCCTCTATGGTACCAATTTTGATAGCCTTCAAGAAATATGACTAGTAATGATGTTTGAGATTTTATAATAGATGATTGACCATAGGTCTTAGGAGATGGCATTAACTATGATAAGTTAAGTGATTGCTCCATAGAATATGTTCCCATGCCCTTATCTATCAGTTGGACTTGCTCTTTAAAATTTTGTGATAAAGAAGTTTGTGGATCAAAATTATCTGTTGATTGAGTTTCAACATGACTTGTTTCTTTTTCTTTATTCTTATTCTCTACCCACTTGGTGGTGAGACTTGAACGTTTTTCTTCGTTGGATGATTTTGAACCAGATGCTTCCCTTTTGTGAGGTACCAAGGTATCTTGGGAGATTCTAATTGTGTCACAATGTTGAGGATGATTATAATCAGTAGATATAGTCACCTTTGATCCATTTATTGAGAATTTCAAACATTGATGATATGCTGAAGATACAACTTGCATTTCATGGATTCATGGTCATCCTAAGAGTATGTTGTATGTTAACTCTTTTTCCAATACCTGACATGCTATTTGTTTCATCATTGGCCCCACTTGAATGGGTAACACAATTAATCCCTTGGATGATCTTTCCTCCTCATCATATGCTTTGATAGTCATTTTTCTTCGGGCATCAATAGCATCATCAGAGTACCCTAGTGCACGAATTAACTTGAGAGTGCAAATTTTTAGAACAGCTCCCCCATCTATTAAGACTCTCTTGACGTGATGATTGTGGATTAAGAATTCTATATGGAGTGCAGTATTATGGGGATGGTTTAGTGAGACATCATCTTGTTTGGAGAATGATAGACAATGTGGGGTAGTCAAATGCTCCACCATAGCTTGGAACTAGCAAACATCTAGATTCTCTGGTACCGTAGTGGTTACTAGTGCTTGTTATAGAACCTCCTTATGCAATGGTGATAATTTAAGGAGTTCTAGTATCGATATTTGTGCAGGAATTTTTTTTAGTTGATCGACAATGTTATATTGACATGGAGGTGGAACTATATGTGTAGACACAAATCCTTTTAACACTACCTTGGATTTCCCCCTAGTCATTACATTTTCTAGTTGATATTCCTTATGGTCTCTAATTTTTAAGACGTTGATTTGATTTTTAGAGTCTTGTATGCTTGGGAGCAAATCCAAAGGGCTAGTGGTGCAGGAATACCCCAAAGCTCATCTAGGAGAGTTAACTAGAAGGTCAAGAATTAGAAAAAAAATTTAGATAAAATGTAGCAAAATCCTTCTCACTCTTGAATTTGTGCCTTAGAGGCATTTGAGAACTTGCATTATGTTAGTGAAGGTCATGTTGACCATTTGTTAGATTGGGGTTTGGCTACAAGGATGGTTGAATACCTTTGTAGACCTTCCTAGGTGTTAGTTTCTTTAAAATCTTGCAAATAAGGCCTATTAGAAAATCCACAAGCAGTCATGGAACAATTAGTATCGAGATTAACTAATTTGGAAACCTTTATAACGTGTTGGAAGGTTGGAAGATTTTGTAATATTGAAAGTTCAAGAATACTAGTGTGGACAGTGAGAAAATTGTATAATTTTCTATGTTATGCTTTGAATTTGTGTGATCAAGAGTGATCATGGCTCTTTAAACTATTTTATTTTGTAGTGTAGCTGTGTCCTAAGCTTTGTGTGGTAGTATTTAGGTTGAGTGATCAATTTTCAAGCATTGTTTGTTTAATTAAGTTGCTTCTTTTTAGTTGTTTGCCTTACAGTCAGTCTGTAAAGGAAGGAGTTCTATTTACATTCCCACTATACTTGTGTACAAGCCCTTAGGAGCTGTAATTAGGCTCCATGTTTGTAAATAAGCTAGGGTTAGGAGTGGTTAGGAGTCAAGGTATCATGGAGAAAGTCTTCTCCTAGGCGAGCCTGACAGTGCCCAGCTAGGAAAGATAGGAAGTGCAAAGCACTTAACTGGCAGGGATGACCATCTCCTGGAAATTCATGGTGTGAAGAGGGAAGGTGTTTGCCTTGCCAAGGATTAGAAAGAAGGAGGAATCCCCATCAACCTATTTTATGAGAGGAAACCTTAACAGTCTACAAGAAGACAGGGAAAAGACCCAAAATGACCTAAATTATTGATTAGTTCCCATTTGAGGAACTGTACGAGCAGTTGGAGGCCAGAACCACTACCATCTTTAGGTAATAGACATGAAGAACAAGAAACCCAAGGGTAAATTTATTTTTCTTTGGTAAACCTTGGAGTATTTGTGTGTTTTCTCAGAGATACAAACCTAATTAGGCTCTTGGCTAGTAGCCTAATAAACCCTAACTGAGGGTTTGGTGGAAACGAATTGTGATTGGATTATGGTGGATTTTCAAGAGCCCTAGGGAGATGGTTTGAATCCTTTAGAAACATCTCTACACCCCTAAAAAGTTAAACTTTAGTGATTGAACGATATTAGTCTTTACGGAAGATTAAGGGCTAAGGAAGAATAGAAGCGTTGCACCAAGGGTGACTTGGTAGATTGGAATTGAGATGATAGTGGGGTTCGCCAAGAGAACTAGGGGTACCTAAGAGGAGGTCCTAAAGGTTAATGTGGTTAAGACACCTAGGAGATCTTGCTAGCAAATATCTAGAGCATAGAACAGTGATTGTTCCATCCAACCCTACCCTATCAGATTGGTATAAGATAAAGTTAAAGATTTGGGATAGAAATTTGTATGTCAGACCTCGAATCCAGTGGTTCCACCATCATGGTGATAAAAATTGAGTTAGAAAAGAAGGTTGAAGATCAGGAGGAAGATAATAGGAGGTTGAGAGAAAGACTAGCTCAACTACAGCAAGCATTGAGCAATGTGCAAATTAAGGCCGATGAGGTGAGTGATAGATAGGAGGGCAGGGTACCAAAGAGTGAAGAGGTTGAAGAGGATGACAAGACCCCTGAACCTGACCCTGTTCTACAAGAGGAGACTTTCTTGAAGGCATTGAAAGCTTTGAGTGGGAAAGAACTTGAAGGTATACCACTGTTCGGTCACAAATTGGAAGCCGACGTAGTCCTAGATTTGATAGAAGGCATGGAGAACCATTTTGAATGTGATGGAGTCACTGAAGCATAGAAGGTGAAGGTGGCCATTTCTAGACTGAGAGGATCTGAATTCACATGGTGGAAATTCATTTAGATAGAGAGGGAAAAGGAAGGCAAGAAGCCTATTTCAACCCAGAAAGGTATGGTGGAAAAAGTGAGAGAAGCATACATACTAGATGATTATGAGATTCAATTACATAAGAAGAGACAAAGGTTGAGGCAAAGAGACAAAGATGTGAACACTTATAGTGAGGAGTTCCAAAAAATTTGTATGAGGGCCAATGTTTCAGAAGATGAAAGTCTCAAAGCGGCTAGGTACCTAAACGACCTGAAGTGGAACATCCAAGAGGAGACGACTCTTCTAAATCCTAAGACAATACACCAATGCTACTAATTAGCTATTAAGATTGAGGAAAGCAACAAGAGGAAACATGATCAGGCTTCTGAGAGTAGAGGCAAAGTAGAGATCAAAGGGATCAAAGAGGACATAGAGGTGGCTACCAAGGTAGAGGGACTGAGAAAAGAAACCAAGGAGAGTATAAACTCACTGAGCAGGGGAGTGAAATACCTTCTAGAGGAGGTTATGAAAGAGGTAGAGGTAGAGGTTCTCAAGGAGGATCAAATAGAGGAAGAGGAGCAGGCAAGATAAATTCATAATTTTCTACTATGAAATGTTACCATTGTGGTCAAGTAGGACATCCAGCTTATAGGTGCCTAGAGAAAGCATCTTCATCAAATACTAAGAAGAGGGTGGCATATGGTCAAGAGGACACCGTGAGTACTAAATCAACAAAGATCATTCACATTGAATCTGAAATGGGGGAGAATCTGATGTTTAGGAGAGTTTTGATCAAACAACCGGTCAAGGAAGAAACAAAAAAAAAGGAGAGCTCTATTTAGAGTGAGATGCAAGATACTTGGGAAAGTATGTAAGGTTATTGTAGATTCAGGGTCAATAGATAACATCATTTCAGAAGAGGTAGTAAAGAAATTGAAATTGGAGAAGATACCCCATACTAACCCCTACAAAGTAACATGGCTAAACAAAGGGTGGAGTGTTTTTGTTAATGAGAAAGTAACAGTAGAGTTTTCCATTGGAGGGTACAAGGATAAGTTGATTTTTGATGTGTTATCAATGGATGCATGCCATCTACTATTGGGCAGACCATGGCAGTATGAAAAAATTACCATGTATGATGGGAAAGAGAACAATATTTCTTTTAAAAAGGATGGGAAGACATTTAAGTTGCAGTCATTATCAGAAGAAGAAGAAGAACAGTCAAAGACACCAAGTTTCTTGTTAAGCAGTGGTAAGGAGTTCCTTAACAACCTACATCAAGGGGGTGAAGGTTATGTGATCATGTTGCAGTCCAAAGAAGAGGACATGACTAAGAAAATAGTCATACCCAGAGCAGTCTAGAAGTTGCTTGAGAAGTATAAGGATATAGTGAGTGACGGTGCACCTACAACTTTACCTCCAGAAAGGGCCATTAGTCATCAAATGGACTTCATACCCAGAGCTTCATTACCTATCAAAGCAACTTATAAGCTTACACTGGATCAGAATCTAGAGGTAGCTAGACAAGTGCAAGAATTATTAGATCAAGGATTGATTAGGAAGAGCATCAACCCATGTGCAGTGCCAGTGGTCTTAGCAACCAAGAAAGGAGGCAAGTGGATATTATGCATTGATTCTAGAGAAATAAATAGAATCACAATTAGGTATAGGTTCCCTATTCCTAGGATTGAAGACTTGATGGATTGTCTTGGAGGAGCTCAGTACTTCACCAAGTTGGATCTCAAGAGTGGAAGATAGCCTTTAAGACAAAAGATGGGTTGTATGAGTGGAGAGTTATGCCATTTGGCCTCTCTATTGCCCCTAGTACATTCACGAGGCTCATGAATGAAGTGCTCAAGGACTTTATAGGGATATTTGTGGTGGTATATCTTGATGATATACTCATATTTAGCAAGACATCAGAAGAACACCTAAAACATGTGGAATTGGTTCTTAGAAGATTGCAAGAAGAGAAGTTAGCCATCAACCTAGAGAAGTGTTAGTTCTTTAAACAAGAGCTTGTACGTTTGGCTTTTTTAGTGTCCTAAGGATCTTTGAAAATGAATCCAAGCAAGGTGGAAGCTATCCTAAACTAGCCTACACCAACCACAGGAACAAAGGTAAGAAGTTTCCATGGATTGGCTCAATTTTATAGGAAATTCATAAGAACATTTAGTGGCATATGTGCACCAATCCCAGATACAATCAAGGGTGGTTTGAAAACTAAGTTTGTGTGGACTTAAGAAGCTGAGAAAGGTTTTGAGATATTGAAACAAGAACTCAACCTATTCTCTTATTACCTAGCTTTGAAAATTTGTTTACTGTGGAGTGTGATGCTAGTGGAGTTGCAGTAGGAGGAGTGATAAGTCAAGAGAGTAGGCCCATAGTTTTCTTCAGCGAAAAGCTTAATGAAACTAAGAATAAGTATTCTACCTATGACCTAGAACTTTCTGCTTTGGTTTAGTCACTTAGGAAGTCGAGGCATTACCTTTTGCCCAAGGAATTTGTGGTCTTTACTAACAATTAGGCACTTATTTATATCAACAGCCAAGAGAGGTTGAGCAATAGACACTTGAAGTAAATGGAGTACATCCAAGCTTTTAATTTCACCATAAAGCACAAGAAGGGACAATTGAACAAGGTAGCAGATGCACTGAGTAGAAGCTTGTTGACAGTGCAAGAGATATAAATCAAGATCATTGGAATAGAGAGCTTCAAGGATCTCTATGGGGAGGATGAAGATTTCTCAGAGGCCTCAACGTATGTTCTAACTTTGAGAATCATTTTCATAGCCAATACTCAGAGTATACATTGCAAAGTGGATTGTTGTTTAAAGGGAATCAATTATGTGTTCCAAAAGGGTCAATGAGAGAAAACCTCATCCAGGAAAAGCATAATGGTAGTCTTAGTGGACATTTTGGCATCAACAAGACATTAGAACTAGTGCAAAGGTTCTACTATTGGCCTAAGTTGTTAAGAGATGTCAGGAGGTATGTGGAGCAATGTGTAGTGTGTATGAAATCTAAGGGAGGAGCTAGTAATGTTGGTCTATATAAGCCCCTACCCATTCCTAACATACCATGGGAGTGTGTTAGCATGGATTTTGTGGTAGGACTCCCTAAGACAAAGATTGGATTTGATAGTGTCTATGTGGTGGTAGATAGATTTAGCAAGATGAGTCACTTTATCCCTTGCAAAACCACTCATGATGCTAGCTATATATCTCACCTTTTCTTCAAGGAAATTGTAAGGATCCATGGGTTGCCTTTAAGTATTGTTTCAGACAGGGATGTGAAGTTCATGAGTCAATTTTGGAAGACTCTATGGAGCAGATTAGGTACCAACTTGTATTTTGGATCAGCTTACCATCCTCCAACCAATGGTCACATAGAGGTGGTTCATAGGGTGCTAGGTAAACCTTCTAAGGTTCCTAACCAAAGAGTATGGACATACATGGGATGTGGTTATCTCACAGGTTGAGTATGCTTATAATGACAGTGTGAACTGGACCACAGGGAAGAGTCCTTTTGAGATTGTGTATGGAATGCACCCAAGAGGTATATGTGAGCTCAGGGATCTAGGAGCTATGGAACATAGGAGTGGACATGCAGAAGACTTGACTGAAATCATGAAAGAGATTCAAGAGAAGGTAAAGAGGACAGTCACCAAGGCTACACAAAAGTTGAGCGACAAGGTAGATATGTCAAGAAAGGATTTGCAATTTGCAGTAGGAGACTATGTCATTGTCCACCTTAACAAATTTAGGTTGCAGAAGGGTACATCAACCAAATTTTAGATGAAAAGTGTGGGACTATGCAAGGTATTAGCCAAATATGGGAAGAATGAATACAAGGTGGAGTTACCTGCAGATTTAGGGATTTCACCAATGTTCAATATAGTTGATTTGATCAGGTATAAGGGATTAGTCAGTGACATGGTTCAGAATAGTAAGGAGATATTCAAGGATGTAAGTAACATAACTTTACCTCCTAAAGACAAGCTACAAGCAAAGAGGGTCCTAGATTAAAGAGTAAATAATTCTACAATGCATAAAGTGTACATGGAGCATCTTGTCAAGTGGAAGAAAAAACATGAATATGAGGCTACATGGGTGGATGAAGCTCAGCTCAAGAAGTGGGGAATAGACCCATCTCTTATCTCTCCTCATATTCCTTAAATCCTATGCAGAGGGGGAGAATGGTCTAGGAGAACCCCAAAGTTCATCTAGGAGAGTTAACTAGAAGGTTAAGAATTAGCAATTAGTTTTAGATCAAATGTAGCAAACTCCTTCTAACTCTTGAATTTGTGCCTTAAAGGAATTTGAGAACTTGCATTATGTTATTGAAGGTCATGTTGACCATTTTTTAGATTGGGTTTTGGCTACAAGGATGGTTGAATACCTTTGTAGACCTTCCTAGGTGTTAGTTTCTTTAAAATCTTGCAAATAAGGCCTATTGGAAAAGCCACAAGCAGCCATGGAATAGTTAGGCTTTAGCTTAACTGATTTGGAAACCTTTATAAGGTTGGAAGATTTTGTAAAGTTGAAAGTTCATGAATACTAGTGTGGACAGTGAGAAGAATTGTATAATTTTATGTGTTATGCTTCGAATTTGTGTGATCAGGAGTGATCATGGCTTTGTAAATTATTGTAGTTTGTAGTGTAGCTATGTACTAAGCTTTGTGTTGTAGTATTTAGGTTGAGTGATCAATTTTCAGGTGTTGTTTGTTTAATTAATTTGATTCTTTTTAGTTTATGGCCTGATAGTACTCTATAAAATATGGACTTCTAGTTACATTCCCACTATACTTGTGTATGAGCCCTTGGGAACTATGATTAGGCTCCATATTTTTAAATAAGATAGGGTTAGGAGTGGTTAAGATTGAAGGTATCATGGAGAAATTCTTCTCCCAGGCTAGCTTGACATTGCTCGGCTAGGAAAGACAGGAAGTGCAAAGCACTTAACTGGAAGGGGTGACTATCTCCTAGAAATTCATGGTGTGGAGAGGTTAGGTGTTTGCCTTGCCAAGGCTTAGCAAGAAGGAGGAAGCCCCATCAAGTTGTTTGGTGAGAGGAAACTTTAACAGTCTGCAAGAAGATAGGGAAAAGACACAAAATGACCTAAGTTCTTGATTAGTTCCAGTTTGAGGAACTGTATGGGAAGTTGGAGGCCAGGACCACTGCCATCTTAAGGTAATAGACATGAAGAACAAGAAACACAAGGGTAAATTAAATGTTCTTTGGTAAACCTTGGAGTATTAGTTTCTTTGCTCGAAGATAGAGACCTAATTGGGCTCTTGGCTAGTAGCATAATAAACCCTAACTGAGGGTTTGGTGGAAGAAAATTATGATTGGAGTATGGTGGATTTTCAAGAACCCTAGGGAGATGGTTTGAAGCCTTTGGAAACATCTCTACACCCCTGCAAAGTTAAACTTTAGTTATTGAAGGATATTAGTCTTTAGGGAAGATTAAGGGCTAAGGAGGAATGGAAGCATTGCACGAAGGGTGACTCGGTAGATTAAAATTGAGATGATAGTGGGGTTGGCCAGGAGAACCAGGGATACCTAAGAGGAGGTCCTAAAGGTTAAAGTGTTTAAGACACCAAGGATATCTTTCTAGCAAAGATCTAGAGCATGGAACAGTAATTGTTCCATCCAACCCTACCCTATCAGAGCGATATCAGAGCAAGTTAAAGATTTGGGATAGAAAATTGTATGTCAGACCTTGAATCCAATGGTTCCACAACCATGGTGACAAAATTGAGCTGGAAAAGAAGGTTGAGGAAAAGACTAGATCAAGTAGAGCAAGCATTGAGCAATGTGAAAATTAAGGCTGATGAGGTGAGTGATAGATAAGAGGGCAGGGTACCAAAGAGTGAAGAGGTTGAAATGGATGACAAGACCCCTGAACCTAACCCTATTCTACAAGAGGAGACTTTATTGAAGGCATTGAAAGCTTTCAGTGGGAAAGAACTTGAAGGTATACCACTGTTCAGTGGTAAATTGGAAGCTGACCTAGTCCTAGATTGGATAGAAGCCATGGAGAACCATTTTGAATGTGATGTAGTCACTGAAGCACAGAAGGTGAATTTGGCCTAGTCTAGATTGAGAGGATCCACCTTGACATGGTGGAAATTCATTCAGACACAGAGGGAAAAGGATGGCAAGAAGCTTATTTCAACTTGGAAATGTATGGTCGCAAAAGTGAGAGAAGCATACATACCAGATGATTATGAGATTCAGTTACACAAGAAGAGACAAAGTTTGAGGCAAAGAGACCAAGATGTGAACACTTACAGTGAGGAGTTTCAAAAACTTTGTATTAGGTCCAATGTTTTAGAAGATGAAAGTCTCAAGGTGGTTAGGTATCTTAACGACTTGAAGTGGAACATCCAAGAGGAGATGACTCCTCTAAGTCCTAAGATAGTACACCAATGCTACCAATTAGCTATTAAGATTGAGGAAAGAAGCAAGAGGAAACATGATTAGGCTTCTAAGAGTAGAGGAAAAGGAAAAGATCAAAGGGATGAAAGAGGACATAGAGGTGGCTACCAAGGTAGAGGGACTGAGCAAAGAAACCAAGGAGAGTCTAAACTCACTGAGCATGGGAGTGAGAAACCTTCTAGAGGAGGTTATGGAAGAGATAGAGGTTGTCAAGGATGATCAAATAGAGGAAGAGGACCAGTCAAGAGCAAATCATAATTTGCTAATATGAAATGTTACCATTGTGGTCAAGTAGGACATCCAGCTTATAGGTGCTTGGAGAAAGCATCTTCATCAAATACTGAGAAGAGGGTGGGATATGTTCAAGAGGACACCATGAGTACTAAATCACCAGAGATCAGTCACATTGAATCTGATGTTTAGGAGAGTTTTGGTCAGACAACCAATCAAGGAAGAACCAAAACAAAGGAGAGCTCTATTTAGAGTGAGATGCAAGATACTTGGGATAGTGTGTAGGGTTATTGTAGATTTAGGTTCAACAGATACCATCATTTCAGAAGAGGCATTAGAGAAATTGAAATTGGAGAAGGTACCCCACACTAACCCCTACAAAGTAACATGGCTAAACAAAGGGAAAAGTGTTCTTGTCAATGAGCAAGTAACAGTGGATTTTTCCATTGGAGGGTACAAGGATAAGTTGATTTGTGATGTGTTACCCATCGATGCATGCCATCTACTATTGGGCAGACAATGGAAGTATGACAAAAGTACCATGTATGATGGGAAAGAGAACACTATTTCTTTTAAAAAGGATGGGAAGACATTTAAGTTGCAGTCACTATTAGAAGAAGAAGGATAATCAAAGACACGAAGTGTCCTGTTAAGTAGTGGCAAGGAGTTTCTCAACAACCTACATCAAGGGGGTGAAGGTTATGTGATCATGTTGTAGTCCAAAGAAGAGGACAAGACTAAGAAAACAGTCATACCCAGAGCATTCTAGAAGTTGTTTGAGAAGTATAAGGATATAGTGAGTGATGGTGCACCTACAACTTTACCTCCAAAAAGGGCTATTAGTCATCAGATTGAATTCATACCTGGAGCTTCATTGCCTAACAAAGAAACTTATAAGCTTACATCGGATCAGAATCTAGAGGTAACTAGACAAGTGCAAGAGTTATTGGATCAAGGATGGATTAGGAAGAGCATCAACCCATGTGCAGTGCTAGTGGTCTTAGCAACCAAGAAAGGAGACAAGTGGATATTATGCACTGATTCTAGAGCAATAAATAGAATCACAATTAGGTATAGGCTCCCTATTCCTAGGATTGAAGACTTGATGGATTGTATTGGAGGAGCGCAGTACTTCACCAAGTTGGACCTTAAGAGTGGATACCATCATATCAGAATCAAGGATGGAGATGATTGGAGGATGGCCTTTAAGACAACAGATGGGTTGTATGAGTGGAGAGTTATGCCATTTTGCCTCTCTAATGCCCCTAGTACATTCATGAGGCTCATGAATGAAGTGCTTAAGGACTTTACAGGGATATTAGTTGTGGTATATCTTGATGATATACTCATCTTTAGAAAGGCAACAAAAGAACACCTAAAACATTTGGAATTGGTTCTTAGAAGATTGCAAGAAGAGAAGTTAGCCATCAACCTAGAGAAGTGTTAGTTCTTTAAATAAGAGCTTGTATATTTTTTTTTTGTAGTGTCCCAAGGATCTTTGAAAATGGATCCAAGCAAGGTGGAAGCTATCCTAAATTGGCCTACACCAACCACAGGGACAGAGGTTCGAAGTTTCCATGGATTGTCTCAATTTTATAGTAAGTTCATAAGAAAATATAGTGGCATATGTGCACCAGTCCTAGATACAATCAAGCGTGGTTTGAAAACTAAGTTTGTGTTGACTCAAGAAGCTAAGAAAGGTTTTGAGAAATTGAAAAAATAAGTGGCTACTCAACCTATTCTCTTATTACCTAGCTTTGAAAACTTGTTTACTATGGAGTGTGATGCTAGTGGAGTTGCAGTAGGAGTGCTAACTCAAGAGTGTAGGCCCATAGCTTTCTTCAGTGAAAAGATTAACGAAGCTAAGAAGAAGTATTCTACCTATGACCTAGAACTTTATGCTCTGGTTCAGTCACTTAGGAAGTGGAGGCAGTACCTTCTACCCAAGGAGTTTGTGGTCTTTACTAACAATCAGACACTTAGTTATATCAACAGCCAAGAGAAGTTGAGCAATAGACACTTGAAGTGGATGGAGTACATCCAAGCTTTTACTTTCACCATCAAGCACAAGAAGGGACAATTGAATAAGGTAGCAGATGCACTGAGTAGAATATTGCTGACAGTGCAAGAGATACATATCAAGAGCACTGGAATAGAGAGCTTCAAGGATCTCTATGGGGAGGATGAAGATTTCTCAGAGGCGTACAACGTATGTTCTAACTTTGAGAATCATTTTCATAGCCAATACTTAGAGTATACATTGCAAAGTGGATTATTGTTTAATAGGAATCAGTTATGTGTTCCAAAAGGGTCAATGAGAGAAAACCTCATCCAGGAAAAGCATAATGGTAGTCTTAGTGGACATTTTGGAATCAACAAGAAATTAGAACTAGTGCAAAGGTTCTACTATTGTCCTAAGTTGTCAAGAGATGTCAAGAGGTATGTGGATCAATGTGTAGTGTGTATGAAAGCTAAGGGACAAGCTAGTAATGCTGGTCTATATCAACCTCTACCCATTCCTAATAGCCCATGGGAGTGTGTTAGGATGGATTTTGTGGTAGGACTCCCTAAGAACAAGATTGGATTTGATAGTGTCTATGTGGTGGTAGATAAATTCAGCAAGATGAGCCAATTTAACCCTTTCAAAACCACTCATGATGCTAGCTATATATCTCACCTTTTCTTCAAGGAAATTGTAAGGATCCAGGGATTGCCTTTAAGTATTGTTTTAGATAGGGATGTGAAGTTCATGAATCACTTTTGGAAGACTCTATGGAGCAGATTAGGTACCAACCCATCTTTTGGATCAGATTACCATCCTTGGACCGATGGTCAAAAAAATTTGGTTAATAGGGTTCTATGTAACCTTCTAAGGTTCCTAACCAAAGAGTATGGATAGACATGGGACATGGTTATCTCACAGGCTGAGTATGCTTATAATGACAGTGTGAACCAAACCACAGGGAAGAGTCCTTTTGAGATTGTGTATGGAATGCACCCAAGAGGTATATGTGAGCTCAGGGATCTAGGAGCTATGGAACATAGGAGTGGATATGGAGAAGAATTCACTAAAACAATGAAAGAGATTCAGGAGCAGGTAAAGAGGACAGTCACCGAGGCTACACAAAAATCGAAAGACAAGGTAGATATGTCAAGAAAGGATTTGCAATTTGTAGTAGGAGACTATGTCCTAGTCCACCTTAACAAATCCAAGTTCTAGAAGGGTACATCAACCAAATTGCAGATGAAAAGAGTGGGACCATGCAAGGTACTAGCGAGATATGGGAAGAATGCATACAGGGTGGAGTTACTTGTAGATTTAGGGATTTCACCAGTGTTCAATATAGGTGATTTGATTAGGTATAAGGGATCAGTCAGTGACATGGATCAGAATAGTAGGGAGATCTTCAAGGATGTAAGTAACATAACTTTACCTCCTAAAGACAAGCTACAAGTAGAGAGGGTCTTGGAGTCAAGAGTAAAGAAGTCTGCAAGGCATAAAGTGTACATGGAGCATCTTTTCAAATGGAAGAACAAACATTAATATGAGGCTACATGGGTGGATGAACCTAAGTTCAAGAAGTATGGAATTGACCCATCTCTTATCTCTCCTCATTTTCATTAAATTCTATGCAGAGGGGGGGAATGGTGCAGGAGCACCCCAAAGTTCATGTAGGAGAGTTAACTAGAAGGTCAAGAATTAGCAATTTGTTTTAGATCAAATGTAGCAAACTCCTTCTAACTCTTGAATTTGTGCCTTAGAGGAATTTGATAACTTGCATTATGTTAGTTAAGGTCATGTTGACCATTTGTTAGATTGGGGTTTGGCTACAAGGATGGTTGAATACCTTTGTAGACCTTCCCAGGTGTTAGTTTCTTTAAAATCTTTCAAATAAGGCATATTGGAAAAGACACAAGAGGCCATGGAATAGTTAGGCTTGAGATTAACTAATTTGGAAAACTTTATAAGGTGTGTCTAGACCTGTTGGAAGGTTGGAAGCTTTTGTAATGTTGAAACTTCATGAATACTAGTGTGAATAGTGAGAAGAATTGTATAATTTTCTGTGTTATGCTTTGAATTTGTGTGATCAGGAGTGATCATGGCTCTATAAATGATTGTAGTTTGTAGTGTATCTGTGTCCTAAGCTTTGTGTGGTAGTATTTAGGTTGAGTGATCAATTTTTAGGCATTGTTTGTTTAATTAAGTTGCTTCTTTTTATTTGTTGGCCTGATAGTCATTTTGTAAAGGATGGAGTTCTATTTACATTTCCACTATACTTTTGTACGGGCCCTTGGGAACTATGATTAGGCTCCATGTTTGTAAATAAGCTATGGTTACGAGTGGTTAGGATTCAAGGTATCATGGAGAAAGTCATCTCCTAGGCTAGCTTGACAGTGCCTGGCTAGGAAAGACAGGAAGTGCAAATCACTTAACTGGCAGGGGTGACTATCTCTTGTCAATTCATTGTGTGGAGAAGGCCGGTGTTTGCCTTGCCAAGGATTATCTAGAAGGAGGAATCCCCATCAACCTATTTGGTGAGAGGAAACCTTAACAATCTGCAAGAATATAGGGAAAAGACCCAAAATGACCTATGTTCTTGATCAGTTCCAATTTGAGGAACTGTACAAGCAATTGGAGGCCAATAACACTACCATCTTTAGGTAGAAGACATGAACAAGAAACCCAAGGGTAAATTCAGTGTTCTTTGGTAAACCTTGGAGTATTAGTGTGTTTTCTCGGAGATAGAGACCTAATTGGGCTCTTGGCTAGTAGCCTAATAAACCTTAACTGGGTGTTTGGTGGAAGCGAATTGTGATTGGAGCATGGTGGATTTTCAAGAACCCTAGGAAGATGGTTTGAAGCATTTGGAAATATCTCTACACCCCTGCAAAGTTAAACTTTAGTTATTGAAGGATAGTAGTCTTTAGGGAAGATTAAGGGCTAAGGAAGAATAGAAGTATTGCACCAAGGGTGACTTGGTAGATTGGAATTGAGATGATAGTGGGGTTTGCCATGAGAACCAATGGTACCTAAGAGGAGGTCCTAAAGGCTAAGGTTGTTAAGACACCAAGGAGATCTTTCTATCAAAGATCCAGAGTATGGAACAATGATTGTTCCATCCAACCCTACCTTATCAAGTAGTGTTGTGGGTTTTGTTTTCATCAATGTTAGGACCAATTGTATGATCACTCTCTACATTAGATAGACAAAGGATTGTTTTTAAATAGAAATTATTGATGTTATTACCTTTATTTTTTGAAGATGATGACGCTCCTTTGTCATAATTTTGAAAAGTGTCGTTGAAGGCCGAATGATCATTATTATTTTGGGGTCCCTCCACATATATTTTGTTGTTGTCGATTAGATCTTTTAGTACGTGTTTTAACTCCATACAATCATTGGTTTTGTGACCTTTGTTGTTATGGGAGTTATAGTAATTTGCATCATTCCACCATGGTGGTTTGAATTTTGGATCCTAGAATTTGGCTTCCCATGCAGTGATAAGGCCATTGGTGACTAATTCTTTCATTTCTGATTCTATTATTTGGCCTAAAGGTGTGAACCTATGCTGATTCGATGGTTTTTGATATGACCATGTTTATATGATCTCATTGCTTTGTATGATATTCAACTTGAAAATTTGATCATTGTTTTGATTCTTTGATGTAGATGCTGTCAAGTTTAAAATTGGTTTGACATTTTGGGAATCATTTGTTGTTTCATTGGCAGTCATGTTTCGATTTTTTTTCCAAAACTTAGTCTTATCACTATTTGAGTATTGATTGGAGGATTAATTTATGTTATTTGTTTTATCATTTAAATGCTTGATAACTCCTCTTTTGACTAGTGCTTCTTCTATTTTAAGACCATTTTCTATTAGTTTTTTGAATGTAGGAGGACATTGTAATTCAAGTCTATAACTTAATTCCTCCATCAATTTGTCAATGAATAACTCCATCTTTCTTCCTCCGGAAAGGATCGAGGATATCTGGTGAACAATCATTGCCATCTTTGTAGAAAATACAAGAACGTCTCCCCTTTGTGTTGTTTTAAGTTATAAAGATCCTTTATTGTAACATCATGTTGGATGTTAAATGAATACTTGGAGATGAACTTGTTGACAAGTTCCTCAAAAGTCCTGATGCCTAGTTGTAATTTTGAGAACCATTCCATACATGCACCTCCCAAACTTCTTGGGAATAACCTCATTAAGTAACTTTCCTCTTGGGAAAACTCAAGGCTCGTTGTTTTCAATTCCCGGATATGATATATTGGATCCATTCTTCCATTGTACTTGTCATACTTTGGGAATTCACAGTATCCTGGAAAAGGTATCAAGTCGACTGTCGTGTCGAAAGGATAAGGACAAATGTCCTATATCACATATCTTTTGGTACTTCCTTTTGGCATATCCTATATCTATTGTTGTAATGTTAGAATTTGGGATGTCAAAGAAATGAATGGATCTATTATTTGTGTGGTCTACAGTATTTCAATCTCATTTGTTCTAGGTGCTTCCTTCAGATGATTTACATCAAAGTCCTTGGGAAGTTTAGCACCTGATTCAACCAACATCAAGAGATATTTCTCCATGTCTTGTTCTAAGATATTTTCCATAAATTTATGGAGCTTAGGGTCTTGTTGAGCTATTTGAATATCCTTGGGAGTTATTTCATATTTATCATTTTGGTGTCGACTATTTCAAGTATTTTCCTCTTCCATTTTTTGGGATGTTTCAAGTTCTTTCTCTAAGAGTCTTTGTTTTTGGGACCTAGTGAATATTGGCATACAAATTTTTACTCTTTCTTCTAAAATGTTGATATTCTATGCTAAAAATATGTCAATTGAATTTTTAACAAAGTCAAATAAGATGACTGATCTTATTGACAAGACCAAGTAAAATATTTGATTACTATACTTGGTTTCATGATAAAGGATGATAGTATCCTGATAATGAAACTTTAATGTAGTAATTGATTGTGTATTTGATTTTGACACTTCTGATTTGCAAGACCCCTTTTCAATTGATAAGGTTGGAAATTTGTATAAACCTTTTTGATTTCGGTTTTTGAAATAGTAACTCTGATAAAAAGAAACTTGTGTTCTGGTAAAGACAATGGATAAATGACAAACAGACTTACTGGTATGATTTTTTAACTCTTTGTTTTGAAAGCGCTAAAACAACTACTGAAAGCACTAGAATAGAGTCCCAAACTGCTGAAATAGGCAATGGAAGCGCTATCTTGATAGAAGTGCTAAAAAAGTGCTCGAAAGTGCTATAGAAAGTGATAGAAGTGATATCTTAATAGAAGCACTAAAATAGGTGCCCAAAAGAGCTAAAAAAAGATGATGAAAGTGCTAAAATAAAGACTGTAAGTGCTAAAACAGTGCTCGAAAGAGCTATTTCATAGAAGCACTAAAATAGTGACCCGAAGTGCTGAAATATGTTTTCTAGAGCACTAAAAATAGGACTGTTAAGAATCGCTATTGTAAGAATTTATTTGGCCTTGTGGCATACTCTATCATGGGTTGTGGAAAATAAGACTGACGTATGCATTGACTACAGTTGTGAAACTGTGTGAGAGCTCTTCTTTGGAAGAAGGCTCATGAATAGAGTGGTTCTAATACGTAATCTAAAGTGTGACCCTAGAAAAATCATGATATATGTGGATGAAGGTTCTATGTTGTAAAAATATTTTTTGATTCTGATATAGAAAATGCTTTCTTCTTATATTATCCCAATAACTAAGAGGTTTCTTGGGTTTGGTGATCTTGATTGTTTTCTTAACAAATGTGGTGGACTTCCACTTTCGAATCATGAACTTCTTGATTTGATTTGACTTGTTATTTTTAGGAGGATCTTTAATCTGATTTTAATGAATTTTGTGAAAACACAACAAGCAATTGTGAGATAATTGTTTTAAACTAAATAGATCATGTATGTTCAAGAACCATGAATGGTCCTTATTGAATTTTACTGGTTGCTTTGAAAAATGTACACAAATTAAAGAGACTCACACTTAAGGAAAAATAGGTCATTTTTATAGTCACAACCCACATCTTGAAATTGCGTTGACGCATGTAGCCGTGTCAACCCCTAGAGGGCACCCGTATTTTTGTCGTTTCCTGGTGCATACTCAAAGTTGGATTTCTCATCCTCTAAGAAAATGGTCCTTAGCAATTATATGGTGAGTGTCTTGTGGGAAGATTCTTCCCTTGCCTTGCACCATGAGTATGACAACGTTAGGATAGTGACTCGGTGGGATACTAATATATAGTTTGTAGATAGGGTTTTCGTGTAGTGCAACAATTGATAATCTCCCTTAGGAGACCTCCCAATCTTTAGAACAAAGATTTTGGGGATGATAATCTTTCTCACTATCGTCAAGTTGGAATTTCATCAACAAATTTCATTTTTATTATAGTGGGTTGGAATCCTTGGCTTTAGGCATTTCCACTTAGGTCATTCCCATAGGGTGCGTACTTTTTCCTACTATGACAGGCCTTCTAAAGCTTTTAACAAAGTGTAAATATCATGAAGTAAAGATGAATCTAGCACTTTGATCACCTAGTTAAGGGAAGAGCATAAGCCTAATCACCATAAGCACAACATATAAGTTGTTTTGTTTTAAGCCCAAAAGACAATTTTCTAATCTATGTGAAGGTGTTGTTTCACAAAAATGATGATGTTCTTTTTAACTTTATACTGCAGAAAATGTGATGAATACCCTATGATTGATAAATTTTCTTTAAGAAAACAAAAAGTGGATACCCTAGGATTGATACATTTTAGCATCCAGAAGTGACTATCCTAGGATTGATAAATTTTAGAAACTAGAAGTGACTATCCTAGGATTGATAAATTTTAGTCCAACTATGAAAAAAAATTAAAAAAATCTAGTCACAGTCATGTCGGATCTAGACTGAATTTACAAAAGCACCGAAATATTCCACTAAAGCACTATAACTTTTACCTAATGTGCTATAACTTGAAAGCACCAAAATAGGACACTGAAGCGCTAAATCACTAATGTGCCAAAATAGATCATGGAAGCACTAGAATTGAAAGCACTGAAATTTTTGAGGGATGTGTTGTAGTATCATGAAAGCACCAAAAAAAAGCACGAAAGTGCTGTAGTTTTCCATGGATGTGCTATAATATTTGATGAAAGCATTGGAACATAACATGTCGAAAACCTGTGTGACACTTTTCAAAAAAAATAATAAAATAAGGTTAAAGCCACATAGTGGGCACCAAATTGTAAGTGTGAATAAGGTGTAAATCAATAAAACACTTCTTAATGAAACATTGCATCAAAGATTAAGCTAATAAAAAATTGAAATCATCTCATTGTATCCTATCTTTAAATTTTTATTAAGCTATGTGCTTTCAGATTAAAATAACACTATAACTGTTAAAATGACAATCTAAAGAATGAAATGATATTGATGTAGTGATATGGAGCTAAATGTGATAATACTAGATGATAAAATAAACTAAATTAGCATGGATTGAAATGAAAATGATAAATAAAGCTACAAGAGGCAGCCATGATATGAAAAATTGATGTTTGATGCTTGAATGTTGGATGTTTGGATGCTAGATGCTTGATGAAATTCTGCAGAGTAAAATTGATAACCTGGGGATCCTTTCTTGGTTGAATGAGGTTGTATTTATAGATTTCCTAGCTGTAGAAATGCATAGGGATGGAAAAGAGAGGCATGGATTCATTTTGAAGGATTGAATGGTGAAAGATGGAGGAGATTGTCTCTATCCATGAAAACACTAGGCAAGAGAAGAGGAAGGATTGATGGAGGAGGATTCAGAGATAAATTCGGAATTTTTCTCCAACTTGTCTCCAAAACTTCCCGTGAAGTTTCAATCAATTAACCTTGACATGATTTTGACATAATTTAGACATAGGATATCTAATTCAATTTTGAGGAAATATAGATGGAATATTCCTTATGCCTTCATTTAAATATTTTTGATTTATTCAAATTAGCAAAAGAGCGATAAGTAATTCAATAAAATTAACTATAGAAGTTTTTTTATTAAATTAAATAGAAGAATATGGCAATTAATAAATAAAGTGTTTAATATTTATTTAATTAATTTAAGATTGATGTGATAGAATAAAATAGAGAAATGATAATTAAATCAAACAAAGTATTTTATTTATTTTATTTAATTAAGATGAGATATTAGAAGAATTTAAATGTGAATGTGAACGTGAACTATATAAATAAATATCTCTATTTATTCAAATAGTAGAGGAAATTAGGATAATTAATGAAATAATTTGTATTTAACTAATCGAATTCTCGAGACCAATTTTAGGTGTATACACAATCCACTAAATCTTATGAACATACATACAGATCCGCATAGGCATAGGATCAACATAGAAGAAATGTGGAGCACAATACTAGAGAACACTTAGAACATACACTTCAAAGTTTCCTTCATTATAGAGCTCCATGTACTCTAGACACTTCTATAGTATCTCAACTATACAAATAACATTTGTAGACAACCTGAACTATGTTGAGATCAATGAAAAAATAGTGACAAGACCATCAAACACATCCATACTTGCAACAATACTATCACACTACTTGCCAATGCATTTGGAAAATCAAATCCTCGTGTCTTTGAACACTGAATGTTTCCTTTTATCCAATTGATTCTATATGAAAAGAAAGGCTTGGAATGGAGCTAGATCATCTCAGATAGCATTCACAACTAGCTCCTAAAAGTAACACAAACCAATAAATTTATATGTCTTCTTATGTCATATATTATGCAACAAGGATCAGAAGGTTTCCTGGATTGAACATTATAGGGTCAATGGATGATGGCCTAGATCAAAAGAAGGTTAAGGAGCATTATGAACTATTTGAGCTTAAGGAATTAGATAAAAATTTCAAAAGAGTCAATGACTATTTTATGTATTTTATTATAAATCAGCTCACAAGTGACATTGGTTTTAGATTATCACGGGAAGCCATGGAGTTCATTCAGGAATGGGAGTATTCATTTATTCAATATCCCAAGTCTACTTATTTTAGGTTATTTAGTTTTGATGGAAATCCCTTTAAGTTTCCATGATATTATGGCAATAGGTGGTTTCTAATAGATTTTTCTAGGTAGGCTTTAGAGGTAAACATTGTTTTATCCTTGCAACATAAGACTATTTCACATCCTTTTCCCTTGGAATTGGGATTCTATTCTTGTTCTTCTTCAATAATGACTAAATCAACAACAGAGGAATTTAAGACTTTAAATTTTTAGTAGTATACTTCTAGGAAATATTTTGATCCTAAGAAGAGAATGTATGTGGTCCACTCTTCTTAGTTTTCTCAACATATTCCACTTTTTGAAGATTTATGGTCCAATCTTAAAGATCAATTTGAGGTAAGGAAAAGGGGTTATGAGAGATTAAAAATTCCCCAAATGAGGGATTTTAATGATAAAACTAATAATCCTTTGGGAATTATAGATGCTAGGATCACACTTGATCCTTGGTATGATATGGAAAAAGTGGCCACGAAGTGTTTGCAGCCCATTAATTGGGTAGAAAAAGAAGAGACTAAGATCAAGAAAGTGTCATGGGTAGTGGTCAATAGGAGATCTTGAGATGGATTGAACTCTATCTAAAATAGCCAAGGGTTGGGTCTCAAAGAAAAGAGGTTTTAGTAGTGAATCCACTTCTTCTATAAAAAAATAAGCAATATAAAAGGTTGAAGAAAGGATTTTCAATTTTGGAAGAAGCAAAAAAAGAGCCTTCTCAATTAGATGAAGAAAATGTCACATTACAAGATATTGATGTTGCCTTACAAAAGGAAAAGTTTACATATGAGGTTGGTGCTATTGGGGTTAGTTTGGGTTTCGCTACCACACCTCTAACTATTGTTCATCCAGGTGAAGAGATTTCTAGAGATGCTACCATTCCTCTACTTACTAAGGAGAATTCTCCTCCATCAACTTCAACAACTGTAACTATTGAAAAAGATAAACTTCTTGTAGTTGATATAGTAGATATTTATTCAAATTCTAGGAGAACTACATCTCAAGAAGGAGAAGGACCTAAGTGGGAAGAGTATCTGAGGAAAATTGAAGAAGGAATAGAAGAAGAAGAAACCGGATTTGAAGTTGGTATTTTGTATAGTGTAAAAGTGGATTTAAATGATGTATTGACCGAAAAGGAACAGGGAGAGCTAAAAGAAAGCGTTATAAGTTACTTGTTGAACAAGCCACTTGAGAAGAAGAAGAACAAAGGAAGAAAAATGAAGAGCTAGCTGAGGAAAGGGAAGTGGCTAAAGGCTAAAAGAGAGAAGAAGAAGAATCTCTCGAATGTGAATTGAATACTGCATAAGAAAATTAAATAGAGGAAGAGATTTGGGCTAAGGAGTTCGAACAAAAAAGGTTGAAGAACGAAGAGGAGGTTGCTAGATGTGAAGAAGAAACGAGAAAGATAGAATAAATAAAGGTTAAAAATGAGATAAAGTAACAAGAATGGTTACAAAAGGAGCAATAGGAGCTACAAAAGGATGCTCCTCAACAAATAATTAGAATAATTTCTTCTACACCTCTGTCCTCGACATGTCATAATGTTCAACAAGTAGCCACCCAACCAGTTGCACCCACTTGGTTAAAATTAAATTTAGAGAAGAGGAAGAAAGTTCAAGCACAACCTGTGACATGGGATTAGATGAGAATAGATATTAATAAGGTAAAATTAAAGAAAAGGACTCATGTAGTACATTCGACCAAGTTGACTATTGAAGGAGATTTGGTAGCGAAAATTGCTACTCCAATTGCTGACAAGGATGAAAGAGTTACAACCCAAATATTATCAGATAACTATTGTTAATTTGGGAAATCATACTAGAAATAAAAACATAAATCTAATAGCTATTGTTGCTACCACCACTAAGTTTAGATTGATTAACGATAATCAGGCCCAAGATGAGCTTAAGGTAGAAGTGGGAAAAAAGAATAATTTTCTGAAGGATTTAATTTCATCTACTCCTAAATAGATTGCACCTTTAGAGGTCCCTTTTTCATGAGAAAAAGAAGAGGTGGATAGTCTAAATGAAATGAAATAGAAGGCTAGGTGGTTTGATAACTATTTTAATATATTCAAATCACATATAAATGAGAGTTTCAAGTGTTATTTTTGAGGTCTTAAGCTGGTTAAGGTTATTGAAGAATCCATAAGGGAATGGTGGGAGGAATAAGAAAAATTAGGGAGTATTTGGGGAATCTAGAGGTGATTTCCAAAATATCTATTGAAGAATTAGTTCAGTCACGGATTTTGGGGGATGAAGGCCTTGATTTTGTTTCAAAATCTATCAATGTATTTGTCTTCAAAATGCATAATCTCCTTGAATAGATAATTTTCATCCTAAAAAGCATTCATGAAATATGGGAACAAGCAGGCATGTTTGAGGAGATTATTTCAAATCTCATTGGTAAGGTTCTACCTCCTAACCAATGACTTGAATCATTAGGGGAAGTAAAAGATGCTTGGGAAGAGAGACTTGATAAATTAGTGAAATAGGGAGATATTGTTTATCTGAAACTCATGGACAGGTTGCTTGATATTAGAACATAAATGTGGTGGACAGTCACAATAATTTGTAATTTGAGAGACATTGTTGCTACAACATGGAAAAAATTTGAAGAGTCAATGTTTAAAGCTGACTGGGTCGATGGACTTGATGATGATACCTTAAAGAAATTTTTTTCTAATTATGATGAGTATTGTGGAACTTTTCATGAGGATGAAAATTGAGGAGGTTCTTTCGGTTATATTTTTTACAATAGTATTTTCAAGGCAGTTTTTGAGCAAGTGGATGATTGTGAGTTAGGATGGGTAGGTCAGGAGTAACACATGGTGATCAAAAAAGGACTGAATTGTGACTTGTAATTCAGATTTTGGTTGAAGATACAAATGGTGTACCCTTTCAGCTCTAGAAACTTTATCAGAGAGAAATATTTGGAGTTAATTGGGCATCCATATAATTGTGGATTTGGGCCTTAGACTTTGGATCTTGATTTTTGATAGGAGGAATTAATGCAAAATTTGTCTATATTTTAATATTGTCTCCTCATTCTAAAGGTCGGCCAATTGAAGTTAGATTAGCTACCTGAATGACATATTTTTATAGTTTACCCTTTTTAACAAATTTTTATTCAAAGATACTCAGAAATACCTTTTTTATAGTTTTAATGCAATTTATGCTATTTTCAAAATTTTGTCAGTTTAGCAATAATGTCAATGAATAATGGTTATTCGTATGCTAGTGAGCTTTGTTGTGCATAAATTTCTCTTATTTGTTGAATTATTTGTTGATGATGTTCCTTATGTTAGTTGATATGCTAATTTTGGCAATGAGCTTATGATATTTTTTTGTTTGAAAATAAAGTTTAAAAAAAAAGTGATGATGAATGGTTGTATGCTTTAAAATTTTAACTATAAATGAATGCAATGGTATGAATTACTCTATAGGTTGTGTTATTATAGGGTTTTAGTTGGTTAAAGAATGCTCATTACTAAGTTAAATATCTAAATTTAAAGAAATTTGTACTAATTTTTTCTTGTCCTAAATCTTGTTCTACCTTTTTCCATTTACTTACAACCCCTCAAAATGTTAGATTAGTTTGTACTAATCATCTTTTATTCCTTCAATAGTATGCCCCTTGAACATTATAGTTTCATAGGCCACTAATGATGACAACATAGTTAAGAACCAATGATAGAAACCTCCTTGGAAGATAGGTGGTTTTAGATTATTTTTATTTTTAAAGAGAAATAGAGTAGAAATATTATGTTTCATCATTGTTATGTTACATTAACCATCAACAATAATAGCACTAGAAGGAGGTCCAAGGAACAAACTAGAGCAAATCAGGTCCTTTTAACTAGACAGGTTTGAAAGAGTTCACATATCCACTGTAAACCCTGACCCATTTCTTGAACTCTGAACACCTATTAGACCTAGAACTTGTAGGACTCTAACACCACCACCCACTCCACTTGGATTTCCACCAATACTACAATTGGTACAACCAAATCCACCACCACCCATGACATTCTTTGCAAATAATCCATCACCATTGGGAACCATTCCTGGTGGTATTCATTAATTGCTAAGAATACCAAAAACAATTGTCCTATGTGTGCTCATGGAGAGTCATGAAGTGCTAAAGAGCACATACAAGAATTCCAAGATGCCTAAAATTAGGCTTAGATAGCTCATCATGATGTGGCATGTAGGTTATTTCCATATTCATTGGGGGAT
Source organism: Sequoiadendron giganteum (assembly GCA_007115665.2). Taxonomy (NCBI): domain Eukaryota; kingdom Viridiplantae; phylum Streptophyta; class Pinopsida; order Cupressales; family Cupressaceae; genus Sequoiadendron; species Sequoiadendron giganteum. The sequence continues at coordinate 894,806,805 of CM021100.1, forward strand.
ATGGCTTACAATTAGTATTTCAACCTTCCCAATGGATCCATCCTAAGTTGGACAAACTAAGAAGATACTTTTATTAATGAATTTCGGGTCTACATAGATCATGCTATCTTATATCACCAATTTTTCACAATTAGGAAGGAACCACACGAATCATTTTTTCTCTTTAATACTTTTTTCCAAAGGATGTATAAATAGTTGCAAGATCCCTATCTGGTGGCTAGGAATATTGCCATCATATCGTACCTAAAGGCCATAGACCCACTAATTGGTTTATTTCTATATAGAACCTACCCTATAGTAGACATAAATTAGTTTTCCAAGGTGTATCACATTACTATCAAATTAAAACAACAAATAATTTCCTATTCAGGTGGCCTCGGAGTGGTTTTCTCTCCCCTAGGGTATCCTTTGATGTCTAATCCAACCCCATTGTTCAATACAGACCCTGGGATGTACCACTTTGCCTATGGACCTTTAGCCAAGTTACAAACCTCATCCTCACAACCATGGGTTAATGGGTAACTCTAGAATCCTCCCAGGAAACTTAAAATCCACATAATATTACTAGGGGATCTAACCCCATGACTCACTCATCAGTTACAAATCCTACAAAAAGTGAACGTACTACTCATTTGACCACAAATTTTGAAACTTTGAAGAAGAATTTATCTGAGGTGACTAATGAGATTACTCAACTTAAACTTAACTCCTCTCAAAGCCAAAATTAGAATCAAGGTGTTCATAATTAGGGAGGGTTTTCCAATCAAAACAACTATTCTAGTTAGAATGCTCATCAAAACTAGAGGAATTTTCAAGGTCAAAATTTCCCCAACTACAATTATCAGAATTAAAATAGGGAATCTAATCAAAGATAAAATAATAATAGGTAGTGGAATAAATGGAGGATTTTCCCATAGTTATCAGTCTAATGAAGATAAGTTGCACACTACAAATTTTGCAAATTTTAATTTTATGACAAATTGGTGGAGGCTACATGATATTGCCTCACATTCTGAGGTTAATTTCCCTGATATGGAGAAGGTTGTCAAAATAGAAAAATCTATCTCCCAACCACCACAAGGAAATCCTTACAAAGGTAGTGGGTTAGTGGATAGATCCATACCTTTTGAAACCATTGAAAAATGATACTAGTTTCTCATGCAAGGAGAGAATGAACCAGAGGAAGACACCTACGATGCTCATTCTTTTCAAACTATGGGAGGCCATTTTATAAGGAATCAAAACAAGGGAAAATTTACTACATCTTCCCCTCCCATCACAATGGTTCCCCCAAACTAGAATGATGATAACAATCCACCTCCACCGAAAGGACCATCTGAATTGTATAACAAAGGTAACTCTGGTTTTGTTCCTGATTTTTAGATGAATAATGACATAGATTTTGATTTCATTCCAAAAATGTAGAAACAAAAGACTTCTCTATCATTTTTTGACATTTTGAAGTAGTTCTTTTCCCAACATGACATCGTATTGAAGGCCTTAGAGGAGGAAGATAGGTAAAAATTAAAGATTTAGGTGACTCTAACCACTAATATGAACACAACCATGTATAGAGGTAAGACATGGACACCCCCATTTTTTTGGGCCTAAGTATTTTTGGAAAGAATCTACACAACTACCTTTTAGATTTTAGATCCTATGGTTATGTCATGCCCTTCTTTATTTAAAAAAATATTTGTTTAAGTATGGTTCAAACTCAAAAGAAGGTGATACAATTACATAAACCTGAGGTTAATATCATTAGTGAACTAAAGAATGTATAGTCTAGATTGGATCAAACCCACAAATCCAAAAATATATGAAATTTAGGTGGTTGATATCCCTAAAACATATGGTATCTTTCTCAATCAATATTTTATGAATAGTATTGGAGGTGACCTCTCCCTAGATTTCTCACACATGTGGCTCCCATGGAAAGGAGTAGCAACTCAAATTAAGATCAAAAGAAAACCTTATCTGAAGTATATGATCACATAATATGATTGTCCTAATAAGGTAGCATATTTTAAAACTAAGATAGGGGTGTATAGGAGAGATGAATAAATTATAACCTTCTCGATGATTAAACCTAAGTGTTCATATCCTTTCAACCATAGTGATCTTATGACCACTGTCAACTAGCAAGTTTTAATCAGAAAATTACAACAAGATAGGTTGGTTTTGGGAGTTGAGGTTGATTTATGGAGTTTGTTACTCTCGAATTGGTGTAGGTTCCATTATCAGAGCCATTTTGAGCTAACATGTCAAACTTGTGTAGATATTCTCAACCACGTTTGTGAGCTAGAATGGATTTGTGAACACCACCCGAAAACATCTCTAAATCAACTCCCATTTGAGGCTAGGGATACGAGTATTCTGACAAGGAAAAATCATACCCAGGATAAAGTCACTCCCCAAGCCAGAAAAACTAAGGTCCTATTATTTCATTTACATAATAATACCAAGGAATCTCATAATTTTTCTAACACATCCACCCTTACTAACCTTCTAATTCCCAAGAGATCGCTCAAAAATATAACTAATTTTAGAAGTGTTGATAAGGGTGAGATGCATGAAATAGTTTCTAAACAATTTTTAAATTTGAGTGAAGTACCCAATGAATACCATTTATAGAAGCCTTCCAATCCAGATGTACTAAACCAATCCAAGCCACAACTTATTCCTCATAAGAAAATACCTATAAATCACTTGAATAAGGAGACCCGAATCCTAGACCAACTTTGGACCCTTAAATTTGATGGTTCCAAGTCTAAAACAAGGAGTGGAGTTGGAGTTGAACTAAATAACCCAAAAGGGAAAACCTATTTTACTTCTTACAGGTTGAAGTTGTGTTGCAATAAAAATATCACAAAATATGATGCACTTGCTAGAGGACTGATGTTTATGCATTAGAATAAAATTACAGCTCTGACAATCATGGGAGATTCTAAGGTCGTTATTAAGCAAGTTCATAGTATAATACATGCCATAATGAGAGGTTGTCTACATACAATAATAGCATATGGAATCTAATAGACGATTTTGATGCTTTTGGAATCAAATTGATTCCCAGAGAAGATAAGCAGATCACAAATGTACTAGCTATTACTTCCAGTACTTTGGAGCCCATGCAGGATTCTTAATTAAAAATATTCTATATCTAGTTATTCTACATTCTTTCTATCCTTGAAAACATCCAAAATTCCCAAGTTTTTGACAATGACTAGTATATCCTTACTTTCCTCACAAGTTCATATGTATTTGAGGGGTAGATCATTGATGAATCTGACTGAGATCAATGAGATTGGGATCTCAAAAATTGTGATGCAGAAGACATAATAAACCTGAAATCTAAGAGAATTCCTAAGGGGATGGTAGAATTAGAGAGGATTTTCAATTCTAATCCTTGGGCTCACTAAAAATTGTCTACAGATACAGAAGGAGGAAAGTATGATTAATACAACTTAACAAACTCGAGCCCAAAAAAGAAATATTTTTGTTGGAAAGACTTGTCCCAAAGAAATCAAGGACAAAATCTTAGGAGTAATAAAAAGAGACATCATGCAATCGCTTGAGGGTATGAAGACTTGAAGACTTTTGACACTTTAGTAATTATGCACATGATCCTATTGAAACCTGAAGCAAAGCCATTCTGAAAGAAATAGCATCCAATCAATGCTCTAATCAAACCTCCGATTCTTAAAGAGGTACAAAATTAAATATTGCCAAGAATATTTTTTCTAGTAAGTCATTCATCCTAGGTTGCTAATATAGTCCCTATCTATAACGAGAGTGGAGAAATCAAATTATGTGTTGAATTTCAAAATCTGAATAAAGCTTTAGAAAAGGACAACTATCCACTCCTTTCCCTCAATGAGGTGTTGCAAATAGTCAATGGACCACATATGATTTCGTTCCTAGATGGATATTCAGGATACAATTATGTGCTGGTCAACCATGAAGATAGAATGAAAATTTCCTTCACTACCAAGTAGTGGACATTTTCCTATAGGAGAATTTTGTTTGGTCTCATTAACACTCAAGCCACCTTTCGATGCGCAATGGACATGGAATTAAAATATTTGGTAGGTAAATACATTATCATTTACATGGATGACCTCATTTTTTTTTCAAAGAACATGGAAGACCACCCTACAAAATTGTCAAAGGTACTAGCTATATGTATATGCTATGGTGTATCCCTTAACCCAAACAAGTGCATATTTATGGTTTGAAAAGGGAGACTATTGGGTCAAATAATATCAGAGAGAGGAATATCAATGGATCCTAATCGATTAGAATCCATTCTGAAGTTAAACATGCCAGGTAGTAAAAAGAAAATGAGATCTTTCTTTGGGAAGATAAATTTTATAAGGAAATTTATAACTAGGTTTATGGAGATCGTAAAACCCCTGAATGAAATGATGAAAAAGGATGCAAATATTGAATGGAGTAACATTTATAAGGATTCCTTCACATAAATAAAATAGTCTCTCATAGAGGCATCCATTATAACTATTCTTACTTATTCACTACCTTTTTATATTTATTCATTTGCATTTGATCATTCATGCATTGTTGTATTAACACAACAAAAAGGTGAGGGACATGAATGACCTATAGCTTTCATGAGATCTCCATTAAAAAATCTTGAAGTTGGATACCCACCTTTCGAAAATAAATAATTCACATAGGTATGAGCTCTTAAGAAGTTCAGGCACTATATTCTTTGCAGTCAGGCCACCACCATAATTCTTGACCTTGGAGTAAAGTATCTTCTAATGCAGAGTGATTGGGAGAAAGGAGAGGGATATGTATAGAATTTTTTATAGGATTTTGACCTTGAGATACATCCAATGCAACTAGTATGAGGAAAATTCATTTCCAAGGCCATGGTGGACATGAATCCTAACATAACATGCCAATAGTACATAATGCAATCATTCATGAGTGACCCGTGGTATGTAGACTTGATTTTCTTACTGTTAAATAATAAGTGTCTTGACGGAATGAATGCTACATAGAAAAGAGCATTGAGACTTAAAAGTTTTTATTACATGATCAAAGGAGGAGCCTTGTTTAGAAATAATTTTGAGGGTCACTATCTATGTTTTTTATAGAAATAATAGGCACAACATGACATTGTTGAATTTCATGGTAGATATGGTATTGGGCATGGTTCTACCGACACCTTGGCACATCAAATTTTAAGACTAGGATTTTATTGGCCTCATGTGTTTTGAGACTCTCACCAAAATGTTAGGATATGTCACACATGTCAAACATCAGCATCAAAAGAGCGTAACCTAGTAATGGCCGTACAACCTATGAACGAGGTGAGACCGTTTTCCCAATAGGCCTTAGATTTTGTCGAGGTAATTAATCCAAATTTTTCTATAGGTCACAAGTTTATCTTTACTTCAAAAAATTATTTTATGTGTTTGACTGAGGAACAAGCTTGCAATAATTGTACCACTGATGTTGTTATCAAATTCCTCAACAAACATATCATTACTAGGTTTGGAGTATCGTTTTCTCTAGTATGGGATAACGACCATACCTTCTCTTTTGGTCAATTAATTTAGTGTGAATTTGAATTCAATTTTTTTTATTGTATTCCTCTAATTACTATCCATAGGGGAATGGGGTAGTAGATTCTACCAATAAGAATTTTCTAGAAGTCATTAAGAAGTTACTATAGAGAAATCCTAGGAATTGGAACATACAATTGAAATTTCCCTTATGGGCAGATATGAATAAGATTAAATCCACCTTAGGGAAATCACCATTTAAATTAGTATATGGCCACGACCCACTCTTTCCTATCCATCTATAGATACTAGTTATATGGTTCATGCAAGATTTATATTCCCAAGATGATAGGATAAAGACACAATCAACTAATTTTCTTAGCTTAGAAGAACAAAGAAATGTTGCTCTGTAGACGTTCTGTGAACATCAGGTTGTTGTAAATTTGTAGTTTGACAACAGAGCCAAAATAAAAGATTTTAGAATATTAGATCTTGTACTATTGTGGGAGAAAGCTAGAGAAAGGAAAGGTGATCACCAAAAGTTTAACCAACTTTGGTTGGGTCCATATTAGATTGTCGAAATCCTTGGTGGGAATTTTTTCTGTTAAGTTCTTTGAAAAGAGAACATCTTCCATTACTAATCAATTGATAGTTTCTTAAACACTATTTTAGCCCATGAATCCTTGATCTTCCCTTAAATTGTATATATGTAATTAGCTACTTTCTCTTTTCTTTTTTCTTGTTTGTTTGTTTCATTTTTTTGCACTTTCCTTTTTCTTTGTGGTGTTGTTGTTTTCAAAATTTTGTTGTTGGGGACTTTCATTTTCTCTTCATTTCAAAATGATGGGTAATTGCTCAGGGCATACTAAGGGAAATTAGTGAGAAATAAATTTATGTATTTTCACGCATGTTTGTTGGGTTCTTTCATTTCAAAACTTGTGCTTTATTGATATTCCAATGACAGTTCAAAAGGTTAGTAACAAACAGGTATATTGTCAGTAATCTCATAAGCCACGACCAAATCTGGCACAAACTAGACAAAATCATGTAACTTCATAAAGGCCTATTTGTGTTAGGGTGACTATATTCACAATTTAGGTGAAGAATCTAAGTCTCGACACTGTCATGAGGTCTATTGTAGTTCTCAACCTGCTTTTCATATTACTATGTTTGAGTATTGAGATAAAAATGATAAAATGATTGTTCCAATAAATCAAATAAGATAAAAGAAAGAAGTATTAAAGAATGGAAAACTCAATAAAATAAGTGTAATTCAAGTATCTCCACCAAGGCTATGGATACCTTGTTGGCAGTGGAGCAATACTTTGACAAAAATAGAGGTATCTCCATTGAGGCTATCGATGCATGGTTAGCAATGAAGCAATTCCTAGGATATCATTGCATTATAGTTAGAATGACTCAACTCACATAGATTGAATCTTAATAAAGTATTTCAATGTTAGGTAATGTCTTTAAGGAAAATGATGCACCGTACATACACACACTTAGATTCTAAGGTATTTTTGTTGATTTACATTTGAGATTCCAACTCAACCTTATTTGTTGTGACTGATCATACTTAAGTTAAAATATTCATAAACTTGAGGTTCTGGGTGATTGAATTCTTTAGTATCTTCAAAATGGTCAAACCATTTTCGCAATCGAGTCGCCAATTTTTATGCCTTGCACAACCACCCCATTTTGTTTTGGTCAAATGGGTCCCTCTTTTTGGTTTTGTTTGTCCTTGGTCTAATTTTTTAGGTATTAGGAGTTATTCTTTTCCTCCTAAGTCTTTATCTTTTCTTTGTACTTTTGGGTTTGGGTTTCAAGAAGGAACCTGCACCTGTTACCTTTTGAAGGTTCAGGTCTTTGTTCATCTCTCAATCCCAGCCCCGCCTTTTACCTTGTCTTTTCTTGGTCTTTTTTGGGTTTTGTGTACTAGCACTTACACTTGTTTCTTTTCATGTATACATTTTTGTGCATCTCTCGGTCCTAGCCCCTCTTTTGCCTTATGTATTTTTCTCATTTTGAGGTCAAGCTTTGGACTAGAACTAGAACCAAGAAATTTTCAAAGTTCTTGTTCCTATTTTTGGCACAATCTCAATGACCGACATTATTTTCATGTCTTTCTTCACTTAGGGATTAGACTTCAGACAGTGACTTGTGCTTTAAAATTTTAAAATTTCTCAGTTCATCTCACGATTTGATCCCGATCTCCATATTGTTTTGTTTGTTTGTTGGGTTTTCGGTTGCGGATCATCAACTAAATGTTTCCCCTTTTTAAAGGTTCAGTCTCGGTCCAATCCCCAATCTCGAATTCCACTAGCCTTGATTCCTACACCTTGTATTTATGATGTCTACTTGAATCTTGAGGCCCAAAAAATTTCCAATTCATTCCATAACCATTCACACACGTAAACAGGTTTTAATCCTAGTGCTCCTCTATTTCACTCCATTCTTCTTTGAAGAATTTGGTGAACGAAATGAGAGCGATCACGAGCTAGGGTTTAAAGGATTCATTGTGATTTGTCAACGTGCTACAAAAATTCTTGGGTGCGTTCAAAGGTAGGTGTTCTTTCTTGTGTTGTTTTGTTATTTCTTTCATTTTGGTTGCTTTTGTCTCATGTGTCTGTTCTTCTTTTCTTTAAATTTTTTTGTTCTTGTTTCGCTTCATTTCGTCTCTCTACATTTTCTTTCACACCATTTGGTGCATTTTCCTTTTCTCTTGAATCCTTGTTGGGTTCGTTCTACGTCATTTTTTTATTTTATTTATGATATTTTCCATCCTTCTATGCCCTAATTGTCTAGGGTTTTTATCTATTTATTCGGGTTGGATTGGTTGAATTATCTAAATTCAAGTTTTTATTGTTTAAGATAAAAAAATTCATGATCCTACATATGGCCTGATCCCAAGGGCATGATTAAGATATTTATATATTTTTCATCACCCTCATTATCATCACTCCATAATTTTTTCTGATCCCCACATGTATTTTGAGTTCGGGAATCAAACCAACACTTAGGTTTGTCCACTACTCACTTTCGGCTCCTTTACTTATCTGATCGCCATATAAATATTGGGATCAAGGGTTAGACTGATACCATGAGTTTGATTTTTAATTACTTTCTAAGTGTTATTCCATGTAAAAATTTCAACCTCACATTACCATCAGAACCGAGAGTTGTTCCAATTCTGAGCCATTAACCCATTGATTGATAACTTTACCTGGGGACACCCCTGATCGTAAGTTTTGATGTCTTATTAGTCTCAAAACTTACAGTTGACTCATTCCTAGTTTGTATAGTTTTAAGACTTGGTTCATGATTGAGTTTTGACCCTAACCCTTGATATCTTATCAAGATCAAAAATTGACAAGCTACTAACACTTTCCCATTTTAAACATGTCCAGTCCTAAATGACAACTCGATCTTGACTTCTGATTCAATGTTGGGATCCTAACTCTACCACATCCCCTTAATTGATCTCATTGATTAACTGCCACTTCCTAGTCATTATGTGATCCTGAATCTTGATCACACTATGGGATTGGACCACGTATTTCTACCCAGCTTGTTTACCCTCATGTTTCTAGGTGCCTAGTCATGACTCAATCCTAACACCTGACATAATTCAATTTATGGTTTAAAATGGTTAAGTTCTTAGTTTTTTTCTAAACCCAAAGCCTAAAAATGATGAGTTAAATTATTGAATTGGATTCTATTTTGGATTAATGTGGATGCCATATGAATTCCTATGTTTAAACTACTCATCAAATATCTTTTCTCTTTGCCTAATAATGGGCAATTACAAGATAACTAAAAAAATTCTGACTCTGAGGAGGAATTTCCTACTGAGGAAGTATATATTGAGGAAGTTCCTACTAAGGGGACATCTAGAGGAACATCAAAAAGAGAAAGATCCAAGAGATTAAATCCAAAAAAAGTACCTTACATGATGAAGTATAAGTACTAGGGGAACCTGGTTCCATCTAAATTTGACTTTAAAGTCATGAACATAACTGACACATTGATAGGGCATATGGATTTGGAGCAGTTCAACAAGGATAATGTTTTAGAAGATCCTACCCCAAGAGAAAAGAGAATTGCGGAGTCAAGGTTACCTCATGTAGCTAGTTTTCCTATATTTGTACAATGTCCTAAGTTTATTTTGACTACTACACAAGCTTACAATCCTACTTATAGACAATGTATTGATGCTCAGTGAAATGCTATCATTTATTTAATGCCAGCCATGATCAAACATGTTTTCTGCCTCCCTCTTTACCCCAATCTTAATATGATGATAGAGGCTAAGGCACTTAAATTATAGAAAAAGTGTTGGAAAGAGACCCTGTACAACTCATCTAGTGTTGTCATTGATAGAAACCCTAGTTATTTATCCTATCCATATCTTAGTAATTTCTTATACCGAAAGTCAAATTTAAGATATGTGTCAAACCTAAAATAGGGCATCTGATGAAATTGTGTACATCGACTCATTTAATTTTCTATACTCATTTTGTGTTGTGGATCTCAAGGAAGTTTGTATGATGTATGAAATATCTTATCCTTGAATTGTCAGGGTTCACATTGATTGATGTGCAAGTTAGAAGAAATGGTGTAATCATTTTTCAGTCTAACATTGCAGAAAGACTAACTAGATGTGTATAACGTTTTGTGGATCTTCAATACATAATTGTTTAAGGTGTTTCATGTTTGAGAGATGTTCTTTTGGATCCTTACTATGTTTTCACTGATATTGGTTGATTCACATTGATAATTATGTATGGATTGATCCAATAGTTTGTGCATGTTTCTTATTTTGTGAAATTCAGCATGTAAATGTTCTAATATCTAGTGGCGGATATATAATCAATTGTTCATATAATTTTGATATATGATGCGATATGATGCAAGAGTTAGAAGGAATTTAGATTGATTGTGTGCAGTTTTATTGGAGCAGAACAAAGATTGGTGATTCAAATTAAATTATACAGAGTTTTAAGAGAAAAATTAGACAAAGTGTGAAGAATGCGACAAATGCACTTAACCAAAACTATAATTAGGCATTAGAAAATGCTATCTCATAGCTCACCCACTCTAGTTGTCTTTTGGATGTGACTATAAGATAGCGAGTTTTTTTTGGGCATAAATCCTTTCGTATTTGAGTAGTGAGCTCCAGGTAGTGTGTCTAAATCCAGGTGCATTCCATTTGTAAACACTTATATCGAGTATAATCAAATTGTGGATTAACCTCCACTGTGGTTTTTCCCCTAATAGGGCTTCCATGTAAAAATAATTATGTTATGGTGTTGTGGTTTATTGCCTTATTTTATTGCATCTTTCTTTTGGTTCAATGCTATAAGTGGTTTAAAGATCAAGTTAATAAAGTTAAATTTTGCAGAACACTGATTCAACTCCCCCTCTCAGTGTTCCTTGATTCAAATAATTGGTATGAGAGCCTAGTTCCTCAAAAGAAGTTTAATATCTTGGGGAAGATCTGAGAAGGTGATTCAATGGATTCTGGCAGTCTTTATCAAAAAAATTTGGTGGCACTAGATGATCTTGATCAGTTGAAATTTGAAGTCCAAGAATTACAAGAAAGCCTCACAAATGTTGAGAAATTCATTCATTCATTGAAAGATCAAATCAATAAGTCTGGGGAAAAGAGAAATGAACTTTGTGATCAGATCAACTAGAAAGAAACTATAAGAAAGGAAGATGAACACCTAAGTCAAGCCTTGAAGGAAACAATAGAAGAATGTGGAAATCTCACTAGACAATATATTGTGATGAGGATGGCCAAGAAGATTGAAGATAGAAAGAAGAATGAAGAGAATCTTACTTAGTGCTTGAAAGAAAGATCTGATGAATTTAACTAGTAGATTCAATTAGTTGGAGCTTGAATTGCAACAATTCAAAAAGAATGAAGAAGAGATTGAAAGATAGATTGTTATTCTCAGGGATGAACTTAGTACTGCAAATGAATATATGGAGAAGTTCAATATTATCTTATCTAAGCTTGATGAACTAATTCAAAGTCAGAATATTGGAAGTGACAAGCAAGGTCTTGAATATGAGAAAGGAGAAAGCTCTAGATTTGGTCAAAGGAAATTTAGGTTAGGAGATCAAACAAGAAATGATAGAATGTATCCAATAAGACAACCCAATGCTCAAATTTCATTATATGGCTACTCAATCTAAAAGTAGAATCAATCCGAGAAGGTGATTCAATGGATTCTGGCAGTCTTTATCAACAAATTTTGGTGGCACTAGATGATATTGATCAGTTGAAATTTGAAGTCCAAGAATTACAAGAAAGCCTCACAAATGTTGAGAAATTCATTCATTCATTGAAAGATCAAATCAATAAGTCTGGGGAAAAGAGAAATGAACTTTGTGATCAGATCAACTAGAAAGAAACTATAAGAAAGGAAGATGAACACCTAAGTCAAGCCTTGAAGGAAACAATAGAAGAATGTGGAAATCTCACTAGAGAAAATATTGTCCTAAAGCATGAGATAAAATATATTGTGATGAGGATGGCCAAGAAGATTGAAGATAGAAAGAAGAATGAAGAGAATCTTTCTTAATGCTTGAAAGAAAGATCTGATGAATGTAACTAGTAGATTCAATTAGTTGGAGCTTGAATTGCAACAATTCAAAAAGAATGAAGAAGAGATTGAAAGATAGATTGTTATTCTCAGGGATGAACTTAGTACTACAAATGAATATATAGAGAAGTTCAATATTATCTTATCTAAGCTTGATGAACTGATTCAAAGTCAGAATATTGGAAGTGACAAGCAAGGTCTTGGATATGAGAAAGGAGAAAGCTCTAGATTTGGTCAAAGGAAATTTAGGTTAGGAGATCAAACAAGAAATGATAGAATGTATCCAATAAGACAACCCAATGCTCAAATTTCATTATATGGCTACTCAATGTAGAAGTAGAATCAATCCAAGTGGTCCATCAATTTTTGGTCAGTGTTTCAATTGTAATTAGTATGGTCATAAGTCAATTGAATGCAGAAATATGACATACAACTTTTTCAATAGATTTGGCCATATTGCTAACCATTGTAGATCAAGATACAATCAATGGAATAAATGGTCTAGACAATGAAATGTTGTGTGCTATAATTGTAACAAATCCGATCACATTGCAAGATTTTTTAGAAGCAAGAAGGGTCTCGTAAACAAAGGGAAAAATATGAAAAAGGATAATAAGGGAAAAGGAAAAGTTATTGTGGATGATATCATGAATCAAATGAAGAAGAAATGGGTGAAGAAGATTTTTTTTGATGTAAGAAATGAATCAACACTAGAATCTTGTACTAAAAATTCCTCCAAGAATTAGTTTAAGGCCTTTGGTCTAGGGGGGAGCCTTCAAGAAATTTTTTTACCCCCTTGCTAGTGGTTGCTACTAGGATGTGCAAAATTGCAATGATTGCATTAATGATCTACAAATCTTTTGGAAACAATTGTGGAGGAAATTTATGCAAAATTAAAGGTTTGTTGAAGAATTTTCTTTCATAGACTATGAAAAATAGGGTATACTGAAGACCTAGGGAAAAATAATTTATTGTGATAAAAAGGTTAATTGTGTGAATGATACAAGGTTACTTGCATTCCTCATTTGTCAGTTTTTATTTTAACAACAAGACATTTGGAGAGATCTGCAAGAACAATTTGGTGAGATACAAGTCTAAAGGCGATTTAGCGAACAAACCCTAATTCGACAAAAGGTATTCATCTACAAAAATTATGAATTTGAAATTTCTAGAAATAGCAACTCCATTAGTCACTGATATTAAGGATAGACCCTACCCAAAACTCAAATGAAACCCATTCAAATCCATTGAGTCAGAACCATTAGGTGAATTTTCTTCCATTTCGTATGGTGTTTTTCACATTGAAGATATTAGGGCATACATTCATGTGAATGTTGAGGAATTAGGAAGCTCTTAATTGTAAAATTTGTACACAAATCACATTATGAGAGAATATTTTTGTGTAAGGCCTGAATTAAAGACTTTGGAGGAGAAGAAATTCACACAAATTGTGAATTTTCCCATGTTCGATGAAAATGAATGGGTTCAGTACATACTAAGTCAGTTGCATGTGGTTAAATAAAACCTTCAAGATCACAAGAGAAGCTCTAATAATTAGTAATCTACCTATGAAATTCATGGATGATTCTAGATCGTAATCTATCCTTGTTGTATGTTCACAATGATTGGATTGTTCATGATCAAATATTTTTCCAATATGTGCCCGAGTGTTGATGTTCTTGGCCGACATTGTGGTGTTAGCATGTTGCGGATCCATGAAGATTAATATTTCATTGTTTGGAATGTTTGGAGATTTTTTTTTAGGTACCCACTATGTTGTGACTAAATTGTGTTGGTACGCATTCTAATTTATTCATGTATCAAGGCTGACAGTTGTAATTTATTCTTTATTTGTGGTCGACAAAATAGTGGTTGTAAATCTATGTAGTAGATATATATGAGATTGTTTTTCTCATTTAGAAAAAGTGCTCAATTGTAAAAGTGATGTACAAGTTTGAATAAAGGTTAGATCATTCAGAGCAGAGTGTGGAAGAGTTTGAGCAGAAGAGTGGAAGAGTTTGAAGAAGTTTTGTGTGCCTAATTGGAACTGTAATCAGGGTTTTGCATAAGCTATTTTCTCAATTCATATTCATCAGATGGATTTAATCTAATTTATTTATGTAAGGAAGTGAGCCTTCCCTTTGATCAGTGTTCTCTAGGCAGTGCACCTGAATGCAAGTGTATTCTCTTTTTATTCTTCATTATACTTCTAACAGGGTATAATCTTGTGGACTAACATCCACCATATTGAATTGAAATCTAGAAAAATATTGAATTGATCTTGTAACTCTAAATTTTTGTCATTAACCTTGTCCAAGTCTTCTTCCAACATCGGGACTTTGTTTTCTATGAATTTTCGGAGAATAAGAAGTTTATCATTGATATACTTATTGATAACATGAGAATGAGATATAAATAACTATTGCACAATATGTAGTACAAGTTTTCATTGATGTAAAAATTATGATTTGATATGAAGATCATTGTGAAGACCATTTTGTATAGTCCAAGCATGCATAAAGTTAGTAATCTACTGTCGAAAGTTTGATTTGTTATAGAAAATTATTGTGGTGAATTTCCTAGGTGTTAGAATAGGTAATTTAGTTTGCATTAGTCTTCTATGAATATTCTTGTTCTACATTTTTCATATAATTTTTTTGGATGTTTGTGGAGTTTAAATCTATATTTTCACATTATTTTGGCTTCTGGTGAAGAAGCTATGAATGACACAAGTTTGAGTCTAGTAGTGATAGAGGTTTACTATTCACTATGTATGCTTTGGTGAATCAACACTTCTCTATAGCTCGGTATAGATATTTTTGGATTTATGGAAGAGTTAAAAAGTTTCAATTACATATATATTCCAAGTGGCATGAATTTTTAGTGTCTACATGTCCATTTATGATTGAATAATTCAAGAATTTTGATGTTAGGTCATTAATCATGCCAACCTAATAAGTTTTGTGTATTGAAAAGTTTGAGTAATTATTAATCCATTATAAGGATATTATTATAGGTACACCCTAACTTATCTTATAAATTGCATGTTTGAATCAAGATGTGAAGTGTATATAGTTTGTATGATTGAGTTGACAAGGCATATTTTGTATGATACATCTAAATAAGCTGACCTAATTGATGTCTAAGGTTGAGAGGGATATATATATATAGATATAAGATCATTTTTGGTCTTTTAAAAATGTATATGTAAGTATAGATATTATTAATGTGAATTGTGTGAGTGTGAGGTAAATATATAGAGTAGAGTATCATTGCATATCAATATGAATTTTATAAAGTTAGTATATTGATCTTCAATAAAACTATAATTCATGCATATTGTAGATGCAATTGTAACAATTCAAATCCTAGTTATGTTCCACCACTATCTTCTATTTTTCCTTCTTTCTATGGGAAGTGATTCCACATGCAGTGATAAATTTTATAATATCTTATAACTAATTATAATATATTATGAGCTAATCCTCACTATGGTTTTTCCCCTTTTAGGCTTTCCATGTAAAATCTAGTGGTCTTGTGTTATGTGATGTTTATGGTTTATTTAACTCTTTCCACTCTTAATAAAAATTAAATATTCTATTCAAGAAATGAATTTTTAAATGTTTAAGTGGTTTTAGAGAATACTTATTCACCCCCCTCTCAATGTTTCAAGTGTTCAGTAATTTTTATTAGAGATTTTTTCCTTGGAAGAAGCTTAACCACTTAGGGGAGACATTGGAGGTTGAAAAAATTGGCTCTTAGAAGATATCCTAATCCTCTAGAAAATATTCATTTTGTTGGATTTACAGAAGAAGAGTGCATTGTTGACATGAATGGAGAAATCAAAATTTCCCTTGAAGATCTAGAAAGGGATGGAAGTGAGAATAAAGATCTGAATGCAAATTTCAAATAGAAAGTAGATGAATGCATAAGAAAATTGAGAGAGAAAATAATGAAACTCAAAGAAAGACATATTAAGGTTAGTGAGTAGTTGAAGAAACCCAACCAAACAATTATGTTAGTGGGAAATTGAATCAAGACAATGAAATAATTATGAGTCTGAAAGTGCAAATTGAAGAAAGAAAAATAACTAATTCGAGATGAGTTCTAAAAATATTGATAAATTATTGAAATTCAAAAAGGATCTAAACACAAAGAAGAATTAGGGTTTGAGAAAGGTGAATGCTCAAAAAAAAATCAAACCCCAAATCAGCCTAAAATGAAGATTGATGACAAGAAGATTAATATAAAGTAGCATTAAAATCAAATGAAATACTTCAAAAGACCATTTATAAAACAACCAAATGCATAAAGGTACCCATATTTTAATGGTTTTTGTTATTCCTTCAATAAATTGTGACATAAGGCTAAGCAATGTAGAAGCAAAATGAATCAAAATGTTGAATATTTTCTCAGTCAAAGCTTTACATGCAAAATGTCTAGTCATAAGGATAAAGAATGCAAAAGTCAAATGATGAATAACTATAACAATGATATGAGATTTCAATCATTAAATGAATAATATAATCTATGCAATGGATTTAGGCATAAATCTAATCAATGTAGATCTAAAATGGGTGTAAGTAAGCTTGTTAAAAATTTTATCACTTGTTACAATTGTTAAACACTAGGACACATATCTAATTTTGAAGAAGAAAGAATACTCTAGCAAATATGAATGATCTGATGCAAAAGGATTGTCTAGTAGAGATGATGAAAGACATGCATAAGATATGGAGAAAGAAGTAAGATAGTGATACTTAGGCTACATCTATACTAGCACCTATTATATCTATGATTCCTTTGGAAAATAGGTTGAGAGATTTGGCTTAGGGGGATAATTAATAGAAAATTATGTATCCCTTGCAAAATAGTTGGTGCTAATGCTTTATCACATGGATATGAGGTGTGGGTGAATATGATTGACTTTTTGGAGTAACAATTGGTGAAAAACATTAAGATGTACAAATTTATGGAGCACGTGAAGTTTAATATGAAAGTAATTAGGGTTTTTAGGGTATGTGAAAGATCATGATGGGCCAAAAAGTGGTGATATGTAAGTGATATGATGGCCCATGTGGCTGACTACTTTTTTTTACCTAAAATTGATGAAATAAAAAGGGGTTTTAAAGGAGATTCTCAGCTTTCCACCAATATAAATTATGCTTTAATTTGAATCTAATAAATAATTATTATTCATTTTCTATTTGAATTATGAATAAATTCTTGATTGATAGGTTGATTGAAAAACATCTATATCTTTCAAATGGTATCAAATTTTTTGAGTCTAAAACATGTATCACACTCTATGCTTTCCATTCTATAGGATTAAAAAACAAAATTTAATTTCATGAAGATTTGACCAAATTAAGGTGGTCATACATACTAGTTTTTATATTTTTCAAAAATTGTAATAAAAAATCATAATTAATTATTTAATTGGAAACAAATTACAAAAAAATATGCATCACATCAGGACATGAGTCATCTACTTATATCTAAAATCTTATAAAAAAATATTATCATTGTATTGTCGTTAGGGTGGTTAGACAAACACATACATCTTATTTTTTCCCTTAAATTTAAGTACTACTACATTGAAATTTCAAATTTTCACTAAGTAGATTTTAAAAAATAAAAATAAACCTAGTAGTTTAGAAACTACATTCAATTTTCTACAGATTCTATAATTACATATTTTTGAAATAAATTATTCAAATTTTTACATCAAGTTTCTTAACTTTGATTTTTTGAATTTTCATTGCCACTTAAGGGCCTATTTTTTCCATGATGATCATGCACATACCCTTTACAAGATTTTTAAAATATGCATTCAAAGTGAATAAGGTCAATCAATAAAAGGGTTTAATTGATCTCGTGTTTGATCTAAGTCACTTGCAACCAAGTATTCAAAGAAAGAAGAGTACTGAAGAGCAAAGAGAAGCATTCAAATGATCTTACACATAAAAACCCTAACCAACCAGAGAATCAAAGGTGTTTATAGTTGTATCTTTCCCTTGTTTATTGACTGTGTTTTTGAAATACATGAAATGATTATCCCATGAGTGATTAAGGTCTCAGAACAACCCTACCAAATTTCAAGAGACACCTCAATAAGTTTATGGAGGATGACCTATTCAGTGTGCTCACATATTCCATTTGGTGTTTTACAAAATCAAGATGTAATAATTTACATTCGCGAGAAGTTGGAAGAGTATGAACACTCCATGTTGGGTGATGTGTGGATGAAGGAACTCATTGGTGATGATTTTAAACTAAAACCTAATTTTTAGAACTTGATAAAGAAGAAGCTTAATGTATGGAAAAGTTTTCCCAAATTTTTTAATGATGATGCATGGGTGATAGATGACCTAAGCCAAATTCATGATAGATTTGTGTTGTTAGATATGACCCAAATTATTAACAAGGAGTTAATTAGGGTTGTTATGGGTTTTTGTTCAACTAGAATAGTTATGATTCTTAAGTATGTGAATAATGAGGTTTTCATGGAGTTAATAGGAGACACATATACAAGAGGTCCTTAATAGTGAAGAATATTAGAAATCCAATTGTCAAGAATGTTATGATGATGATTGTCTATAAGATTTATTTCTCTAACAAAGAGAACTTAGTTTTTATTATGAAAATAAACACATCATATGAGATTGTGGTGAATGGTTTGGAATTTTATTTGTGTGAGCTATTGAGGGCACAATTGATTAAGAATTTGTAGAAGATAAAAGGATTTCAAATATCCTTTCAATTTTAGCACACTAATCATCTCTTTGTTGTTCTACTTCTTGGTACAAAGAAAATTGTTTGGATGAATAATAAACTAGTTGCACGTAAAATCAAATATTATATGAGAATTATAAGTCATGTCGAGACACATGATGGAGCTATTTTTTGATTCTTCAAAGTCTTTTGAAAGAAAATATAGGAAAGAAAGATATTTCCTTGAATGATGGTGAAAAGTATAAAAATGATATTATTTTTCTTATTTCCAAGGACAAATACATCACAAAAATTGTTCAGCCTAGGACTATACAGATCCTAGAGATGGGATATGAGATAAAAAAGCAAGAAATCACCAAATCATTAGATTTCATGTTGAGAAAAACTAGGGACATCTTTGAAGAGAGGTATGAAACATATGGAAAGATCCTTAGAAATGAAAATAAAACAAAGATAAAAAAAAAGAGAGGATAAGATGACTACAATAGTTGTGGAGGAAATGGACCTCACAAAAAAATAAGTAGAGAAGGCCAAATCCATTTCTAGCTCATTAAGAGGATCATCAAGTATCAAAAGATATGGTAGAAAAAATACCACTACTCCATTTTACCCAAAGCCATTCAAGATTAAGTCTATTATTGGAACAAAATAAAGGATTCCATAAGAAACCTGATAAAGGAGAAGACACCTCCAAAAAGATAGTAGAAGATGCTTGTAAAATAAAAGGCCACTTTGACAACACAACAAATAGGCCTTGCAAAAAGAAGGGTTAAGACAAAAGCAAGATGAGAAGCGTACTTGGGTGCAATTTTTGATGATGATGAATGAGAAGAAGAAGGAACCTAGTTTTTCAAGAAAATAAAGTCTGAAGCTTCACAAGGTGAAGCAATTTCTACAAGACAAAGGCTTGATATAGTGGACAATGATATTGATGTAGAGATTAAAAAAGAAAATGAAGGCTACAAGAGAAGGTACTTCTGATAATTCTCCTTTAGTAGAAGAAGAAAAAATTGTAGAGGTGAATTCCATAGAAGTAGAAAATGAGGTTTCACCCATAGGACATATCTCACCTCCTTCTAAATCATAAGTGAATGCAAAGGACACACAAGGTTACTAAAATATGAATATGCCTTTGAATAACACTAAGAAACCTATGGGTAATGAGAAAAATACTATGAATGCATTTGGTACATCAAAAAATAAGGATGAGTTGGTACTCGATAATGTTGGGAAGAAGGATGTGGAGACACCGGTCAATACTAGTGACAATGAAAAATCCTTAGAGGAAAAAAAATCTTAGGAAAAGGTAGCTGGAGAATCTTTTGATACCTGTTGATGGTGTTTTTATGCACTTCACAACACAGGTAATACGAAGGTGCATTAACTCTCTTGAAAGACAATTTTCCACAATCAGATTGGAGAACACTATCCCAAGGTCTCTTGGATGTCAGGTCTTGACAATGCTTGGAATATTTTAGTTGTTTGTGTGATTTGCTGGAACCATAAGGTGGCCTTACGTGGTTGAAGTTGTAGGGGAATTGAGTCAATAAATGGAGTTGCAGAGGTCTAAAATTGGTGTGCTTTGCTGTAGGTTCAAATAGCCATCTTGGACTCCATTATTTTGTTGGATTTGGCTTTATAATGTGCAATGAACCTCGACACAAGTTGATTCTAAAAAAGGGGAAAAAGGAAAGGGCAAGGAAGAAAGATGTTTCCTAGACCTACAACTACCGATGAACAATGAACATGGAGGTTCCTACTATGGAAAATTTCCTTAAATGAGATTTCACTTAACTAGACTCCTCACAATATCATGAAATCTGTGCTATCTTCTAGGGACTGCAAATGTTCATCATTCATTCACCATGGAAACATGAATAAAAGATAAAGTTCAATGACCAGCAATGGAATCAAAGTCCAGACTAACTTTGCATAGTCATCTACCTTCAACAAATGACCAAAAGTATGGACAAGGAAAGCATACACACAACAATTACTTCCAAAACCAAAAATGACATATTAAATCTACCAAGTCTAAACTGAAGGTGCTAGAACAACAAAATAACTTAAAGCAAAGCTATAACTAAAAGGGAGAGGAATCATGAAACATATTGAGAAACCTAGAAAATACACCAAAATTGACTGTATTTGCCATTTATAATTTATTCGGCATGTCTTTACAACAACTCATCTCTCTTAGAATGAGAGGAGGAGAGCCCTATTTATAGTTTTCAAAAAACAAAATGAGTGGCCAAGATTTGATTCCATTATGTGGCGAAGATTCATTTTACATTAGGGTTTCACCTACCCCTCAATATATTACATTTATAAAATACTTTCTTGTCTCTTCCCTATCTCATCATCTAGTGACAACACTGTAGAAAATTTGTCTTTTAGTGATTTGCCCTTTGCTGTAGCTATTTTTCAAGGAATTGTTCATTGATGACTGGGTTGCCCTCTCACTTCTTCAACGTGGCATACTCCATGAAATTTAGGATCAGAGACTAGAACTTTTCTACCTCCAAGATATCAGCCTTCAAGATCTGATAACTCCACTCCTAAGAATTGCAACCAACCTTCTTCCAATCTGCCTCATATTTGACATCATTTTCTTGGTAGGCTTTCAATTGTGCAAAGGCTTGGGCTGAGAAGCACATGAAATCAATGGTGATTTCGGTGGACATCTCATATTCCATAGCCTTGAAGAAGTGGGGCTTGATGTTCTTAGAGTTGATCTCAACTGCGGGCACTTCATACCCCATCATCAGTTTGAGGTACTGCGTACACTCCTCTCTGGATTCCCTGGCCCATTCAATATCAGGTGCTATCTACTCCAAAACCTGCTCTAGCCACCTCTTTCTGTGGTCATAGTCTCTCTTCCAAGTATCCACTAGCCAGTGGTCATCATCTTTGAAGGCAAGGTTCCTCT
This sequence comes from Sequoiadendron giganteum, assembly GCA_007115665.2. Lineage (NCBI taxonomy): Eukaryota > Viridiplantae > Streptophyta > Pinopsida > Cupressales > Cupressaceae > Sequoiadendron > Sequoiadendron giganteum. The sequence goes on from CM021100.1 coordinate 894,828,614, forward strand.
CCCAGATATCACTTGGCAAAGCAAGAATAGCTTCAATCTTTGGGTAGGCTGCATTGTATTTCGTGGGGAACATCTCACAGATTTGCCTCGTGTCCTCTAGAGATTTTTGGACCTCCAAGAATCTATTCACTGCTCAGATAGCCCCATTCATACCCATGCTTCCTATGTCCAAAACCTGTCAGAACCAATTTTCCGTAGTTCTACCCAGGTTCCGCCTCTTTTCTAGTTTATCAATTTGCTCTCTGGATAGTAGCTGAGGTGGGACCGATGATGTCATGGGTTTATCATCTGGAGATGACCACAGTTGAATATATGTGGTTAGGTATACCACCTGCTCCTTCAACTCCTCCTTGGAGATCTTATCCTATTGGGTAAGGTGCACTACAGTGGCGACTGACTCCTAGAGATGCTCGACCTTCCACTCCCTTGTGGCCACTCCCAAATTGATGGTGGAGACGTTGTCAGTGATACCTTGTTCTCCAACCATCAAAATTGCTAATTGCATAGCCCTTGATCTCGAGGTGTCCATGGTTATCCTCGATCTGATCTTCGGCTTCTTCTCTTTTCTGGTGCCTATTCGTGCTCTGGCCATGATGGCTTCCAGCCTTGCCTTGGGATCCTTTGCTGCGGGAGTCTTTTGTTTGAGCTGCCTTTGCAACCAATCAGGCATTTGAGGTTCCTTGTCTGGTACTTCATTCTGAGTCCCGCTGTCCTCCTTGTCGAGCTCAATATCTCTGATGATGAGTGCTTTCTCACTCGTTCTTGCATACTCTTTTCCTTCATCAGAAATGTGTTCAAATGTTTCATGCCCGGTGGGGAACTCAGTTTGATGCTGCTACTTGGGTGAATCTACTTTCTCAGCATCCTCCTCCACATTCAAAGTATCTTGATGCTTCTTGGGGCTTTTTGTTTGCTTGCTCTCCTAGAGGAAATTTTCCTCACCATGCTCTAGGGTCCGGCCATGTTCCTCGATGGGAGACCTATTACCTTTCATTTCTAGAGCAACAGTCTCCTCTTCCTGTGCAAGTCGATCCTCAGCCTCCTTGTCCTCAATTTCCTTAAGTTGTTTACCCCATTCTTCATTGAGCTCAGGATCATTTGAGTCTCTGATCAGCTCGGTGTGAAGGTCCTCGCTGCTTTCACTTTCCCCACTAGAAGATTTAGAAACTACCTGGTTAATTTTCCAATGCTCGTACAAGGAATGTTCGTGATACTCAAACTCTTCATACTCCGGTGCCTTCTCAGCCTCTAGCTATTATCATTCATGCTCTTCCGATATTTGTATGGTGGCCTCCATCTTTGGTGATTCAGTAGAGGGAGATGCCATTGGAGTGGAGGCCATAGCTTGAGCTATTGTTGCCTGGACTATTGGATTGGAGAGCATCCTCGAAAGCTCAGAAGGCACATTCTGCATATACCTCACAAAGGAATCCGAAAGGTTTGGGGTTGGTGTTGTGGCAGTGGATGTGGAAGGAAGGGAAGGGGACATGGATGAAGAGGCCATTGGCAAGGTGGTGGCAGATGATGAATCCACAGGAATGATGTGAAATGCTAGAGGAGTAGGAGCAAAGTGGATAGAGATATCCACCACCGGTGGGGAAGAAGCAGAAGCTAGAATTGAGGCAAGTGGGGTGGTAGTGGTGATTATCATGGGTGGAGATCCAAGTGAGCTTGATCCTGAGGGGCGAGGTCTTGGGAATAACCAATGTCTCTATGTTTCCTATTGTTTTTCTCTTCTTTTGAGAGGGCTCTGGCTCGAAAGACTTACGGGCGTAGACCGTTGGTTTGGGTAGCTGCTGGCTAGCCTCTTTTCTTTTTTTGGTCTTTGGAGGTGGTGGGGTCTTAGATGTCTCCCCAGTTGCAACGGTGGCCTCTCCACCTTCGGAGCCACTTGGCTTACTTGCATGCTCTCTTGTGAGCTTGGTATATGTCAAGATGACCCCTTGTTTCAATTGGGCCACCTTTCCATCGATCCATGCCCTTGTTCGTACTTCAATGACCCTTGTGAGCACACTAATGTCATTGAGTTCTCATGCATCCCAATTGATGGCAGGCAATGGTAGGTTGGAGACTATATCATACACTGGATCCACTATTGCCTCCTCATCCTCTTCCAGCTGACCGAGTACTGGGCACAAGTTCACCCTTCGTACATGGAGGACTGTCATGCGCATGTAATACCAAAACAACACCTTAAGATCATCCTTACTGTTGGCCCATAAGTCCTTGATGTTATGGTGGTTGGAATATCTGCACCCCAGTGCCTTTCTGACATGGCCATAGGGATCCATCTATGGCCTAGCTGTGTATTGTTCAAAATTATATTCCGCCAACTCCCTTTCTGAATATCCCACAGATTGGGAAGTGTGGACCTTATACATCCCCTATCCAAGGTTCATGGGGTAGACGGGGCCTGCTAGATGCTTTTCACTTAGGACATTGTGAATGTGTCGCTTTTGCCAAGTCAGTTCTAGGAGGATAATCTAGTCATTTGGGTACCGAGGCAACTTGTTTGGTTTATCCGAGAAACCCTCTGCACGGATGTATGTGATCCTCGGGAATTGGATATACTAGAAGGCATATTGTCTGAGCAGGACCCTAACACTATGAGATGTTCTCCTTTGGAAATCTCCTCCTACTTATTGGATCACATGGGCAATGAACGCATCATTCACCTTGTAGTAGATCGTTTTGAAGTTTCTGAATTGCAATTGAGGGTACCTGTCATACGGTTTGAGCTCTAGTCCTAATGGATCACTTGGCATTACTTTCAAACCTTGATAGTGTCGCCGATTGGCAAGGGATTACACTAAATATGATGTCATGTAGAACTTGTTAGTCCTCTTCATGGTGGTGAAATACTCATGGAAGCAGTCGCTGATGATCTCTCCCCAATAGAAGAAGGTGTCCTTTCCTCGGAGAATCTGTTATATGAAATAGAAAATCCATTCTTGGAAGAAGACCACGCTAGGAAGGCCTCTGATTCAGCTGAGGAGGGTTACCAAATCATGGTAGTCCTCGAAGAAGTCACTGTGGTAGAGCTCTTGAGGAAGCTTCCCAACACTAGCCCATTTTTCTTTCAACCAGTAGTGGTTGATTACCCTTTTGCACTCCAATGGGTCCTGCTTCCACACCTCCTTACAGTCTTCCAAGGTGGGGACCTCCATGCTCTCAGACGTGGGAATGTGGAAGGTCTTGGTTATGCCTGATGGAGACATATCTACAAGGATATTCCCCTCATGATCCACTATTGTTCTAGTATTAGACTGATATGCTTCGACACATGCCATCACTAGCTCCAGGGCTACTAGCACTGGCGAGAAACCTGCAGCCTTGGCAAGTCCACTGCTCTTTATCAATTTGGCACCTGCAGTCTTTGGGTTCATTCTAACCCCCTGCGTAAATTCATCAACGTCGACCTGTCCGATTTTGGTATCCATGACATCCCTCCAAAGGGTAGTGACCCTAGACTAGATAGGGACCCCTTGGAACTTGTACTTCATTAGTTCCTTGTCCTCCTTCCCCCTTATTGGCTTAGCTGGTCCTTTCCCCTTTTTGGAAGCACTGGAAGTCTCAGGCTCGGATTCCATAAATCTTGCACAACATACGAGAATCAGTAACAACAAACTTGGAAAAATGGCTAATGCTAAATACCTGCATGTCAAGATTAGTCCAACAATCATAATTAATATTTTAGCAATCTTAGAGGCAAGGTATTTCATCATTAGAGGGTAGTGCAAACAATCCAGAGTTCCTGGGCCCGAAATCCCTTGGCACAATGCCGTTTGAAATGGAAAAATAAGAATGGAGCTCCCATATGCACTTCCCATAGTTGGATTTGAAGATTGGAGGTCGGAAATGGAAGAAAATCAAATTTTAGTAAGCGGGTCGAAATCCATTTTGGATTTGGAGGTCATTTGATGCTCCATTCAGAGGTTCAGGGGTCATCTATAGGGAAGCCATTTGAAAGGACATAAAGGAGATGAAATTTCGGGCAGTGGAATCCAGATCTCGGATTGCTGTAGCTAGGAAGCCACAAGGTGGACGGCCGTGTGGAGCGGTGAAACATAGAGGAAAACCTGGGAGGGGAAACTCGAAAGAGGAAATCCAAAAGAGGAAATCCAGAAGCAGAAATCCGGAAGTAGCCGAATGTTTCGGGAGAAACGGACGGCAAACGGGACACTGGGACCCAGAGGTCGGGAAGATGCTCCATGTCCGGTGCTTAGAACGGCGCAAAGGAGATGGAATTCTGAGAGAGGAATTCTGGTGCACAGAATCCGGAGGCAGATCGGAGAAAAAGACCAAAGCCTAGGGGTTCCGGCGGACAGTGGACCAGGGTTCGGGATCTAGGAAGCCGCAAGATGGATGCCATTTGAAATGGTGAGATGAGGAAGGAATTCCGAGAGAGCAATTCCGAGGAAGGAATCCTGGGATGGGAATTCCGGGGACAGATTCGAAGAAAATCATGAAGTTTGGTGGTAGAAGAATATTGAGGGTCCGGGATCCGAGGGTCAGGAAGACTCTCGGACGGCGCTATTAGGAACGGTGGGGGCACAAAGGAATCCCGAGAAGGGAATTTCGGAGGGAGGAACCCAAAAGGAAGAAAAAAGGTTGAAAATTTGGAAGACAATGGTACAGACGACCACGAGAAGACCTGGGCCTGGAAGACCCTAGTGCCTTTCAGAAGAACAACTGTGATGCACGAAGGTTCCAGATCGATTTTCTAGGAGTTTAAAGGGTTGATTTTAGATTCTAAGATATGGGTTTTGAGCGTAGGGGGATATCCTAGCTAATTCAGGTCTCATTTTACAATTCAACCTCAAGAAAATCCCAAAAATGACAAAAGAGAAACTAGGGTGCGCAAATGGAAAACCTACCTCAAAAATCTGAAGAACAGGTTGTTGGGTGCATGGATGTCACCGGGGAAACACCTCAAAAATCGACAGGAGGAAAGCCAAATTCGTCGGGAGCTCTTCAACCTTTTTATCACTCGAACCTTTGATAATGATAGCCGACAAAATAATTTTTATAGCAAAAGGTGGCCATTAATATAGCATTAATGACTCCATACAGTTGTAGGTTTGGTTGGTGAACTCTGGGAAACACAGAGGCGGTGGGAGGTCTGGGGTCCGAGGGTCGGGAAGCCGGTCAGTGGACGCTGCTAGAAACAGCAACACCTGAGGGGAAACCTGGTAGAGTAAGACTAGCAAGGGAAACCTGAAACAGGAAACTCAGGAAAGGAATTCTAGAAGGGGAAACTCGATAATAGCCACAGATGCCAGAATTCGGACAAGGAAAACTCAAAAAGCTTGAAACTTAAAATATGACAATGGGGAACATGCCACCACCTAACTTCAGGGCACAAAAGAGAGGGGGATGCAAATTGAGGTGAGATGAAAGGGACCAAAAAAACAAAAAAGGCAGGGAAAAGAGGGTCCGCATTCTGAACGGGGCATGTGTGCAAAAAGGGCACAACAAATGGCGACTCTGCTAGGAGAACGCTCCCGGCGTTCTAGAGATAAATATTCATTCTGAACCCAGATCTCTGATTTTGTAGACTAGAGACAATTTTCAAAGCTGAACTGAGGACACTTTAAGGAAGGCATGATTGAATCAGATTGTGAATTTATCATGGGGGTGTGTGCATGGTGAATTTATTTCCTCTCCTCAGAAAGAGTACGGGTAACCAGTGGTTGGAAGAGATAAGCTACGTAGTTTGCCTAATCCCAAAAGTAACCTGGACATCACTATGTTGCCAGTCAGGTGTCCATAGCCCCAACAGAGTTGTCGCTACGATCTCATGAACATAGCTCTACTGCCATCCAGGCGTCCATAGCCCCGGTAGAGATATTCGCACACCCATACGGCTGATTTATGTAATTTATTTATTGCTTGTGCTGGATATTTCCTTTTAGCACCTTTTTTTCTTTGATTTTCATCATCCTTGTGAACAACAAAGTTCACAATGGGCTTGAGAATCACAGTGGTCGTTGGAACCGACTTTAGATTTTTCACTTATCTCTGCTTCTCAGTGATCACCATACCATTCTTTGGAGATATTTTCTTAAATTTGATGTGTGTTCCATGATAAGAGCAGGGATTCAAGCAAATAACCATCCTAGGTTAGTACAAAGTTAGAAGGTTGAAAACCAATATTTAGGAGCTTTCAAAGGGTAGCAGTAGGGAATGACAGCTTATCTAGAGAACCTGAAAGCAGGCAGCAAGATAACCGTTCACTGGACCGGGCATGGCCACCACAGCAGAACAGGGAAACACCTTCCAAAAAATGGCCAGAAAGGCAAATAAAACCAAAGGATAAAGCGGGAAATCTACCTTAACTTATGTACAAATATTTACATCTAACAGCTCATGAGAGCTCAGGCCTGGAATTAGTGCTTGAGGTGCTACCCATTGACCGGCAATGAGACGTCTTCACCAATAAGAGTCTTTAGATAGAAAGCATTATCCCCAAGGATTTTAGCAATCTGAAAGGGGCCAAGCCAAAGCTTGTCAAATTTATTGTGTCCCCCTTTCTTTTTGTGGGCCTTGTCCCAGTAAAAGACCAAATCAAAAATGTGGAAGGCCTTAACTTTGGCTTGACGATCGAACCATCTTTTGACTATGCCCTGGTGTTTGGAAAAATTTTCTCTTACACGGTCTCATACTTCTTCAAGGTGCAACAGCTCAATGAGACGAGCTTCTCTGTGGTCTCCTCCTTCATAAAAGTCGTTGATGAAATGGAGGGTTAGGATTTTCAAATGTATGGGGAAGACAGGTTCTAAGCCATAGACTAGATGGTATGGGGAATCTTCAAGGGCATCCTTGTGGTAGGTGTGATCTTCCCATAAGGCAAAATGATGTTGGGTATGCCAATGCTTAGGATTCCTATCTAGCAGCTTCTTAATCACCGTGATCAAGTTTTTGTTGGTGGACTCAGCAAGGCCATTGCCTTGAGGGTAATAGTTAGAAGATAATTTGAGGGCGACACCATAATCAAAGGCAAAACTTATGAATTTCAGTGAAGCAAATGCAGGGCCATTATCACATACTAAGGCATACAGACAACAGAAACGATTTAAGATAAAACTTTCTAATAAATTGATTATGACTTTAATTGTACATTGACTACAAGTTATTGCTTCTATCCATCTCGTACAATAATCAGAGGCGGTTAGAATGTACCTGTATCCCACAGATGATGGAGGACTCATCGGACCAATGAAGTCGAGACCCCATTGTGCAAAAGGCCTTACCTCCAGAACAAGTTGCAATGGGACAGCAACATTCCTCTTCCTGGTGGCCACGGTTTGGCACACGTGGCAAGTATGAACATGACTATGGGCATCCTTGAAAATAGTGGGCTAGAAATACCTGGCTCTTAGTACTTGGTGCATAGTTGATAGGCTTGAGCCATGGCCAGTTCCGAATTTGTCATGGAATTCTTTAAGGACACGATCGCCTTCCTCCTTTCCCAAGCATCGCAAATAGATACCTTCATGATTTTTCTTATACAGGATAGAGCCCTGCAACATATAACTATTGCTTTTCAACCTCAAAGCTCATGTCTAGACTCCTTGCAGATGGGGTGGACAATTGTGGTTCAACAAGTAGTACACTACATCATTGTACCATTCTCCTGGGGAGACGTCCTCCAGCTGGTACTGCTGCATCGTGAGTTTAGGTACAGTATCAATAACTACCTCCACCATTGTTCGGGCGAGTGCCTATCCTCTAAAAAACTTCATTGGTTGAATCTCCATGTTGTATTCTTGTAGCACCGTGATCCACTTTTCCCTTCGTTCCCCCAACTCATTTTGCATAAGCAACGTTTTGACAGCAGGGTTAGGAACTATGGTAAAGACCTTATTGCGTAAGATATAGTGCCGAAACTTCTTGACTCCTTTCACAAGGGCGTAAGCCTATTTTTCAATGTTATGATAACGTAGTTTGACATCCTTCAAGGGGGTGCTCATGAAGGAAATCGGGTGCTCGCTTCCCTCATCATCCTTTTGCGTCAGGATACTGGCACATGAATGATCTAAAGCAAAGGAGTAAATAAAGAAGAAATTTAGGTAGTTTGGGCTGACCAATACAGGGGCATCAGTAATGGCCTTCTTGATTTACCCAAAGGCCTACCTTGCTTCGGGGGTCCACTCGACCTTAGCATCTTGTTTTAGCATGGCGTTGAGTAGTTTGACTATTTCCGCAAAGCCTATGATGAACTTGCAGACAAATTTGATCATTCCGAAAAAAGACTTTAATTCTTTCTTGCTACCTGGTAGCTGGATTTTCATGATAGATTGAATGCATTTGGGGTCAATAGAAATTCCCCATTCAGACAGAACATGCTTGAGGAGTTTCCCTTCAATGACCCTAAAGATACACTTCCTCAGGTTAAGGGACACCCCAAATGTGCGGCACCTCTCAAAGACCTTGCATAAATCCGCAACATGGTTGCTCCGCTGCTTTGAAAACACTGTTAGATCATCCATGTAGATGATGATACATTTACCAATAAGGTATTTGAATGCGATGTCCATAGCACGCTAAAAGGTGGTGCCAATGTTGATTAGCCCAAAGGGCATCCTTCTATATGCGAATGTTCCCCACTTGGTGGTGAACGTCGTCTTGTGTCAATCTTCATATTGCACCATGACTTGGTTGTATCCTGAGTTTCTATCCAAAAAGGACATCATCTGGGACCCGTTCACTACCTGTAGCACCTTAACCAGCAAAGGCATATGATAGTTGTCCTTTTCTGAGGCTCGATTTAGATTGCAGAAATCCACACATAACTTGATTTCCTCGCTTTTCTTTGTAACGGGAACAAAATTTGCTACCCAAGTAGAGTGTCTGACCGGGAAGGTGATCCTCACCGACAATAATTCTGTACTTCTTTGTAAATGATTGGTTCTAATAGAGCATTGACAGGGCACTGCCATTGGTGGAATAGTTTCGCATCCGGCTTGAGAGGGATAGTATGCATGATGATTGACATGTCATATGTCTTGAGATCATCATAGCTCTAGGTTATGACATCATGGTACTTCCGCAGCGCCTCGATGATCCCCCTTTTTTCTTCAAGAGCACATACCTTTCCTATGAACACATTCTTGGCCTTTTTAGCCATTCCTAGGTTGTAGGTATCACACTGACCATTAATGGTATCTTCTTTTGCCCTTTGATCTTACTCCCTGATTTGATCAAGGTCAAAGATCTACTCTAATTTGACCATACCCCTAGGGATGGTGTTGGTCTTCAAGCTAATGATCCCCTCTATATCCAAGTCCGCTTCTTGGGGTTCGACTTCATCAATTATTTGAGCAGCAAACACATCCGAACTGGTGATGAAGTCTAGGATATGATTGTCATCATTGAATACTTGGAAATTGGCTACATTGTCTGGCACCAATGGGATAGAAGTGAGCTCCACCGTGAATCATTTGAGGCCAAACAGGGACAATGGCTGCAGTGTACTTGTTGCTTGAGCCAGGGCATTGGTAGTAGAGTTCTGAGCACACAGGATCAGCTGGATATTGAAAGTGTCTAGCCCTTCTAGCAAGTCCCATATGTGGTGCTGGTAGTTAGTGAGCCTACAGTCGTAATAGGAATAGAGCTTCCTAACTTGTTTTATGACTAGCTCCGAATCTCCATACACTTGGAGCATCTTGACATCCTTTCTTACCGCCATCAAGAGGCCCAAAACCAAATCCTCATATTCCACCATGTTGTTGGTACAATAAAATTGTAGTCTATGAGCAAAAAAGTATGACTTGCCCTTGGGACTAATCAGCTCGAAACCCACTCCGGCCCTGTGCTTGTATTTAGAACTGTCAAAGTGCAATGTCTAGAACTCGGGGAAGTCCTCAAACGTGGAGCTGACAGGAACCGTCTTGACCTTCGGTGGGGGTAGTATTTCAGTAATCAGCTTGGGAACTATAGGGGTGAGACCTGTTTGTCCATTGGATGTAAATCCTACATCCGCTTGTGGGGTAGCTCATCTTCGGGCATGTTCAATTGCTATTTGACACAAGCAGCATTCAAATTCTGAATGGGTAGTGTTGTGTACCCAGCACCAGTTAGGGAGCAAGAGCTCCTGAAGGTTCACTTGATTTCCTAGGCTGAGTTGGTCATGTATTCATTTTCCCATAAAATCCTAGAAACCACTGAGCAGACCCCGACCATCACCTTCTCCAGACTCTTCATCGGCAGACTCGATGAGCATTTTTGTGCTTGGGGGAGTATTGGTCAAATTGGCAGGTGGATTACATAAAATGAGAAAGACCTCGCTCGTTCTTTCATCCTCAAAATCCTCTTGTTCATCCAAGCATACTACGGGGGAATAATTTTCCAAACTCATTTTGGCATACAACACCTCATTCGTGTTGTTGTACTCGGTAATCATGAACTTCATCCAAGGTTCTCTATCAATCTGGATCTAATTAGGCATTCCTTTCCATGGAAGCCATATATGAGAGTAATCTATGGCGACGTATCCATTTAGTGCCCTCATGAAGTCCCTACCTAGGATTATACCATAGGTATTCAGGATATCAGCCACCTATATGTCAATAGTCTATTGGATCCAGGGATTAGTAGAAAGTTGCATCTGTATCATGTTGATCTCCCCAACTATGCTGATTTCAGTTTTGTCAAGCTGTGTCACCTTTCATCGGGAAGGAGTTGGAGTTATTTCGAGTACCTTGCACACACAAAGATGCATGACGTTGGGTGAGGCCCCTGATTCTAGAAAGCAATTATGGAGGTTCTTCTCGAACACACAGACGGTGGTCAGAAAGGGAGGGGTCTCGAATTTCCCTTGAGACAACCCTCCAGACACGTCCACCTGAGCGACCTGGGCCTTTTCTTTCTCATTGCCTTTGTGTTGGGTTGATGTCAGATTGGCTGCCCTTTTAGACTGCTTGTTTACCTGCTGCCCTGATGGCAGGTCCATCTTGCTATCGAAGATCTGCCTGATAACTGATTCATTTGATTGATCGCTAAAAGAAACCTTCTTTGTCGAGATCTCTTCCTAAACTATCCCCTACGATGGGGTCCCATTTATCATCTGAAAGAAGGCATTCCTAACTATAGGCACCTTTAGAAGCTCAAATGCGGACACACTTATCTTCACCTTTTTAAATTCTTCAGCAATATAGTCCCCCATCTATTCAACTTCTTGGTCACTAGAAATGTTCTAGGAAGGGCTAGCACTCTGACTTTGGCTAGCACCTTGTTGTTTATTCGGCTAAGGTATCATGTAGGTGTGAGTGGGAAACCTGGATTGTTGTTCACACTTGGGTCGAGAGGAGTGCTGAAATTATTTGGCGGGGTGGAAGTCGTGAAAGGACCCCCAACATGGCCTCCTGCTTATCTATTCCTAAGGTTATAAGTTGCAGTCTGTTGGTGAAACATTTGGACTTCATCCTCCCTCACTTCCTCTTCATCATCTTCAGGGCCATTATCTACTAAATTGAAAAGCTGAGCCAAAGGACTTTCGGAACTTACCTCTCTTGCTGTATCATGATGGCTTGAAACCGTGCTCTCCAGCTCGGGGGCATTGCATTCTGCCTTTGGGAAAGGTGCCTAATTTAGTATCAGCACTGAGGCGTCGTATGGATCAGATGGAATGATGTCCTAGCATCCCAAATTGTCGACTGCATTCTGAACTTCTACTTGAAAGATCTTGGCAACAGTTTGAAACTCTGGACAATCCAACTCGGAATGGCGGCTTGTCTTTTGTATGTGGCACCAACCTGATAACACAGCCTCTGCCAAATAAACTCTGCTTGCAGGATTTTAATTATTGTTGTTTTTGGGCTAATCCAATAGTGTGGGAATGTCGCCATTATTAGGGCATGTATTCCACATCTGATTTTTCCTTTGGAAGGGCCTTCTCTCAAAGTTCTGGCCTGAGTTCCGATTCTCATCATAATTCTGCCTTGACGGTGTGCTAGCGTCGTGATTGTCTCTATTTTCACGGTAATCTCGATTTTCCCTATTAAAGTTGGCCTGGATGCTCTTTTGTGATATCTGCAACTGATTGTTCTAATTCCTTAGGTGTGTCATCTTGGTCGACATCTTCTTAACCATCTTTGTGAGTTCACCAATATTATCCCTTTCGGTATTACTTGGTTGCGGATCGGTATTCTGGAGGAACACAGGCTATGCTACCAGTTGATTCTGATGAGCAGGCAGGAACTCCGTCGCTTGAAGGTATGCTGACATCTAGGATCCTTGTAGGTGTGACTGTTGTTGCTGGGGTGTCAAGTAATGAGGCATTGGGTATGCCTGGTTCATTGGCTATCTAGGGTGCAGGACCATAGGTAGCTGAGGTACCAGATTTAACAAGGGCGTCTGGTGTTGCAGTGCTTGCATGAGTCCCTGTATCTGTGTCGGATGTGCGATTTGTCCAAGAGAAGGTAATGGACTGAATATATTCTTCCCCAAATCTGTATTAGCAATGATGACTTCAGCATATGCGTCGACTAACCTTCGAGGTGGTGGTCTCATCTTTTTCACTAATGCTAAAGTGAGGTTGTCCAGTGCAGCATAGTAAACAGGTAGGACAACAACATCATTAAAAACATACAGAGCCTGCAACCGAGTGTATGCTCTATGGAAGTGATTGTTGAATGTGCTGATTGGCTCATTGATCTCCCTTTGAACTGCCATGAAATTCCTATATGAATCTACGGGCTGACTGGGGTCTTGAATTTCTATAGAAATGCATTCTTTAAGAGATCCCATGTGCTAATAGTTCTAGCTAGAGAATTGATGTACCAATAGAAGGCCTCTTCCCCTAAGGAATAAGGAAAGAGCCTGAAAGCTACGTCCTCGTACATAACTTGCATAGTTTTCAAAGCAATTTCAAAAATCCTGACATGTTCCTCGGTTGTCCTCTGCAAATCCCGGGAGTTGAACTTTGTGCAGAAATTCTTAGAACTCTTGGGCATGTCATGATAGAGGTTGACAGCAAGGGGAGACAGGTTGTTACCCATCCACACCATTGGGAAAGGTGGTGGAGGTGGCTGCGCTAGGTTGCTCTGCGGTAGGGACGAAACAACAACCAGGCTGAGGACTGCGTTCGGCTGGGAGGAAGTACTAAACCCAGATGAAGTAGCAACTTGAAAGGGCTTGGTAGTGGGATGAGCGAAAGATGAAGCTGTTAATGAGGATGAAGAGGGCAGGGGTGAAGGGGCAAAGAGCTACTCCACGGAGTTAATGATGGATGATCCCCTATGTTTAGCTCTTTTAGCTCGGATAGGGGGCTACAATTCTTGCAATCCCCCTCTGTTTGGCGTAGATCTCAGTATTCGTTGGAATCTCTCAGGAAAGAATGACTTGATTAGATCTAGCTTTACCTTTTTCAAGGCCCTCCTTCTAGTGCTAGTTCTGTTGATGGTGTTTTTATGCACTTCACAACACAGGTAATACGTAGGTGCATTACCTCTCTTGAAAAACAATTTTCCACAATCAGATTATAGAACACTATCCCAAGGTCTCTCAGATGTTAGGTCTTGACAGTGCTTGGAATATTTCAATTGTTTGTGTGATTTGGTGGAATCACAAGGTGGCCTTACGTGGTTGAAGCTGTAGGGGAATTGAGTCAATAAATGGAGTTCTAGAGGTCTGAAATTAGTGTGCTTTGTTGTAGGTTCAAACAGCCATCTTGGACTCCATTATGTCCTTGGATTTGGCTTTATAATGTGCAACGAACCTTGGCACAAGTTGATTCTAAAAAAGGGGAAAAAGGAAAGGGCGAGGAAGAAAGATGTTTCCTGGACCTACAACTACTGATGAATAGTGATCATGGAGGCACCTGTTGTGGACAGTTTCCTTAAACGAGATTTCACTTAACCAGACTCCTCACAATATCATGAAATATGTGCTATCTTCTAGGGATTGCAGATGTTCATCATTCATTCACCATGGAAACATGAATAAAAGATAAAGTTCAATGAGCAACAATGGAATCAAAGTTCAAACTAACTTTGCACAGTTATCTACCTTCAGCAAATGACCAAAAGTATGGACAAGGAAAGCATACACACAACAATTACTTCCAAAACCAAAAATGACATATTAAATCTACCAAGTCTAAATTGAAGGTGCTAGAACAACAAAATAACTTAAAGCAAAGCTATAAATAAAAGGGAGAGGAATCATGAAGCATATTGAGAAACCCAAAAAATACACCAAAATTGACTGTATTTGCTATTTATAATTTCTTCAACATGTATTTACAACAACTCAACTCTCTTAGAATGAGAGGAGGAGAGCCCTATTTATAGTTTTCAAAAAACAAAATGAGTGGCCAAGATTTGATTCCATTATGTGGCCAAGATTCATTTTACATTATGGTTTTACCTACCCCTCAATATATTATATTTATAAAATACTTTCTTGTCTCTTCCCTATCTCGTCATCTAGTGACAACACTATAGCAAATTTGTCTTTTAGTGATTTGCCCTTTGCTATAGCTATTCTTCAAGGAACTGTTCGTTGATGACTGGGTTGCCCTCTCGCTTCTTCAAAGCGGCATACTCCATGAAATTCAGGATCAGAGACTGGAACTTTTCTACCTCCAAGATATCAGCCTTCAAGATCTGATAACTCCACTCCTAGGAATTGCTGCCAAGCTTCTTCCAATCTGCCTCATATTTGACATCATTTTCTTGGCAGGCTTTCGACTGTGCAAAGGCTTGGGCTATGAAGCACATGAAATCAATGGTGATTTCAGCAGACATCCAATCTTCCATAGCTTTGAAGATGTGGGGCTTGATGTTCTCGAAGTTGATCTCGACTGCGGGTACTTCATACCCCATCATCAGTTTGAGGTACTGCATACACTCCTCTCTGGATTCTCTGGCCCATTCAATATCAAGCACTATCCACTCTAAAACCTCCTCCAACCACCTCTTTCTGTGGTCATAGTCTCTCTTCCAAGTATCCACTAGCCAGTGTTCATCATCTTCGAAGGCAAGGTCCCTCTCCCAGATATCACTCGGCAAAGCGAGAATAGCTTCAATCTCTTTGTAGGCTGCATTGTATTTCATGGGGAACCTCTCACAGATTTGCCTCATGTCCTCTAGAGTTTTCTAGACCTCCAGGAATCTATTCACTACTCGGTCAACCACGTTGATACCCGTGCTTCCTAGGTCCAAAACCTATCAGAACTAATTTTCCGTAGTTCTACCCAGGTTCCGCCTCTTTTCTAGTTTATCAATTTGCTCTCTAGATAGCAGCTGAGGTGGGACTGATGATGTTGTGGGCTGATCATTCGGAGATGACCACTACTGAATATATGTGGTTAGTTCCACCACCTACTCCTTCAAATCCTCCTTGGAGATCTTATCCTACTGGATAAGGTGCACTACAGTGGTGACTGACTCCTGGAGATGCTAGACCTTCTGCTCCCTTGTGGCCACTCCCAAATCGATGGTGGAGACATTGTAAGTGATACCTTGTTCTCCAACCATCGACATTTCTAATTGCTCGGCCCTTGATCTCGAGGCATCCATGGTTATCCTCGATCTAATCTTTGGCTACTTCTCTTTTCTAGTGCCTATTAGTGCTCTAGCCATGATGGCTTCTAGCCTTGCCTTGGGATCCTTTATCGTGGGAGTCTTTTTTTTGAGCTACCTTTGCAACCAATCAAGCATTTGAGATTCCTTGTCTGGTACTTCATTTTGAGTCCCGCTGTCCTCCTTCTTGAGCTTGATATCTCTGATGATGAGTGCTTTCTAACTCACTCCTGCATCCTCTTTTCCTTCATCAAAAATGTGTTCAAATGTTTCATGAACGGTGGGGAATTTAGTTTGAAGCTGCTGCTTGGGTGAATCTACTTTCTCAGCATTCTCCTCCACGTTCAGAGTATCTTGATGCTTCTCAAGGCTTTCTGTTTGCTTGCTCTCCTAGAGGAAAGTTTCCTCACCATGCTTTGGGGTTTGGCCATGTTCCTCGATGGGAGACCTATTACCTTCCATTTCTGTAGCAATAGTCTCCTCTTCCTGTGCAAGCGGATCCTCGGCCTCCTTGTCATCAATTTCCTTAAGCTATTTACCCCATTCTTCATTGAGCCCAGGATCATTTGACTCTCTGATCAGCTCAGTGTGAAGGTCCTCGTTGCTTTCACTTTCCCCACTAGAAGATTCACAAACTACCTAATCAATTTCCTGACGCTTGTACAAGGGATGTTCGTGATACTCAAACTCTTCATACTCCAACGTCTTCTCAGCCTCTAGTTGCTATCATTCACGCTCTTTCAATATTTGCATGGTGGCCTCCATCTTTGGTGATTCGGTAGAGGGAGATGCCATTGGAGTGGAGGCCATAGCTTGAGCTATTGCTTCCTGGACTATTGGATTGGCGAGCATCCCCGAAAGCTTAGAAAGCACATTCTGCATATACCTCACAAAGGAATCTGGAAGGTTTGGGGCTGGCATTGTGGCAGTGGATGCAGAAGGAAAGGAAGGGGACATGGAGGAAGAGGTCATTAGTGAGGTGGTGGTGGAATCCACAGGAATGACGTGAAATGCCGAAGGGCTAGGAGCAAGGTGGACAGAGATATCCACCACCAACGGGGAGGAAGCAGAAGCTAGAATTGAGGCAAGCAGGGTGGCAGTGGTGATTATCATGGGTGGAGATCCAAATGAGCTTTTTCCTTTGCTTGTGATCCCAAGGGGTGAGGTCTTGGGAATCACCAATTTCTCCACGTATCCTATTGTTTTTCTCTTCTTTTGAGAGGTCTCTGGCTCGGAAGACTTATGGGCATAGACCCTTGGTTTGGGCAGCTACTGGCTAGCCTCTTTTATTTTTTTGGTCTTTGGAGGTGGTGGGGTCTTAGATGTCTCCCCAGTTGTAGCGGTGGCCTCTCCACCTTTGGAGCCACTTGGCTCACTTACATGCTCTCCTACGAGCTCGGTATATGTCAGGATGACCCCTTGTTGTTTCAATTGGGCCACCTTTTTGTCGATCCATGCCCTCGTTCGTACTTCAACGGCCCTTGTGAGCACACTAATGTCACTAAGTTCTGGTGTATCCCAGTTGATGGTGGGAAACGGCAGGTTTGAGACTATATCATACACTGGATCCACTATTGGCTCTTCATCCTCTTCCAGCTGACCGGGTACTGGGCACAAGTTCACCCTCCGTACATGGAGGACTATCATGCGCATGTAATACCACAACCGCACCTCAAGATCATCCTTCCAATTGGCCCATAAGTCCTCGATGTTATGGAGGTGGGAATATCCACACCCCAGTGCCTTTCTGACATGGCCATAGGGATCCATCCCTTGCCTAACTGTGTATTGTTCAAAATTATATTCTGCCAACTCCCTTTCTAAATATCCCACACACTGGGAAGTGTGGACCTTATACATCCCCTATCCAAGGTTCATGGGGTAGACAGGGCCTGCTAGATGCTTTTCACTTAGGACACTGTCAATGTGTTGCAACTGTCGAGTCAATTCCAAGAGGACAATCCAGTCGTTTGGGTACCGGGGCAGCTTGTTTGGTTTATCTGATAAACTCTCTGCACAGATGTATGTGAACCTTGGGAATTGGATATACTAGAAGGTATATTGTCTGAGGAGGACCCTAGCACTATGAGATGTTCTCCTTTGGAAATCTCTTCCTACTGATCTGATCACATGGGCAATGAACACATCATTCACCCTATAGTAGTTTGTTTTGAAGTTTTTAAATTGCAATTGAGGGTACTTGTCATACGGTTTGAGCTTCGGTCCTGATGGATCACTTGGCATTACTGTCAAACCTTGATAGTGTCACCGATTGGCGAGGGAGTACAATAAGTATGATGTCATGAAGAACTTGTTAGTCCTCTTCACGGTGGTGAACTGCTGATGGAAGCAATCACTGATGATCTCTCCCCAATAGAAGAAGGTTTCCTTTCCTCAGAGAATCTATTCTATGAAATAGAACATCCATTCCTGGAAGAAGACCGTGCTAGGAAGGCCTCTGATTCGATTGAGGAGGGTTACCAAATCATGGCAATCCTCGGAGAAGTCACTGTGGTAGAGCTCTTGAGGAAGCTTCCCACCACTAGCCCATTTTTCTTTCAACCAATAGTGGTTGATAACCCTTTTGCACTGCAACGGGTCCTGCTCCCACACCTCCTTACAGTCTTCCAAGGTGGGTACCTCCATGCTCTCAGATGTATGAATGTGGAAGGTCTTGGTTATGCCTGAGGGAGACATATCTACAAGGATATTCCCCTCGTGATCCACTATTGTTCTAGTATCAGACTGATATGCTTTGACACATGCCATCACTAGCTTCAGGGCTACTAGAGTCGGTTGGAAACCTGCAGCCTTGGCAAGTCCACTGCTCTTTATCAATTTGGCACCTACAGTCTTTGGGTTCATTCTGACCCTTTGCGTAAATTCATCAACATCGACCTGTCCGATGTTGGTATCCATGACATCCCTCCAAAGGGTAGTGACCCTGGATTCAATAGGGACCCCTTCGAATTTGTACTTCATTAGTTCCTTGTCCTCCTTCCCCCTTACTGGCTTAGCTAGTCCTTTCCCCTTTTTGGAAACACCGAATGTCTCTAGGCTGGATTCCATAAATCTTGTACAACAGATGAGAATCAGTAATAACGAACTTGGAAAAATGGCTAACGTCGAATACCTACATGTCAATATTAGTCCAACAATCATAATTAATATTTTAACAATCTCAGAGAC
This sequence comes from Sequoiadendron giganteum, assembly GCA_007115665.2. Taxonomy (NCBI): domain Eukaryota; kingdom Viridiplantae; phylum Streptophyta; class Pinopsida; order Cupressales; family Cupressaceae; genus Sequoiadendron; species Sequoiadendron giganteum. Next base: position 894,847,330 of record CM021100.1, read on the forward strand.
AAGGTATTTCATCAATAGAGGGCAGTGCAAACAATCTGGAGTTCCTGGGCTGGAAATCCCTTGGCAGAATGCCGTTTGAAACGACAAAATGAGAATGGAGTTCCCATATGCACTTCCCGTAGTTGGATTTGAAGATTGGATGATGGAAATGGAAGAAAATCAAATTTTAGCAAGTGGGTGGAAATCCATTTTGGATTTGGAGGTCATTTGATGCCCCATTCGGAGGTTCGGAAATCATCTGCAGGGAAGCTGTTTGAAATGGCATAGAGGAGATGGAATCCGGATCTCGGATTGCCGTAGTTGGGAAGCCACAAGGTGGATGACCGTGTGGAATGGCAAAACGCAGGGGAAAACCTGGGAGGGGAAACCCGGAAGAGGAAATCCGGAAGAGGAAATTCGGAAGCAGAAATCTATAAGCAGCCAAATGTTTCAGGAGAAATGGATGGCAAACGGAACACCGGGACTCGAAGGTTAGGAAGATGCTCCATGCCCGGTGCTTAGAACGACGCAGAGGAGATGGAATTATAGGAGAGGAATTCTGGAAGAGGAATTTTGACGCCCAAAATCCGGAGGCAGATCGGAGAAAGAGACCAAAGCCTAGGGGTTCCAGTGGACAGTGGACTAGGGTTCGGGATCCGAGAAGCCGCAAGATGGACATCATTTGAAATAGAAAAATGAGGAAGGAATTTTGAGAAGGGAATCTCAGGAGTGGAATTTCGGGAGAGGAATTCCGAGGAAGGAATCCCGAGATAGGAATTTGGGGGATGGATTCGAAGAAAATTGTGAAGTTTGGTGGTAGAAGAATATCGAGGGTCTGGCATCTGAGGGTCGGTAAGATGCTCGGAGGGTGCCGTTAGGAATGGCAGGGGCACAAAGGAATCCGAAGAAGGGAATTCTGGAGGGAGGAACCCGAAAGGAAGAAAAAAGGTTGAAAATTTGGAAGACGATGGTATGGACAGCCGCGGGAAGACCTAGGCTTGAAAGACGCTGGCACCATTCAGAAGAACAGCCACAACGCAAGAAGGTTCCAGATCGATTTTCTAGGTATTTAAAGGGTTGATTTTAGATTCTAAGATATGGGTTTTGAGTGTAGGGGGGAAATCTAGCTAATTCAGGTCTCATTTTACAATTTAACCTCAAGAAAATTCCAAAAACCACAAAAAAGAAACTAGGGTGCGCGGATGGAAAACCTACCTCGGAAATCCGTAGAACAGGCCACCGGATGCGCGGACGTCACTGGGAAAACACCTCGAAAGTCGACAGGAGGAAAGCCAAATTCGTCGGGAGCTCTTCAAAAATTTTATCACTTGAACCTTTGATAATGACAGCTGACAAAATCATTTTTATAGCCAAAAGCGGCCAATAATACAATATTAATGACTCCATACGGTTGCAAGTTTGGCTGGTGAACTCTAAAAAACACAGAGGCAGTGGAAGGTCTAGGGTCTGAGGGTCAGGAAGCCGGTCGGTGGATGCCACTGGAAACAGCAACGCCCAAGGGGAAACCCGACAATAGCCACAGATGCCAGAATTCGAATAAGGAAAACCCGGAAAGCCCAAAACTTAAAATATGACAATGGGGAATGTGCCACCACTCGACTTCAGGGCACAAAAAAGAGGGCGATGCAAAATGAGGCGAGATGAAAGGGACCAAAAAAAAAAAGGCAGGGAAAAGAGGGTCCCTGTTCCGAATGGGGCATGTGTGCGAAAAGGGCACAACAATACCTTTGAAGATTCATTGAAATATTTGTTAAGAATGCATCTTCATTTTCAACTGGTAGTGTCTTCCCAATTACTTTAGCTTCGAATTCTATAAGGGTAGGTTGATATGGGAAAAATATCTCTTGTGCAAAATCTTCAATCAGGTGATTCTTTTCATGCTTCTACCTGAAAATAAATTTTATAAACACATCAGAAGAGTGAAAAACTCATTGATGAGGTAGATAATATTTAATAGGAGAGAATACCTAGAGTAATTATTGATAAATCTTTATCTAATATGAAAAATTTGAAGTTTTGACTTGATTATTTCAAAGAGTATTCTAGTGGATTGAAAGATAAATTGGAAAAATAAATAGATAAGAAGGTGAATGACACAAGATTGGTGGAAATAACTGAGAAGTGTGCCTTTGCACACAATAAATTTTAAGATAGTTTTAAATGTGTATAGGATTTCTTGGTGGAAGCCAAAATTTTGTTTCAATTTTGTATGAAATGGACAAGATCCATCAAGATCATAAAATAGGAGATGGAATAAATTGAGTCCAAAATTGACAAGGGATCTAGTGCCTATGATCTGACATAGGATCTGGATGGGAGCATTAGCAATACAATAGAGAATGTACATGAGCATTTTCCCCTACTACAAGTTCAAAAGGAGTTGATTGAGTGTAGAAAATTAAACTAAGTTATATCTAGTAACTAACACTTTGAATGATGGTAAAGAAATTCTTATGGATTTTGAGACTTAGAATTGCATGCTTGGCCTAGCCAAGGAGAGCTTAGAAGAAGGAAGAAGGACTAGAAATTACATCTTGAGAAGTTGCAAGAGTTAAATAATTCTTCTAGTTTATTGTATTTATTCTTATGCTCGATTGATTAGATTTTAGTGCATATATGAAAATATTATAGATAGTTTTCCTATACAAGTTGTGATTCATTATTTTTGGATAGAACCGTTAGGGGTAGTTATCTAGGTGTTTTTATGTCATCACCCTCTTGTATACATGTATAAACACGTTAGGGAGAGAATATGTAATTATAAATGTAATCTGGTTATGACTTATTTGAAAGGGGGAACATGAGCATAAAATATATTTACACTTTTCCCTTGATTTCAAAGGGGTAGAGTAGTTTTGGAGAGAAATTTTGGCATGTTTCCATCAATGACAAAGGGGGAGATTTTGAAGAATAAGAAGCTTTTCATTGATTTACTTACTAGAAACATGAGCATGAACTATGAATACAAATTTCACACTATGCAATATAGTGTTGTCACTGATGTTCACTTTGTAATCTAGTATGAAGATCATTGTGCATATGATTTTGTATAGCTTGAGCATGCATAAAGGTAGTAATCCAGTGTAGAAGGTTTTATCAGGCATAGTTAGTTGATGTGGTAAATTACCTAGGTGTTAGAAAATGTAATTCAATGTGCAATATATCCAATAATTTGGTTTGTATTGGTCCATTGTGAAGACTCTTTATCTTTGGTTTTAATGTAATTTTGTCGGATGGTAGTGTTGAATTGAACAAGACAACTAAGAGGGGGGGTTGAATCATTTTTATCTAATCACATTCAATTTCAATCTTAATCAATTACACATTCACTTTAATCTATTATTAAGTATAAATATTAAATGATAATAATAAAAATAAAACACCAGAGACACCAAATTTTATATGGAAAACCAAATAAGGGAAAAACCATGGTGAATATTAACTCACAATATAATAGTAATAAAAAATTGGATACAAATGCTCACTACAAGAGGGCTCACTACTCAAAAAATAGTCACTATTTACATAGAAAGGTTCACTTCCTACAAATAGGACTCACTGTCTATAAGGAGGCTCACTACCTACAAAAATAGAAATATAATAGAAAAATCCACCACAAAAAGTTCCACATATTTGTAGCCTTAACCAAATAATTGCAAACACCATTAGATCACTGCTTTCAAGAGTGAAACACATTAAATTATTATTCCATTGATTCTATTTCACACACTCTTCTTTTCACACTTGTTCGCACACTTTTCTTCTCTCTCCCAGTTCACAATATCTTGAATTGTATTTATACAACCTTCAACCATAGAAACTTACTCCAAGGTTAGTTACACATTCATTATTTTACAAATTCAAACCAGGATAGGAATGAGATTGGACCAAATGCATACTTAACTAGGACCCAAATCACTCTTCTTTAATTGATTCTTATCCTTTGTATAACGTGTAGAAACCGGGTCAACCAAAACTTAATGAAAACACCAATGAACATTGAAGTATGTGCATTTGCAACAAGATGATAACATGTGGATCACCTAACATGCTTCACCAAACACTAGAACACCTCTTAGATTCCTTCAATTTTGTTTGTAGAAACTACAACAATCTTCATAAACAATACTCTTTTCATTAGTTGAATTGGACTGTAGAAACACACATAATAGCTCTGGAACAAGCCGTTTGGAGCACCAAACCACAAAAAAAATTTCTAGAGCACAAATAACATCATTATCAACCTTCTTCCAGATCCATAAGACCTGAAACAAACCAATAGAGGACTATAGAGAATTTTTTTTTCTCCTAGTCCATAAACAAACAACTTTGTCAGATCAGTTCACACATCAATGAACACAACTTTCACTCTTCATCAACCCAAATGCTATAACTTGAGATATATCAACCAAAGATACCTATAAAAAACACTATAGATCCAAAAAATAATAGTATCAACATAGAATAAATGTAGGCACAATATTAGAGCACATTTAGAACACACACACAACTCTATCTTCACTATTTATTAATTATCTCAAAATCACTTCATGTCAGCACACTTGCAACACCATAAAGATAGCTCCATGCACTCACAACATCTCTACAATATCTCAACCATACATTTAAGACCTATAATCACTTGATTCCTTTCTCTACAACAACCTTAAATATGTTAACATCAATGAAAATATTAATGACAACACTACCATACTCATTCATACTTGCAACAATCTCCCCCTTTTTCATTGATGGCAACACATGATGTGAAAAACCATCAAATAAAACATACACACTTTCTTGCTTCTTCTTCTTCTTCTTCTTATTTTTGAGATTAGACAACCTACACAATTTTTCTCCACTCACTTCTCCTTACAATATTTTCTCTCTCCCTTTAAAATTTTTCACACGAATCTTTCTCCCCCTTTGAAATAAATGGTAAAAGAATTTTTTTTGCATGAATCTTTAGGCATATAAAAATTTCATCACTCCCCATTAGGAGTGCACCTACATCTCATACTACAACAATGATACTCTCTACTCCCCCTGAGGAGTAGACCACAATCATCAATCTAGACAAATGATGAATTTGTAGATCTATTGGACTGATGTACCTCCATGTGCACCTAGTTCAAGGAAGGAGGGGCAATAACCCCCAACTTCTCCTTGAGATACTCAAAATTATCCTTCAAAATATCCTTAGAAAATATATGTACAATTTGATCCTTTGTAGACACATATTCAAGTCTGACTTCATTCTCCAACACCTTCTCCCTCAACAAATGATATGTGATAGATATATGCTTTTTCCTAGAATGCATTACCGAATTCTTTAAAATATTTATGGCACTTGTATTATCACAAAAGATAGGGATCATCTCATCACACATCATGCCTATATCCTTTAATGTTTGCTTCATCCAAAGTACCTATGTACAACAAGAGGTTGCAATATACTTAGCCTCTACAGTGGATAAAGAAACTAAATCCTATTTCTTGTTTAGCCATGAAACCAATATTCCTCCAAGAAATAATTCACCGCCACTTGTACTCTTTCGGTCACCTACATAACCGACCCAATTTGCATCAGTGTAGGCATTCAAAGTGAAATCAATATCATTGGGATACCACGAGCCATAATCCAGAGTGCATTTTAGATATCTGAATATCCCATTCATAATTATAACATGTGTTGCTTTAGGTTCTAATTGAAATTTGGCAACCAATTATACTGCATGCATGATATCCAGTGTAGTATCAATACAATATAGTAGTCCACCAATCATAGATCTGTACATGCTTTGATCAATTTTAGGAGAATCATCATCCTTACTCAATTTGCATCTAGTCACCATAGGGGTACAAACTAGTTTGGAATTATCCATTCCAAAATTCTTCAACAATTCTTTAACATACTTATATTGTGAAATGAATATGCCCTTATTAGTTTTATTTACCTCGAGTCTAAGGAAGAAATTCAACTGACCAATCATAGACATCTCAAACTCTTTTTTCATATCCTCTACAAATTTCTTGCACATACCCTCATTTCCTCCAAAGATAATATCATCAACATACATAACCACTATCAAAATTCTATTTACTTCAACTTTGAAATAGATATTACTATTTATGGAGCATTTTTTGAACCCTTGATGTGTCAAATATTTGTCCAACCTTGCATACCATGCTCTTGGAGCCTATTTAAGTCCATATAGTTCCTATTTCTACTTGAAAAACATGTGTGGTTTATCTGATAACTAAAATCCTTCCAATTGTTCCATGTACACCTCTTCTTCCAGTTCTCCATTTAGGAATACAAACTTAACATTTGTCTAGTATATTTTGAAATCATTGTGACTATAAAATGCCAAAAACATCTGAATGGCCTCCATTCTTTCCACCAAAGAAAATTTCTCCTCAAAGTCTATTCCTTCAACCTATGAATAACCCTTTTACACAAGCCTTGGTTTGTTTCTTACTTCTTCACCATCTTCATTCAACTTATTCCTGAACACCCATTTTCTACAAATTACATTCTTTTTTACAGGTCTAGGAACTAGTTCCCATGTTTGATTCTTCTCTATCTTCTACAACTATTCTTTCATTGATCTAACTTAATTATCATCTTTGCTTGCTTCACATACTGTAGGCATGGAAAATGTACAAATTCGATCTGACACACTGGATCCTGATTTACTAACACCATTTCATCCTGAATCATCTCCTTTGCTAGTCATTTAATTGAATAATCTATATTTCATTAAATTCATCACTCTTCATCTCTTAATTAAATAAATCAACTTTATCTAATTAAGTCATCATCTCCTATTAATTAAATAAATCAGTTTTATTTAATTATTTCTATAATCCCCCTTTTAATTAAATATATCATTTTATTTAATTAATCCCTAAAGTCCTCATTTAAATTAAATAAATCAATATTTTGTTTAAATACATCATTCATCTTTAACTAAATAAATAAAATCTTTATTTAATTAAGTCTTTAATCATTTTCCTCTCATTTTGATTTAAATCAGTCCTAAAATCTAAGTCAAAACTATCAAATCATATAATCTCTCATTAATTTATCAAATCTTGATTAATTTAATCTCAATCACTAAAATCCTCTAGAGAATGCAACTTGCACAATAAATCAATTACTTTGATTTATTAAGTTTCCTAATTTCTCCCAACATGGAATAAGGAAGGAATATTCCCTCAATTTTGAATTCAAAATCCAACTGGATGGGTACTTCCAACAAGGAATTCACCCCTCTTATATTTCCTTGTGCATTGAGCCAAGTGGCATGAACTCCATTTCTTTCTCCCTCCAACATGTCACATTCAAATTAAAAATTTGAATCTCATGGAATTTATCATGCACATTGACCAAAATATGCTCATTCCTCCTCCAATCACATGTGGACAAGTGGTCTCTTCTCATTGATTGGTATTTTGTCCCACATTTCTCAATTTCACTCTCTCTTCCATTTTTTAAATCTATAAATGAGAGACTCTTCCTCTCATTCAAACATCCACAACTTGAGTAAACTTAATATACTCAACTTCATCCTCAATGCAAGATCTTAGCTAGGTTATTACAGGTTTTCTCAAGAACTCATCTTGTTCTTCATCAACAAAGTGGATTGATAAAATCATCAATCTTACAAAGGAGTTGGGAAAGGGCCAATTTTTAAATATCAATTGTCACCAACTCCCCCATGGGATCAATATTTTGCTTTGCTTAATTAGGATTTTACTTTCATTTTTGTATCGTGTTCTTCATTTTCCTAGTTTAAGCTTTTGCAAATGCATTTCATGGGGAATCCTTGTTTTACCTTGCATATGATATAATATTTTTTTTGTTGTTGTATTTGTGTGGGTACAAAATAAGGGTTCACATACTATTTGATGTTTCATAATATAAAGTAAACACAAATTTACCTTAGTTGCTATCACTTTGCTTCTTGTCTTTACACTTTCAATTTTATCTCCAATTATCTGTTATTTTGGATGATTATTTTGTACACACTTAGGGGTTTTAGGAGTTGGTTCTGGAATCTCTTTTTGTTCAATCGATTCTTCTTATTCATTATCCTTTTCTTTCACTTTCCCATAGATAGGTTCAGTTGGTTCAACTTCACTTACTTCAACTGGTTTGTGCATATCTTCATCAAATTTTACATTTGCACTTTCAACTATCTTCTCTAGTATTTTATTGAAGCATCTATATGCTTTGTTATTAGTTGAATATCCAAGGAAAATATCTTCATCACATATTGTATCAAAATTTCCAAGGTTCTCATCATCTCTTTTAACAAAGAATCTACTTCCAAACACCTTAAATTACTTAATAGTAAGAATATTGCCAGTCCATAGTTCATAAGGGAACTTTGTGCTATTTCCTCTTATTTGAACTCTATTAAGAGTATAAAAAATAATTTTTATTTCTTCTCTCTAGTATACATCAAGTAAATTTTCATCTTTCATCATAGTCCTTGCAGCCTCTTGAATAGTTTGGTTCTTTCTTTCAACAAATCCATTTTGTTGAGGAGTTCTAGGAGCAGAAAAATGTCTCTTTATATCATGCTCTTCACAAAATGATTTAAACTCACCAAAAGTGAATTATCCAACTATCAAACCTAAAACATTTGATCCTCAAGTTCACTTCATTATCTACCCTTTCCTTGAACACTTTCAAGCTATCTAGAGCTTGATATTTCTCCATAAGAAAAGTAACCCATGTCATTATGGAATAATCATCAATCAACAACATAAAATACCTATCACCATTAATATTTCCTATTATTGTGGGACCACAGAGGTCTATAGGAATCAATTCTATAATTCTAGTAGATTATTGTTCTATTCCTTTAAAACTACATCTTGTTTGTTTTCCTAATTGACAACTTCTACAAATAGTATTGGTAGGCTTTGTAATTTTAGGCAGATCCCTAAAAACTTCTCTTCAACTTATCCTGATCAGATTTTCAAATTTAACATGTCCCATCCTCTAGTGCCATAGCCAAATTTCATTAGCTTGAGATACAAAACAATGACCATCAATACTCTTAAGTTGATAGATGTTTCCATATGTTCTTCTTCCTCTAGCCACCATAGTTTTGGACCCTTTTTCTGATCTCACAGGTGTTATCCTAGAACACAAGCTTAAATCCTTTGCTACACATTTTTCCAACACTCAAAATATTATTACTTAGTCCCTTAACATAATACACATCATCAATATGGTTTTTTCCATCAACACTAATTGTTCCTTTTCCAACAATCTTAGCACCAGAATCATCTCCAAACATGACTAATCCTCCATCATACTTTTCAAGTTTAGTGAACCTACATTTGTCTCTGGTCATATGATTTGAAAAATATAAATCAATTACCTAGTAATATTCATCTTGTCTAACATGAAAGGAAGTGAGAGGAGTATCTTCCATCTCATCCTTCTTGTTTTAGACCACATTCCCTCACACATCTCCCATGGTTAGTAGACACAAATTTATTCTCCAAGGCTAGAAATAAAAATTCATCTTTATCATCCTCAAAATAAGATTCATCATCAGAAATTATAGCATCTTCTCTAACATAATTGATTTTCTTGAGCTTTTTTTCCTTTTTGTCTTTATTATCTCTGTTCTTTTTGTGTATGGCTCTATTTGGACATCTTGAATCATAGTGAACAATATCTCCACAACTAAAACATTTAAAGGGTGGCATAACTTTGTACTTACCAGTACCTTTCTTCAATTTCCTTGTAAAGTTTTCTTCCAATTCCTTTGAACTTTCACTATCTAGATCATCTTCTGTCTTAGTGGCTTTGAAGGTTGTTTCCATTTTCTCCTTTTCTTTTTGAAACTTTCTCATATCAAATATAGTCAAGGTGCCAAATAGTCATTCTTTAGTGAATTTCTTTGGATCATATATTTCTTCAAAAACATAGACCTTGTCACTATAATTCTCCAAGAGGGTAATCAATATCTTCTCTATTACATCTTCATTTTTCAAAGTACCACCTTGATTTTTTACTTCATTTTCTACAATATTACCCTTTGAAAATAACTTGCAATGTCTTCGCCTTCTTCCATATTCAAGTTCTCATATTTGTGCTTTGTTGTTAGCTTATTTGATAAGTTGACTGTATCATTTCCTTCATATATACCTTTCAACTTTTCCCAAACTTCATAATTAGTGCCTAATCTAATAACATATGTTGTCTCAGTCTTACATAAAACACTATAGATTGTATACCTTGATTTTTTCAGTTTCCTCATAGACTAAAATCTCATCTATAAAAGAAGGACCACTTCCCAGCTCAACATATTTTGTCTCAACAAATTTACAAATCTTGAAACCAAGAGAGATAAGGTAACCTCTCATTTTCATTTTCAAGTCACTATAGTCAGCTCCATCAAACATAAGAATTGATAATTTATGTGTCATTAGATCTACCTCAAGTGGTTAAGCTCTTCTCTAAGGAACCAAAGCTATGATACCAATTTTTGAATTGCACGACAAGTGAGAGGGGGGTGAATCAGTTTATCTAATAACATTCAATTTTGATATTAATCAATTCCACATTAACTTTAATCTATTATTAAGTATAAACATGAAATGAAAATAATAGAAAGAAAACACCAAAGACGCCAGATTTTACGTGGAAAAACCAATAAGGGAGAAACCATGGTGAGGATTAACTCACAATATAATATTAATGAAAGACTAGATACAAAGCCACACTACCGGTGGGCTCACTCCCCAGAAAGAACTCACTATCTTGATACAAAGGCTCATTACCTATAGACAAGACTCACTATCTAGAAGGAGGCTCACTACCTATAGACAAATAAAGATAATAGAAAAATCCACCACAACAGGCTCCACACATTTGTAGCCTTAATCAAAAAATTGTATACACTATTAGCTCATTTCTTTCAAGTGTCAAACACACTAAAGTACTAATATCTTGATTCTCTTTTGCACACTCTAATTTTCACACTTGTTCACACAATTGTCTTCTCACTCTTAATTCACAACATCTTGACTTGTATTTATACTACCTTAAATGTTAGAAAATTTATCCAAGGTCGGCTACACATTCTTAATTTTACAAATTAAAACTAGGTCAGTGACTCAAAATTTCCGTGGTGAAGAAGAATGAGAATGGACCAAATACATACTTAACCAGGACCCAAAAAACATGTTGGGTCAATCCCACACTTCCTTAGTTGATTCTTATCATTTTTGTAATGTGTAGACACCAAGTTGGCCAAACCTAATGAAAACACCAATGAACTTTGAAGTAGGAACATTCACAACAAGATGATAACATGTGGATAACATAACATATTTCACAAGAAACTAGAACACCTCTTTGATGCCTTCATATTCATCTGCAATAACTAAAAAAATATTCATACACAATACTCTTTTCTCAATCCAACTAGACTGTATAGACACACATAGTAGCTCAATAACAAGCCTTCTAGAGCACCAAACCACAAAAAAAATTTCCACAAAATAGATAACATGATTACCAACCTTCTTCTATATCCACAAGACTTGAAACAAACCAGCAGAGGACTATAGAGCAGAAAATTTTCTCCTAGTCCACAAACAAACAACTCTTCCAAATCAGTTCACACACCAGTGGACACAAATTTCACTCTTCATCAACCCAGAAGCTATAACATAGGATATACCAACCAAAGATGCCCATAAAAAACACTATAGATCTCTACAAGTATAGAATCTATACAAAAAAAATTTAGAGAACAATATTTGAGCACATTCAGAACACACACACAACTATGTATTTAGTTTTTATTAATTTTCTCAAAATAACTTCATATCAACACACCTACAACACCATAAATATAGCTTCATACACTCATAACATCTCTACACTATCTTAACCATACATGTACCACCTACAATCACTTGATTCCTTTCTCTAGAACAAACTGAACTATGTTGACATCAATGAAAACATTAATGACAACACCACCATACTGATTCATACTTGCAACATTTAGTTGATTTTAAATCTATATTTTCATATTGTTTTGGCTTTTGGTGAAGAATTTATGAATGATTAAATTTTGAGTTTGGTAGTAAATGGGGTTTCCAATTCAATATGTATTCTTTGGTGAATCCATAATTCTCCATGAATTTGTATCTAGTTTTATGAATTTTTGAAAGTGTTGAGAGGTGTTAGTTGCATATATATTCCAAGTAGCATGAATTTTTTGAGCCTACTTATCTATTTATGATTGAACAGCTGGTGAATTTTTATGTTAGATCATTATTAATGTTGACCTAATAATTTTTTTGTATTATAGAGTTTGAGTAAGTATTGATCCGTTATAAGGATATCATTATAGGTCCATTGTGACCTATCTTATATGTTACAAGTTTGAATTAAGATGTGAAGTGTATATGATTTATATGATTGAGCCAACAAGGCATATTTTGTATGATACATCTATTTAGGCTGACCTAATTGATGTCCGAGGTTGAGATGGATATATGTGTTAGATCGCTTTTAGTGTTTTAAAGATGTATATGTTAGTACATATATTTTCTTATATGAATTGTGTGAGTGTGAGTGTTATGTGAATGCGGAGTAGAATAGTTTGTTAGTGCAAAAGAGTATGAAGTGTATAAAGTCAGTATATTGATCTTCAATAGAGCTATAATTCATGTATATTGTAGATGAAATTATAATAGTTCAAATCTTGGCTAAGTTCCACCACTCTCTTATATATTTTATTCTATTTTTTGGTAGTAAGTCCACTAGAACATTGATTCCATCTACAATAAGAAATTCTCTAATATCTTATAATTGGTCATAATATATTTTGAGCTAATCCTTACTATCGTTTTTCCTTTTTTTCATTGTAAAATATAGTTTTCATGTGTGATGTGATGTTGATTGTTGATTTCACACTTTCCATTCCTACTACAAATTAAATATGTAATGTGGAATGAATTTTTAAATGTTTTATTGGTTTCAAAGAATACTAATTCACCCCCATCTCAATATTTTGAGTGTTCAGCATGAACATGGTTGTATTCACGATCGGTGTTGCATCTTACAAGGAACTTGTGTCACCCATTCTTATTATAATTAAGTTTATAATCAATTCACTTATTTTTGTAATAACCTTGGGCTTATAGTTTTTAAGAAATATTGACTAGATGACTAGGGTTGAACCTTGATCAAAATTAGATGGCATCGTCTTGATCTTTAGCTCTAACACTATATTATTTCTATATTTCCTCCTGATTGTATCAAATTTAATAGTGAATTATATATCCCAACATTGCAATAGTAAGAATCCACCACTCTTGACAAGTTTCTTATCCTTTCTAGGTGTCATGCTCCACATTTTTGTATTTACTTTGCCTGAAATTTAGTAATAAATTCTTTTCTCTTTTCCTCAATAATAATTTGGCTAGGTCTAGGGTTTGATGTAGCTCTTCACATTTTATTTTAAGGATGAATTATCTAAATTACTTGGTGGAAATTAGTGGTCATTCAATGTAAATTTAGAGAAATAAATTTCTCTCATATCATAAAAAATTAGGTGTCCAATCTTAAAACTAATCAACTATTGGAAAACAAAAATATACAAGTGAGTGCAAGGGTGAATCAGTTGTAGTAGAATTAAAAAAATTAATCAAACTATTAAAATTTAATTCTAGATTTGATGAATGAAAATGAAATCAAGAATCACACAACACATTAGATACATAACACCGATATTTTTATGTCGAAACCCTGTCAAGGGAGAAAACCACAATGGAGGTTAATCCACAATTATAGCCTATTAAAAGTATAATGAAAAATGAATAAGGAATGCACTTGCATTCAAGCACACTACTCAAAAGGGAAAGCTCACTGCCTTACATACAATAATTAGATTAAAACCATCTGATTGGAATGAACTAAGAAAGTAGCTTCTTCAAAAGCTTGATGATAGTTCCTGTTAGGCACATATACTTTTCTCAATCTTCTTTCACATTTTTCTCTTCTCTTGAATTATTTGACCTTGTTCACACTTGTACATAACTTGTACACTTGAGCACTCACCACCCACTTACATTCAAACCACAAAATAACCTTGATTATATATCCGCTACATGGATTCACATCAACAAATTTGCTAGCCATAAATAAAAGATGAATTATAACTATCAGCCTCAATACATGAATAAATATTTATGTGCATCAACACAAGTCATTCACAACATAGTGAGTACCCAAAAAAACATCCTCAAATATGGAAAAAAAAAAGAAATTAATCCATAGGGATCTGCAACATGCTACCACCATAATGTTAGCTAAGAACATGAAAAACTTAAGCACACAAGGAAAATTATTCCACCACAATCACCCCAAATAACACGGGCATGCAACAAAGATAGAACGTGATCTAGAACCATCCATGAAGATCACAAGAACATACACAACAACTAGAATTACCATAATTCCAACTTCCTTTTCCAAGAGTAACTGCTATAGTTCCAGAATGACTATAGGAACACCTTAACACTTTACTTGTGCAAAAATTGATGTGTACCACTTAGACTTTCAAATATCATACTAGATAGGGTCAACGATAAACCCATTAACACAAAACACTTGAATATCAACATACATGACATTTCACCTTTCTAACCTTTTTGGCTTCACTAGTTGTTAGTACATATGTTTAATACAATTTTCTCAATCTCCTCAACATATACAACCTTAAGCATCATCAATGCTAATAGTGTTTAAATCAATGACAACCACATATCAACATCACAATCACAATGTCCAATAATCTCCCCCTTTGGCATTGATGGCAACACATGATGTGAAAAAGAATACCATCAACCCAAACTAACTCTTCCATCTTATCTCTTGGCTCTAAATGCACTTCTCCCCCTTTGTTCCACAAAGGTTCTTCACTTTACACTTCTCTCCTATTGAAATTTTCACATTGTACTTCTCTCCCCCTTTAAAATCAATGGAAAAGGTTCAAATTCTCTAAACCACATAATTTTAAAATATTTGACTACTCCCCCTAAGTAGCAGTTACAACATTAATCCATAATAAGATATAGAAATGAATTCACAGACTGGTGCAAACACCTGCATCATCAGTTTTGATCAAGAGAAGAAATCACCCCTAACTTTCCTCTAAGGTACTCAAAAATATCTTTAGGCAACGGTTTAGTGAAAATATCTAGAAATTTCTCTTTAGTAGGTACATATTCCAGTTTTATTTTTTTCTCACTCACCATATCTTTCAAGAAGTGATATGTGATAGAGTTATGCTTTGTCTTTGAATGCATCACTAGATTCTTGGAGATGTTTATGGCACTTGAATTATCACAGAATATGTTAATAGGCTCTTCATACTCGATCTTGAAATCACTTAGCATTTGCTTCATCCACATTACTTGAGTAAATTTGTTAGGAGTAGCAATGTATTTTGCTTCAACAATAGAGAAGGAAACTGAGTTCTATTTCTTGCTCAACCAAGACACCAACTTCTTCCCTAGGAAGAATGCACCACCACTTTTACTTTTCCTATCATTAGTGTCACGAACCCAATCCACATCAGTATAATCACTCATAATAAGATCACCATTCTTTGGATACCATAATCCAAAATTAACTTTTCCTTTCAGGTATCTGGAAAATATTTTTACAGTAGCTACATGTGATTCCTTTCAATCTTTCTGAAATCTATCAACCATGCATACAACATTCATTATATCTAGCCTTGTCTAAGTTAAATATAGTAATCCATGAATAATTGACCTATATCTTGTTTTATTTTCTTTAGGATTCTCATCCTTCTATGTGAGTTTTCATCGGGTTGCCATAGGTGTGCCAAGTGGCTTTGATTCTTCCATCCCAAAAAATTTCAGCAACTCCTTGACATATTTAGACTGAGATATAAAAATTTCATCTTCTAACTAAGTTATTTGCAATCCCAAAAAGAATTTTAGTTCACCTATTATTGAAATTTCTAATTCACTTTTCATTTCATCAAAAAATTTCATACACAAGTCATCATCACCTTCAAAAATAATATCATCAACAAAAACTTCAATTATCAACTCTTTATCTTGATCCAATTTGAAATATATATTAATATCAACAGTACCCTTACTGAATCCAAGCATCAACAAGTATTTTTCCAATCTAGCATACCAAGCTCTAGGGGATTTTTTAAGTCCATACAAAGATTTCTTCAATCGAAATAACATGTCCTTTTCATTAGTTAATTGTAGTCCATCTAGTTATTCAACATAAAATTATTCTAGTTCACCATTCAAAAATGTTAACTTTACATCCATTTGATAAAATTTGTAATTCTTGAAAGTAGCATAACCAAGAAATAATCTCATAGCTTCTATTCTAGCAACAGGGGAAATTTTTTCATGAAATTCTATACCTTCCATTTGTGAATACCCTTTGAAAACCAGTCTTGCTTTAATTATGACAACTTCACCTTGTTCAATCAGTTTATTCTAAAACACCCATTTGGTTCCAATCACATTCTTGTCTTTAGGTCCAAGAACAAGCTCCCATGTCTCATTTTTTTTTATTTTCAATAGTTCTTCTTTCATGGCTTCCATCCAATATTCATCTTTGCATGCTTCATTGATATTTTTAGGCTCAGCTTTAGAAATCAAGCAATATTCTTCTAGAATTATCCTTCTAGTTTGTACACCTTTTCTTTTTTCTCCTATGATTTGACTATTAGAATGATTTCTTCTTACATACTTAGGAGTTTTGAAGTTTTCTCTTACCTCTTGTTCTTGTGTTCTTTCTTCTATATTTTTTCTTTCTTCTCCTTCTTGATTTTGTTGGTTCACTGAAAGAATTTGTAGTTGACTTTGTGATTGAACATTTTGTCCATTGTTAGAATTTTGATGATTATCATATGAATCATATCCATTATATCTAGATGGTCTTTCAATATCTTCATCAACTCTTATATTATCACTTTCAACCATTTTCTTCAATCTTTAATTAAAAATTGATAAGATTTACTCTTACTAGAGTAACCTATGAAGATTCCTTCATCACTTCTATCATAAAACTTGCCTATATCATCATCTCTCTTGATGCATTATTTTCTTAAAACAAAAATGAAATATTTCATAGTAGGCTTATGACCAAACCATAGCTCAAAAGAATTCTTACCAAAATTAATGTTGACATTTACTCGGTTGATAGTGTACACAATAGTGCTTACAACTTCTCTCTAGTAGAAATAAGGAAAAAATTCTTCCAACATCATGGTTCTAGCAGTTTCTAGAATTTTTTTTTTCTTTCTTTCAACAAATCATTTTGTTGAGGGGTCAGGGGAGTATATAATTGTCTTTGAATCCCATGCTCTTCACAAAACGTATTGTATTCTCTGGAAGTGAATTCTCCACCTCTGTATGATCTCAAACATTTAATCTTCAGACCTATTTGATTTTCTATCATAACTTTGAAATTTTTGAACTTTTCTAATGCTTCATGTTTTTCTCTTAAGAAGGCAACCCATATAATTCTTGAATAATCAACAATAAGCAACATAAATTACCTTTCACCTTGTAGACTTCTAATTCTGGAGGGACCATATAGATCAGTATGTACCAATTACAATACTCCATTAGAGTTGTACTATTTTCTCTTAAAATAATTTCTTGTTTGTTTTCCCATCTGACATTCCTTGCACACAATGTTAGTAGGCATCACTATCTTAGTAAGATATTTGACCACTTGAGAATAAATTATATTTACAATATTATCAAAGATAACATGACACATTCCATAACCAACTTACATCAATTTGAGCAATCAAGCAAATTCCATTAGCATTACTCAACTGAAAGATATTACCTTTTGTCTTTGTACTTGAGGCAATTAATTTTCTTGTATTTCCCACTCTCTTGCACTTACCGTCCTTAAATTGAATATTGTATCCATTGTCTACCATTTGTCCAATACTCAACAAGTTATGCTTTAAGCCTTCTACATAATGAACATCATCAGTATTATTCTTACCACCAAAATAAATAGTGCCTCTACCATGAATCAAACTAGAAGTGTTGTCTCCAAATCTTACAATACCACCATCATAATTCTCTAGACTAACAAACTTATTTTTGTCATGATTCATATGATGTGATCATCTGCTGTCAATCACCCATTCATCTTTTTCTTCAACTTCTTTGCAAGAGGTTTTTCAACATTCACATTACTAGCAGATTCAATGGATAGTTGATCATTTTCTTTGATAGAAATAAAACTCCAATCATCTTCTTTTCCATTGTCTTTATCAGATTCATCATCACTTTCACCTTCAACATAATAATAATTTATTTGAAATCTAGTGTCTTTAGGGTTGTACTTAGAAACTCTTTCAAGACACCTTGGTGCAAAATGACATATTTTACTGCATTAAAAAAATTTAATAGGTAGCTTTCCTTTGTACTTACCATGGCCTCTGGATTCTCTTCTTACAATTAGTGCTTCCAATTCTTCTAGCTCTCTTTCTTCATCATCAATATTTTTCAGCTCATCTTCATACCTAGATGTCTTCTTGAAAATTCCTCGTCTATCATATTTATTTTTCCTAGATACAGTGGCTTTGAATGCAGATTCTACTTTAGGAGTAGATTCACCAAAAATATTCAACTCAGAGGATGCAAGTTTTCCATTTAATATGTCTCTTGTTAATTTAATCACTGACCTGAGTTCATCAATAGCATGAGCTTTCACTTTGTAGGAAGGAGGCACATATATGAGTATCTTAGAATTAATTTATTCTTCATCCAAGACACCACTACCACATCCCATGCTTGTCACCATTTCATTTATCTTCTGAGAGAAAGAGTGGATGTTCTCATCTTCTCTCATCTTCATGTCCTCCCATTTTCATTTTCGACTCTGTAGCTTAGTAAATTTCACAAGTGGATCTCCTTCATACAATAAATCTAGCTTTGTCCAGATCTCATGAGCAATCTTCAGACCCATCACATTTGAAATTTTAGAATCTTTCAAGGCACTCACCAATGCTTCAATAGCTTTGGTATTAATTTCAGCTTCTTTGATCTCATCAGAAGTAGAGGGACCATTCTAATGAATAACATATGTATCTTTTTTAATCTTCCAAAAGGATTCACCAATGCACCTTAAATGACATTCCACATGGTATAATTTGTACCATTGAATCTAAGACCATCCTTCTTGTAAGATTCCATATCAGATCACCTCAAGCTGTTAAGATTCACCTTCAGAGGAACTAGCTTTGATACCAATTGTTGGAA
The DNA here is from genome assembly GCA_007115665.2 of Sequoiadendron giganteum. Taxonomy (NCBI): domain Eukaryota; kingdom Viridiplantae; phylum Streptophyta; class Pinopsida; order Cupressales; family Cupressaceae; genus Sequoiadendron; species Sequoiadendron giganteum. Next base: position 894,866,674 of record CM021100.1, read on the forward strand.
AAATAAGAATATACAACCGAGAGGGGGTTTGAATTAGTTGTAGCCTAATTAACAACTTTAATCAAACTATTAAACTTTAATTCTAGATTTGATGAATGATAATGAAAGAAAGAATCACACAGCACAATAAAAACACATAACACTGATATTTTTTGTGTGGAAACCCTATCTGTTAGAATCCAAGATCACCTGCATGCAAATGGATACCTATCACATGCAAAAGACATGCAAAACCAACAAGATGTTCTGTAAACCTCAAAGTGTAAAATGCATTATGAGAATCTTTTTTATTACAAAGAGATCAATTCTTATGAAGGAGATCAAGAAACCCTAAAAGGGAAACCCTAAATGAAACCCTAGTGTGCACACTTAATAATTAATCAATTATTAATGTGCCTAAGTTTAGCTTAAGCAACTAGAGGAATAAGTGACTTAATTAATTAACCAGTATGATGTAATTAATTAAGCGTAATAAATTATTACTCTAACACCCCCCCTTAAGATGAACTTAGGAAGAAGCTAAAACACTAGAATAAGATGCATGCAAGCAAAGATGGGTCCCGACAACTAGGCCTGATCAGGTACCCATTTACAAATGCAAGAAAGAGGTAGAGGAGGAAAACCCAGTGGGACAAAACCCCCCTACAATGATATGACATGCTGCAAAGAAGCACTGGAAGAACACTGTAGAGTAACACTGGAACCACAATCTGGCAAGCAAGGAAAGATACTTCTATCTACAAGAAACCATATCGGAATCATAATGATGCAACACCAGACCCGATGCCATGGAACACTCAAAAAATCCAAACGGTAACAATGCTAGAATCTATGAAGTAGCAGTCGATTATTGAATGATGTATCACTGAAAACGAATTGCAAAGATGCAAGATGCACTCTCCCAACTGCCAAAATATCTAGGTAATCTCCGAAACATCCATCGGGACAAATCTGGATTAAAAAAAAACCTGGGATAGATACAGAAAAAAGTGCATGGACAACAACATAGAGCTCCTCAATACCTTTCCAATGCCGCAAAGATAGCGAAAATCGGAGATTGTGGTAAAGAGTTATGAGCTCGGAAGCATAAAAAGTACATCTGACTTCAACCAGCAATAAATGTAGTAAAACAAGAAAATACAGTAAAATAAACTGCACTAAATGAAAGTGCTCAGAACTAGCTTTCCGGCGATATCTTGTTTGCCCAATTTTGATACTGTATGCCTAAGTTATACAAAAAAGAAAAAAACTGCTTCTTTAGAGAAAACTAGGGTTAGGAGGGGACAAACACCACCGTACGGATGCTGATGTCATGCTAACATCAGTGGTTCATGGGAATAAATTTGATGGCCTGCAGGCCGTCACGGCAAAAAAGTGCCCCCCTGTAGAAAAAATCCATCGGAGCCCTTGGTCGTTGATATGACCAGGAGTTGGGTGCTAAGTTCGACTGGGGGCCAGGCGTGGAGCTCCTGGTCCCCCATAAGACCCTGGCCTGCGGGAGGAAGCCCTCAAGGGCTGTAATGGCCAGCGGTGGAGTCGGTGACGTTGCTTGGGGCCGCCACCGGTGGCGGCGGGAGCCATTTGAACTGGGGGCGCAGACACGAATCCCAAAAATGGGTTTTTTTAATTTTTTATCAATTTTCATGCCTCGTGAATCGTGCTAGGGAGGCCGTACGGCTTCCCTGGCAAAAATTTTTTGCCTCAGAAACCAATTGCTCGAAAATGGACGATTTGACAGGCGTTTCTAGGGTTTTGGGGCGCTGTGAACGCGATGGCGACATCCGTTTGAGCCCATAGTGTCCTAAAAATTTGGTTACCCCTAGATCTTGCAAAAAAAGATGCCTATGGAAACCCTTGCACTTGAAACTCACTGAGAAGCCATATCTTCAGATCACAAACAGGCAGCGACAGGTCTGGAGCTCTGATACCATGTTAGAATCCAAGATCACCTGCATGCAAATGGATACCTGTCACATGCAAAAGACATGCAAAACCAACAAGATGTTCTGCAAACCTCAAAGTGTAAAATGCATTATGAGAATCTCTGTTATTACAAAGAGATCAATCCTTATGAAGGAGATCAAGAAACCCTAAAAGGGAAACCCTAAATGAAACCCTAGTGTGCACACTTAATAATTAATCAATTATTAATGTGCCTAAGTTTAGCTTAAGCAACTAGAGGAATAAGTGACTTAATTAATTAACCAGTATGATATAATTAATTAAGCATAATAAATTATTACTCTAACACTATCAAGGGAGAAAACCACGATGAAGGTTAATCCATAATTATAACCTATTAAAATTATAATGAAAAATGAATAAGGAATGTACTTGTATTTAGGAACACTACCTAGAGCACACTGCTTAAAAGGGAAGGCTCAATCCTTACATACAGTAATCAAATTATAACAATCTGAGTGGAATGAAATGATAAAGTAGCTTCTTCAAAAGCTTTATGACAATTTTGGTTAGGCACATATACTCTTCTCAATATTCTATCACACTCTGCTCTACTCTTGAATGATTTGACCTTGTTCGCACTTGTACATCACTTGTACACTTGAGCACTCACCACCCACTTTCATTCAAACCATAAATAACCTTGGTTATATATTCGCTATAGGGATTTACATCAACAACTTTGTTAGCCACAAAATAATAGATGAATTATAAATGTCAGCCTCAATACATTAATAAATATTTATTCGCATCAACACAAGTCAGTCACAACATAGTGAGGACCCAAAGAAAATCCTCAAACATGCCAAACAACAAGAAATTAATCCATATGAATCCACAAAATGCTACCACCATCATGTTGGCTAATAACATGAAAAACTTAACTACACAAGGAAAAATATTCCATCACAATCATGCCAAATAGTACATGCATGCAACAAATATATAACATGATCTACAATCATCCACGAACATCACAAGAACATACACAACAACTAGAATTACTATAATTCCAACTTCTTGTTCCAAGAACAACTACTATAGTGCCAGAATTACTGTAGGAACACCATAACACTCTAATTTCATAAATATTGATGTGTACCACTAAGACTTTTGGATATCATACTAGATAGGTTCAACAATAAACCCATTAACATCCAACACCTGAATATCAACATAAATGACATTTCACCTTTTTGACCTTCTTGGCTTCACTAGCTATCAACACATATGTTTAATATAATTTTCTTTATCTCCTCAACATATAAAGCCTTAAGCATCATCAATGCTAATAGTGTTGACATCAATGACAACCACATTTTCCAACATAAACATCCTCTCAAATAATGGTCTTTCAGAAGAAACCCTTGGAGGGGAGAACATTACCTCAAAAAAGATATAATTATCTACGAGCTCATCAAGGGATATAGAATAATCTATTGGACTTGTTGTTGCACCAAAAGATTGACCTTTCAATGCTCGATACAAGCTTCGATTAATAACCACAAGAGGTAGTTAGACCATGTCACAAACCCAAGTGATAGCATTGCAAGGAAGACCAAGGTTTACACCTTGCAACAATCCTCCCAACACAAGCGTGGAGTTTGAACCTGTGCCCAGCTTTGATACCAATTTTTTGACTTATCGTTGCACCAAAAGATTGTCCTATCAATTCCTGATACAAGCTTCGATTAAGAACCACAAGAGATAGTTAGACCATGTCACAAACCCAAGTGCTAGTATTGAGAGGAAGACAAAGGGTCACACCTTGCAACATAATCCACTAGATATCCTATAGGTGGAACCACCTACTCCAAAGGACGGATGCTCTCAAGGACTTATTTCTCCATTTTTTGTGGTGATGAGATACAATGTTCATATTTCTATGGGATTTTAAGTGGAAAATTTTATAGTATATTAGTTGTACTATTGAGCATTATCATTATTCTCAAGATTTGATCCTGGATCTCTTTATATTAACCTTTGTAAGAAGGATCCACTCATTTTCTTCTTTCGTCAAATATTTGGATTTTAACCCACTAATCCCTTATTTTTGTTTCTCTTGAAGCTAAGGGGTAGTTTATGATAAGTTCCTCAATAGTATCATACTCATGAACAAATACAACAAATTTATTTTTTTCCTCAAATTATAAATATAATGCTCAATATTATGCTTTCTAGTTTTATTAACCCTCATCCTTTAGAGAAACAATTTATTCGAAGGAAAATCCAACCCCTCTTTATATTTTATCATGAAATTTAATAATATAAGGGTGGAGGGAAAAATTACATTCTTCTTGTAGTTCCTAAAGTGGAATTTTTCTACCTTGTTTAGTCATCACATGATTTCCACATATGCAATTATATTTGGAACTAGCTTGGGAAAGATACAAGGAGCCACTGGAGATCCATAAAATCTTATTAATGTAGAATATAAATGAAATAACTAGTATCCCCAATTACAACCAAATCCAAGCTTAGGTTGAAGCTCCCAAAGCCTAAATAATATTCTCACTTTATCAGATAGTTTGCTATCAATATCCTGGCCTAAATTTATAAGAACACCTATGAAAAATTATTGCTAAAAAATATAAAATTTCTAGCCTTATAGTTTCTATCCAAAATTTACATCCAGTCTCAAGATCAAGGTGCATGAATTCTTTCTTATTAAAGGTCCTTATTTTCATCTAAGGTGACTATATTTTCCTTCTAGCATAAATAAAAATACAACATAATAAGGAATAAATTTTTAAATGGAGAATGTTTTTATTATTACTAAGGTAGCTCAAAGATTTATATATTTCATCTACAACATTATCTACATAATCATATGGCCTATTAACCTCTCCAGTTTTGATGCCAACTTCCAACACCATCAAGTTCACTAGCACTTTGGTTTTACAATCAATACCCAATACTTGACATAGGGAAAATTAGGTTTTTTGGAATTAGTCCTCAAATTTTTCATAATTGAAAGGTTTATTATTACCAATAGTAAACATTCTAATTTATTTGTTCATCCCCTAGGTCTGAAACTAAGAATTCATTTCCTAGCCATAAGTATCCCTTAATCTCTAATATTATCTTGTCAATGCCTTGAGATCAATGGTGATTTGATCATTTTGGTTCAAATTTAGTAGAGTAACACCATTTATACTAACAACATCCCTATAGTTGGGATTGTATACCCTAGATATAGATCTGTTTAGGTTAAAATTTATAAACACATTAGCAAAAACCAAATTCTGAAATCCCATCCTCTAAATGTTAGAAATTCTTTTATCTACAAAGAACTTCTTGTAATAATTTTTAATAGTCCATAACCATGAATAGGAATTACAACATCCCTACATCAATATTTCATGTCCATAATCATATCTGATAAAATTCTAGATCCCTAACTAGGCTTAGGTCTCCTTGAAGAAACTTGTAATTGAGCCATTATTTCAACATCCAAACCCATTTTTACTCCTCTCATAGTTCCAACTATGACAAATTCCATTGGGTATTAGGGTATGCAAACTAAGATTTTAAAATTTCAAAAAAATTCTAAATATTTCTTTCAAAATTTTCATGATTCACTATTTTTCCAAAACCCTAATTCACTTTCTAAATCAAGAAATTTGGAAACACAATATTTTCAATACCATGTTCTAGAAAGAGGAACTTGAATTTACTTACTATTTTAATTTTTTTGCAAAACTTATAAATTTTGTTGAAATCCCTAGTTTGTTGAGAAATTTAAAGCAAATTTTCTTTCCAATATTCCCTTTGTACCTTTAATCATTTGAAAAATAATAATTAGGCCACTTTACATGAAAATATAGGCAGATAGTGTAGTGTTGAAAAATGTATCCCTCTACATTTTCATAGTTGTTTGGGTCTTGGGCTTCTTTATTCCTTATTTCATCATATTTTACATCCACAAGCCTAATTTAATGCATTTCTCTAAGGATAATATCGACACTTAATAAAAGATCAATCATAATTTAATGTTCTTGGTTTATGTGTCCCATATTTAATGAGCTAGGACTCATACATAACATTGGGTGTATGGGTCTCACCTACGTTTTGTGGCTTGAACCTAAATTTGGCACAAAACTTAGCATCTCTTGAAAGTTTTGTCCCAAGCCTAGGCTATTGGGACTCATATGCCCCAACTAGCATATGAGTTTTGATTTAGATTATACCCATTTTTAATTCAATTCTTGGACAGATTTTATTCTCTTAGATCTAATATTGGCTTATAGTGTTTTAATTTCAAGAAATTTGGCATAAGAAAGTATAAATACAAGGTTATTTCACAATATTTCTCCCTCCAATTTTTCAATTCATCTAAGATTTTCAAGAGAGAATTCTTATAGAAAATTTGTGATCAAGATAATGAAGAGCTAACTATCAAGTATTTTGGAGCTATATTTAAGATTCAAGCATCATGTCAAAATCTTCATGCATCATGTTTGTTTTATAGCTAAAATCTGTGATATAAAGTTTCATGATTCAAGCATGCATTCAAGTCAAGATTCAAAACATACAATCAAGAGTTAAGATCTACATTAAAGCTAGATATTTCATACAAGATTGTAGCCTTTATTCCAAGGTTTTCGTGAGTTTCAACATTGCATATTTTTCCATTCATTATTCCTTCATTCTATTTTATTTCATTTCAAGGTTTAGGATTACCAAAACAAGGTTTGACCTAGGCAAACCCCTATCTAAAAAAAACTAACATTTTTCTCTCCTCTAAATGTGTGATTTCAGATCTAGGTTCTTTGAGGTTTGAAGATCCTCTAAAGACAAAGTTGGAAGATTGGATATAATTTTCAAAGTTGTCAAGGATTTTTCATCTTCATCGAAAGTCACCTACAAGGAAAAATTCAGCGTTTCAAACTCGAAGATTGGATGGGAGAAAAATTGCAAACAATCACAAGATGATACTATAGTTTCAACAAATCCCTGATACTAGGACTAAATTTCTACATTAGATAGATGAGTCCTAGTATACCACTTTTTAGACATTTCTTGTACATCCTAGTTTAATAGTTGTAGACTGCAATTTCAGCCTAATACACTAAACAAGGACTAAATCCCCTAGTTTGGCATATGAGTCATAGTCAACATAAAAAGATAGAATTTCAGGATTACAGACCTTTTTTTAAGCATCTTAATATTTCCATATTCCCCTTTGTTCATTCTTAGTTTATTATTCAAATTTTGAGTTTTATTTCTTAGGTTACATATTTATATTTGCATACCACTTTCATTTCCTTCTTTCAAATACTTTTCTTAGTGGTGAACCCCCTCCATTCTTTAATCACACACAAGGAGACCTTGTAACAACCCCTTCTCTCAATTGAACCATTAGATTGAGATTTCTAGGGTTTCCTTGAATGAACTAGAGAAAAATAGGATAGGTGGGACCCTTTCCCTCCTTTTCCCCCATTGCCTTGTGTTCATATTGGTGAACCTAGCCTTTGGACACCTTTATTTCTCATTTGGAGTGCATTTCAGTCCTAGATATAGCTTACATTAACTTTGCATTAGGTCTTGCATTAGTTAATTTTAATTTAGAGATTCTAAATCTTGAATTAGAGAAATTTCATGTAGGTTTCATTTTTCATCTTACACCATTGAATTTCATTGGAAATCTACAATTGCACACATTTTAGACAACATGCAAATCATAAACCATAAAATTCACTCAAAATTTGTTGAATTTACTGTCAAAACCCCGACTTAAGACTCATACACCCCTCTATGTGATTTAATCTTGGTATAGGTTATTTTACCTGATTTTTGGGAATTTTGTGTTGATATTTGTTTGGGATTGGAACCCTTCAAAAACCTTGATTGGCACTCATATGCCACTTTGGTTGGTTTAGTCACGTGTCAAACCTAAAATTGCATTTTATAGCATTAAACATTTTTTTTTATTGTTGTTAGATTTCTATTTCAGTTTGTTGATTTTTTATTTCATTCATTTCATTAGATCTAACTTAATTTGGTTCATTTCATGCATTTCTCAATTTCTTAATTATATTTACAACATTTCATTTTTAGATTGGTGCATAGTGTAATTATCATATTACCTTGTGTAGAATCTAAAAAAATCATATTTCCAAGTCATTACATTTCATTTCATCATGGATATTTGTTTTGGTTAGTTTTGGATGTCCTTGAAATCATTAGTGGATGTTTCAAGCTATTTTTTTGGAAATAACCCTAATGAAATTGAACACACTCATGCTCAAACAACTCCTAATGCATGTCCTCCTTGTGAAGTTGACTTCATTGGAGAATATGATGACAACATGAACAAATCCATAAACGACAACCTTAACAACCTTCAGAATAATTAATCATTTTATCCTTCTATGAAACAACCAACACAACTTGAAATGCTTTTCCTTTTACATCTTGAAGCTAAGACACAAGCTAAGCCTAAGCTCCCTACAATAGGTGACCCTATCACCTCTAACCAAGAAAGCATTCAGCCATCCTATGTTAACAAATTGACCAAAACTCCTATCAACCTAGAAGAGACACATGGAAAAGGATTCACAATATTAAGAAAACAAGGATGTGATACAATAAATGAACATTAAATTCATACTCTTAGAACAAATACCAACTGGAGATACCAAGGGATTAGGATATCAAGATCCTCCTCCTATCACAAGTGTCCTCCTTCCTAAAGAACAATCAATGCCTCATAATTATGATAAGGATGATAGGATCATCTTAGGTCCTCCTTCTCAACATCTAACTCAATAAATTGGTGAATCTAGCAATAAACAAAATCCCTATATAATCAAGCCCTTTCACCTTCCTTGTCCCATGTCTAAAATTAAAAAATGATTACAAATTATTCTTCATCACAATCTAATAAATTACCACCTATAAGAGGACATCAAGAAAATAATCAAAAAGGAAAAAGAACAAACATATCTCATTTTAATACCATATAACTCTTGGACATAGTACTAACAAGTGTCATGCCTTACAGAGGATATTCAATAGATATACTACTCTAAAAAATTGACTTTATAATTGAATATAAATTACAAGCATACCCCTCTTTGCAATGTAATAGTTGTAGGATCATAATATTCTCACTATTATATTCTTTACATTAACTATAAATCATTTCAAAATATAAGGAGATCTTTCTCACCACCAACCTCAAATAATTTTTGTCTTGCACTTGGTGAGGGCAAGAATTAGATCACCTTCTCTTAGTTTTGTACTTGTTGTTTTCCCTTCGGCTACTTTTCTACCTTTTGTATATGATGAACAAGATTGGGATGTGGATGACCTGCTAATAGGTTGACTCGCATGTGCCTTACTAGTCTTTTACATTATTTTATTTTTCATGTTGTGTGATTGCATGTGCATAATGTGATCTCCCTACACCATTTTTCTTGATGTACCTCTCTCTTTGTGACATTTGTCTATTTCTATCTAAATTCTTTGATATTTCATAAAACTTTATATTTTCACTTGTCTTGTCTTTTCATTGTTGGGATGACACAAGGTAGTCGAGATATTTAGGTCTCTTCCATGTTGAACCAAAAAAAAATATTTATTTTTTTGTTTGTGTCATCCTTTCTATTCCATCAATATTTAGGGAATGATGACAGTTTTGAGCTCTCTAAAAATATTGTAGCAAACATGCTGACCCCAAATTCGTGAATCCATTATGTGATTTTTGAATTTGATTTTAGGGGAAACCCATTTTCATGATGTATCTTTATCTAGAAACATGTGACTTGGTATAAGGATTTCCCATAAGCTCTCATGTCTTATTTATTATTAGCATTTTATCATTTTCTACTTTAAAGTAATTGCTCACAACATGGTGTTTAGTAATTTCTTTAAAGTGGGGGCATCATTGGCATTATCCTTTCACATTTTATGACTTATTTTTCATTTTACTGTCTTCTTACTTCATGTGATGCATCTTTCTCTTTGTGGTAGCATTGGGTGTGACGTCCTTCAAGAGAGTGATCTCACTTAGCATATTATATTCATTTATTGGCTTGATGCAACACACTACATACCCTAAGCTGTGAATCTTCAATTCTTTGATTGGTCCTCTCTTGGAGACATTAGGCACAATGTTACATAAGTTAAGACCTTACCTACATTAAGAAAAAATCCTTTGAATATACCTCACACCACCTTTTTCATTTATATTATATGTTATATGGCCACCTTGCATAACACACTTTGCTTGCATATGGAGCCATCTTGTTTGTTCATTGGTGTCAAGCATACAAATTTTTTCTTACCTCATGAATCTTGATGCTCATGTTGTGTGGCACCTTATTAAAGTTATCAGGAGGTATATATTTTGTATGGATAGCATAAGGGAACCAAACTTAGGTGTGACTTTCCCATAGCCACTTTCTTGTCTATGTGAGCGCATACTGATCCCATGCATATGTGTATTGATAGGGGCTCACCTAGTAGATGACCTAAGGTTCCAGTAGCCCTTGTGAGCATATATTTGGTATGCATAGTGGAAACCATTTTGCACTTGTAAATTTATTTAGAAAAAACTATTAGATATGATCCACATCATACTGGACAAATGATTGAGGCTTGATACACCTCTTCTATTTTTATTGTTCTTTCTTCTTTTAATCTTTGGTAGTGTATGCTTATACCTTTTTATTGCTTCATACATTATTTACATGTGTTTTTTTTGTTCCTATATTGGTTTTCCACAAGATCTTGATCTTGGGGGCTTCCACAAACCTTTTGATCATTGTCATCCTATCTCACTAGCATTGGTACATTTAAACCCCTCTTGATGTGATTTTTTCTCATTTAATGTGAGTTTGAAACAATTTCCTCCTATCACTAAAGTGGGGGCTAAATGTAGGGAAGAAAAATCTATCCCTCTACATTTTCACACTTTTTTGGCCCTTCTTGTTATAGTTAGGCTTCTTTATGCCTTATTTGGTCCTATTTTGCATTCACAAGCCTAATTTAATGCATTTCTCTAAGGTTAATCCTGAAACATAATAAATGAACAATCATAATTTTTTTTTGGTTGTGTATCCCAAATTTAGTGATATGGGATGTATACGCCACCTTAGGCATAAGGGTCCCAACTACATTTTGGGCCTTGAACCTGAATTTAGCATAGAACTTAATAGTTCTAGAAATTTGTGTCTCAACCCTAGGTTAATGGGACTCATATGCCCCAACTAGTGTATGAGTCACACTTTAGCTTGAACCTATTTTGAATTCAATTCCTAGAGGGATTTTATTCTTCTAGATCTAGTGTTGACGTGTAGTGTTGTAATTTCAAAAAAAAAATGGAGAAAACAAGTATAAATACAAGGTTATTTCACATAATTTCTCCTAGCAAGTTTTCAAGCCATCTAAGATTTTCAAGAAATCATTATTATGGAAAATTTGTGATCAAAAGAATTCAAGAGATAATTATCAAGTATTTTGGAGCTATATTCAAGATTCAAGCATCATATCAAAGGCTTCATGCATCATTTTTGTTATTTAGCTAACATGTGTGATGTAGGGTTTCATTATTCAAGCAAGCATTCAAGTCAAGATTCATAATATACAAGAAAGAGCCAAGATCTAAATTCATGCTAGATATTTCATACAATATTATAGCCTTTATTCCAAGAGTTTTGTGAGTACTAACATTTCATATTTGTTCATTCATCATTCCTTCATTCTATTTTAATTCATTTCAAGATTTGATTACTAAAACACGGTTTGACCATGCAAACTCCTATCTACTAAAAAAACAAAATTTCTCTCTCATATACATGTGTGATTGTAGATCTAGTTGTTTTGAGGTTTGAAGATCATTTAAAGAAAAATTTGCAAGATTGAATAAAGTTTTAAAAGTTGTAAAGGAGCTGTCATTTTCATAAAATGTCACCTATAGGGTAGAATTCAAATTTTTAGACTCAAAGATCGAATGGGAGAGAAGATACAAAATATCACTAGATAATTCCAAATTTTTAACAAAACCTTGATACTAGGACTAAATCACCACCTTGGGTGTATGAGTCCTATTATACCACTTTAAAAAAAATTCTTGTAGATCTTAGTTTACTAGTTGTACATTCCAGTTTTGACCTGAAACCCTAAACTAGGATTAAATAACCAAGTTTTTAATATGAGTCCCATTCAACATTAAAATTTACAATTTTGGTATTGCATATCTTGTTTCAAAAAATCTTCAGTTTTCTAGGTGCTCCTTTTTCATTCTTAATTTATTATTTTTATTTTGAGTTTGATTTCCTAGGTTAGATAGTTAGATTTTCATATCATTTATATTTCCTTCTTTCTAAGCCTTTGCTTAGTGGAAAATCCCATTTATTCTTTAATCAAACCCAAGGAGACCTTGTAAAAACCCCCTTCTCTCAATTGAACCATTACATTGAGATCTATAGGGTTTCCTTGAATGAACTAGATAGAAATAGCATAGGTGGGAACCTTTTTCGCCTTTGCCTCCCATTTCCTTATGATAAAATACAAATCAAATCTCAATATCTTCACATGCTCAGATACACAACTTATAGTATATATTATTGATTTTGAATGTGGACTATAGATTTGTTAAATAAGCAATGGTGATCAAAGGAATTTGAAATACTTTCTTCAAAGATAAAACCTTATTTTCTTTGTGTAGTTATAGGAAATGTGTCACCATTTCGAGGATTGTTAGGGGAAAATAGAATATATTTAAGGATTCCTTGATAGTGTTTTCTATCATGAATTTCTCAAGAGAATCAAACAAGACATGTGGCATGATTTTGATAATTTGAGGGAGGGAAATATTAGATTCAATTTTCTTTGTGTACTTTAAAGGTAGCACAAAAAGGAAGAGCCTATACTTAAGGTAAAAAAAAAATTCATTTCGTGTGTTCAAAAGAGGAATTATTTGAAATAAAAGGCTCTTTAAATCATATATTTAGTGTGAGTTAACGATAAGATAACACCTATCCTTGACTAGGACAAAGGTGGGACCCTTAGCAAGGTCCTCTTTAGGGGACTTAAAAGACATTTAAATCATGTGAATATGCTAACAACTTAAGCCACTAGGGAAGAAGTGGCCTTGGAACATGATGAAAAGGAGACTTCACTAGAAAAATTCAAACTCTTTGTGTGAAAAGTGTTGGTCAATTTTCCAGTGCACCTAAAGGAACTTCTAAGGAATAGCCAATTCCTATGTTAAAAACTCCTAAAAATTATTGGCCAATGAATAAGATATAGTCAAAGATTGAGATCTTCTTCACTTTAGGATCTATGGGGCCAAGGAGGGTGTTCCTCATAGTGCTCATTTGAATTGTACTTTACATAACGCATCATTTTCATAGATTAATTTGAATGGAGGACAATTATGCACTAATTACTATGAAATTGGATTTTTTCTCAGTAACATGCTACCCATTCATCCAAAGCTAGCCCACATGGTAATTGACACATATTTTATATAAAGATTTATGAAATTTGAAGTGAATTTAAATTTTGACTTTAGGTTGGTCACCCTACAACTATTGATTAACCCTTTAGGTAAATAATCAAGGAATAGACTAGTGCCTTACTAAATTGGGCAATGGATTCACATATACAAGAATCATTAATGAAGAAAATGACCTTAAAATTTAATGGGGTGGACTACCCTCATAAAAAAATTTCATTATGGAGTTCACAATTTATGATATACAACTACTTATCAAATCCTTCTACAAATTCATTATAAATCTATGACTCTATTTAAGCACTTAATTGATTACTTGAATCAAAGCATAAGAAACAAAAATACATTTGAATAGACCTTCAAAGAAGAGTGAGAATATTATTAACATACCACTCAATATTCACTCAAATATACACAAGGAGAGAGAATATATCAGAATTATACTTTCATTTATGCTTATCAGTCAAATTTGCATAAAAATTTAAGATAACATGCACATGTTTCTCCCAAAAGAGATCAAAATAGACTAGTTACTCTATTCCTATCATCCTATTCATATACACCTGACCAAAACCTAACCATAATTCCCCTTCTTCTCTCTTCTCCTTGTCTCTAATATAAAGTCCCCCCCCTGCAAATAAGGCCAGAATTCCCTTTTAAAGAATAAGGGAGCAACAAGCTTTAGGCTTAAATGAAATTTCATTTGCATCTCAAAATTCCCAAGTGTCGAATCTTCAAGAGAATGGAGCAAAATGGGAAAAGCCAAAATTGCAACCATTATCAGAAAGGGAAATGAAAAGTTCCACCAAAATTCCCCTTGTCTCCATCCATGTTGCAATGAACCAACTATCCATAATGCCACAAGGAAACACAATCAAAATTCAACACCAAAATGTGCCACACATGCAAAAATAAAACCACCACCACAATAGACACAAAAATTTAACATCCCATACACAACAACTTTTCATTTACCAACCACCCCGCCTTTACCAGTTCCTAGACCATGATATATGTGCCCACTTCAAGTCATTGCAAGAGGATGAGATGAAACCTCGACTTCTTCCTAATTCTATTCCATACACAACATAGTAATAGTCTACCAACTTGGAGTTTCAACAACCAATGGTGAGATAGATATAACCTCCTGACAAGGGGGTAGACCATGACTCAAGAGTGAGAGGTACCAAGCATAATCAAAGTCGATCTCTATCTCACTATCCTTCAAGCTTCTTGTGAGGTCAATGAGGGAATTCTGGCATCCAAAGGAGCCACTCCCATACCTCACCTTCCTCTCTTCTCTAGTAGTAGACTACACTAGCTCCTCAACTTTATCATCCACCTTCTCTATAGTCACAATCTGAAATTGTAACCTTCGACTACACCTTTTGGGTGCAAGTCTGGAATTTCTCATAGGAATGTTGGCCTCCATGGTCAAGGAAACTTTTCATATAACAAAACCAGGCTCTTGAGGGCCAAGATGAGCATACCTCCTCACTCATTCACACATTTCTTATCTATCAATTGCTCACACCTACCTTGCCTCATTCAAGGAAACGTCTAACTCCTAAGTGTGAATGACACGAGTATTATCTATTCATTCAATATTTATTGTGTAGAGCTATAGAATCCACATTCAAGGTTTAGCACACATGTGTAACCTTAGCAGCTCATTGGAAGGTGCACTATCACCATTTAATTCCCCATTTTCCTAGAAATCTACAAATTATTCCTCATGATTACCAACATCTATGTTTCCACACAAATTAAGATCAACTCAATCATTCTGAGTTGGTTGCATGGCGTGAAAAAACTATTACATGCTTTCCATCAATATTAAATACAATTCATCCATTCTTTGTTGAGATATCAGATGGTTAACCTTTGTTTAACTACCTTCGACTTCCAACGGGGCCTCACTAAAAAGTTCACAACCAATAATTTTCATACATGTTGGATGGAATCTTTGCAATGTGGGGGCTCCAAAAAATGAGTAAACAAGGATAGGTGTCAATACATTTCATATCTCGCTAGTTTTAACCATCTTTCACTTTCACCCAGTGAGCTAGTCAGGAATGGTGAAGATTCCCAAGATTTAATCTTAACCATTTTTTGAAGGTTTTGGTCCATGGGTGCGGTTTTGGGGGATGGGTCCAATGATTGAAAAGGGAGACACATTCACCCTTCACCAACCTTGCTATTTTTAACCTTTTGGCACTTAATTCGTGCGGGCTGGTGGGGTACAACTCAGATCTCATCCTAAATCCTCAAATCCTAAAACTTGCACTTCACATAATGTTAGCATTTAATGGACGAGACATGGTCTAGCAAAAGATGATATGACCACTAGAGGCTAATGACTTAATCCTAAGTCCCTAGGTTAGATTTAAAATTAAACTTAGGAAAAGGATTAAAACCAACAAGAGACTTGGTGACCAGTGCCTTGGGAAAATGGGGCTAGTAAACTAACATGCAATGTGGCTCAAGGTATGACTTAAGAAGTTGGTGACCAATGAGGTAGGTCAAATTACAATTATAATGTTTGCATACTCTTGTAACTAAAACCCTACTAATTCATTGGGACAAGGGTTTAAAATGGAGACTAAGCCCATGGGGAAGAGAGGAAATTCCTCAGAATTTTATAAGCTCCACCAGCGTCTCATGCTCGAGGACACATAACCCTAGTGGGTATGGTGAGAGACAAATCTATAGTTGAAGCAAACCAAGGAACTTACCTAGAATAGGGAAGTAGACCCAGTAGGAAGAAAACAAACTAGACCAACCAATATACAATATTTACAAAATATAGATTGGATAATTTTACAAGGTAGAGGCCCCAGGCCCCAAAATTTAGGGAGAACATTTTCCTCTATCAAAAAAATTAACTTTTTTACCCTACAGTGAATTCATATGAGTATTTTTTAGTCCCAAGCTATCAACACTATCTTGATCAACACTGCTTATAATACTTGAACTAGCATTCCCACATTTGTCCCTCTCCACTAGAGGCTCATCAAACTAAATCAAGAAGGTGAATCCTTCACATTCCACATTTTCATGAAGCATACCATCATACTCTTCTTTCTCATCAAACTTGAAAACCTCATAGACATTTTGGCTCAAATTAGGCCAATCCTCGATGAATTCAGGAAAGAAAGCATAACCAGGTCTATTATCAATATGCTTATGACAAGTGTTTACCCCATGAGGTGAAAGAAGTTCCATAATCAAATCCATTAGATAAGGAGTATTCGCAAAGAACTCCACTATAGCTTCATACTTCCCTATATCATTCTCATAATCACCCGTGTCTTTAGATTTCCCCTCACCTAGGTGAAAAGGTATTGTAATATTTTTATATTTTGTAGAATCATCAAGTAATTCCTTCTCCTCAACACAAGGTAGTGTTTTTGGAATATCCATGCAATTATCATGTGGAACATGAATACTTAACATCTTAGTTTCTTTCTCAAGTGTACAAATTTTTACCATTGAAGAATCAATGCAACCATGTGCATCCTTTTGGATATCCTCACTGTATCTAGAGCTGACACTATGATTGGGAGCTTCTTTATTGATGTTTACATCCCTACACTTTCCATGCGGTTTGGAAATTATCGAGTTAGAAGTGACATATTCAAAGACAAAAATATCAACATCAATACCACTTTGAACTTTACATAGACCATCCACAACATATCCATTGATGGTACCTATTAGACACTCATTAGAGGTATCTTCAAAAAGAGGATTGTCATTTTCAACTTCACTATCCAAGACCTCTTCATAAAATAAGACATTTTTCCATACATTAACTAGATGTATCTCACCATCTTTAAAATTAGGATGCCAACAATCAAGATTATTAGTATACTC
This sequence comes from Sequoiadendron giganteum, assembly GCA_007115665.2. Taxonomy (NCBI): domain Eukaryota; kingdom Viridiplantae; phylum Streptophyta; class Pinopsida; order Cupressales; family Cupressaceae; genus Sequoiadendron; species Sequoiadendron giganteum. The sequence continues at coordinate 894,883,979 of CM021100.1, forward strand.
AAGATCAATAAATTCACTTGAAGAACACAAAGAAGCAATCTCACTATTATCCTCATCTTTCATATCTAAAACAATTGATCCGTACTTAGAATATTATTCACATGATGAGAACTATTCAATGTCTATGAAACATACACCTTCAAGGCTATTAACATACCCCCTACTAGAAGCAAGGGATTCCATCTCTACTTCATATGAAGAGACATATTCAATTGTGGACTACCCCACTTTGATCTCCTCATTTTGGTTCCTCATGTATACCATAGCATCAAAACCAAGGTCACTGCCTTTGTTGACATGCACATGATGACTGCTAACTGAATAAACTTGGAAGGCTTCATCCTACAACTGTTTTGTATGTTTATAACTTATGACATCCCAAGGAAGATAATTAAACACCACCTCCTTGTTTTCATATTCTATCTCTTCATCCTCATCATTATTGCATACATCTACTTATAAGTTGCTATTGAAATGAAAAAATTCAACAATCAATTGTTCTTCTTCTAATTCTTTTCCTAGATCTAACATTCTAAAGCTCTGATCTCCTTCAACATGACAACTATTGCTTACATCATGAGTAATAGATAAAAGTATATGACCATTCTCCATGTTTTCCACAATATTAATTGAATCTAAAACTTGATCAAGGCTATGAGGCTTTAGATCCTCAAACCATTGGCTAGACCCTGACATATATGCTTCACAAAACAAGTTAATGCACATTAGATCACTAGGTATGAGATTCTTGGGTATTTCCATCAGAGCATCCAAAAATCTTGAAAATAAGTTATACTGTGACTCATTTGCACATCTTCTCATCTCAAATAGCTTCTTGATAGTAAGGGTTACATAAAATTTTCCCCTCTTTGGTTGATGTGAATTTGATGCATTCTCACATTCTATATTTCTTCGAAACAAAGTGGATACAATATTTATGAGATCTGCTCCTTGAAAAATCATTTTACCATTTGACCCATTTGGCCCAGAATTTGGGATAGTGTTGGAACTACTACTAGAAATTGTATGAATATCTTAAATTATTCTCAATATCAATGGCAATGTGATATGCCTAAAGTAATATTGCAAGATTTTTTTCTCTTAATAAGAAGATCATCTTCTTATAAAAAACCCCTAGATATATAACCAAACATTCTACATCATTGGGCCTTATATCTTCTAGAATTTCTCTGATTTCCTTTGAAAATCGATGATTGAAGGCAAGAACTAACTCCCCTTGACTAATGTGTATTTCCATGAAATTATTTCTCACCACACTTGAATTCAATCTTTCATTGAATTGTACAACAAAGCTTGTCCTAAACTATACCCACGAGGCTATGGAACTCGCTAGAAAATATGAATACCAATCCCTAGCATCATCCTTCAAGGATTTAAAAAAGAGCTTCATGACAACATCTTCATGATTCACTTCATAATCCCCCACAACATCCATGAATATTTTCAAATCTTTAGAGGTTGATTCAGAACTTTGCCCAGTGACTTTAGACAAATGCTTCCTAACATTCTTAGGAATCAAGTTTGGGAAACCTCTAATTCAACTAAAATCCAAGGACATATAACTTTCAATAATAAAATCCCTTTGAGGTCATGACATGGCTTCTTCACCCTACATACTTTTCTTATTTTTTTATAGGGAGGTTCTTTAAAAGTTAATTCTTAAAAGAATAGCATACTTCTCAGAGAACTACAAACTTGCACATAAGAAGTATGAAAAGAATTTATACTATTCCCTATATTAACACAAATCCATATAATAGGGAACCATTTATTCTCTCCTAAAATGTTAAAATATGGCTTTCATATACAATTTTCTTGAAAACCATGAATGGGGATTACCTGAAAATGTTGCAAGTCCAGCAAATTTTTCTTATGGTTGGATATATTTGCAGATATGGAACTATATTCACCTCTTCAATAGGTTCTTCCTGACAGAGTAACCACCTATCTTCTTAGAGAACTAAACTTCAAACAATAGGAATTTCTTTCACATGTAACTTTCATTTTGAGTTCCTTTCACTAGTAGAGCACCACAGATCATGCAATCTTCAGGTTTGTTTTAACAAATAATTCTCTAGGCTTGAAATTCTTTAGTATTTGAACTAAATTCAGAATGGAAAACAATAATATGACTTTATAGTTAAGCATTCTTCACTTGGAGATTCAATATTGTCCCTAGTTGAGTCGCCATTTTGTTGGCGAATTTTCTAGTGCACCTAAAGGAAATTCTAAGGAATAATCAATTCCTATGTTCAAAACTCTTGAAAATGACTGGCCAACAAACCAGATCTAATCAAAGACTGACATATTCTACACATTAGACTTTGTGGGTCCAAGGAGGGTGTTCCTACTAGTGCTCATTTGAATTGTACTTGACAAAACACATCATTTTCATAGATTAATTTGAATGAAGGACAATTATACACTAATTAATATGAAATTGGCTTGTTTCTCAGTAACGTGCTACCCATTCATCCAAAGCTAGCTTGCATGGTAATTGACACATATTTTGTATAAAGATTTATGAAATTTGAAGTGAATTTAAATTCTGACTTTAGGATGGTCACCCTACAACTATTGATCAACCCTTTAGGTAAATTATCAAGGAATAGATTACTGCCCTACTAAATTGGGTAATGGAGTCACATATACAAGAATCACTAATGTAGAAAATGACCTTCAAATTTAATGGGGTGGACTACCCTCATAACAACTTTGCATTATGGAGCTAACAATTTTTGATATATAACTACTTATCAAATCCTTCTGCAAATCGTTGTAAATATATGACTCTATTTAAGAATTTTATTGATTACTTGAATCAAAGCATAAGACATAGACATACATTTGAATAGATTTTCAAAGAAGATTGAAAATATTATTAAAATTCCACTCAAAATCCACTCAAATCTACACAAGGAGAGAAAATATATCATAATTATACTTTAATTTATGCTTATCAGTCCAACTTCCATTAAAATTTAAGTTAACATGCACATGTTTCTCCCAGAAGAACTCAAAATAGACTGGTTACTCTATTCCTATCATCCTATTCATATAAACCTAATCAGAATTACCCTTCTTCTCTCTTCTCCTTCTCTCTAATATAATGTCCCCCCTTGCAAATAAGCCCAAAACTCCCTTTTATAGTTTAAGGGAGCATCAGGCTTTAGGCTTAAATGCAATTTCATTGCAAGTTTTATTTCATTCAAGATTTCATCTACATTTACTTTACATCTCAAAATTACCAGGTGTTGAATCTACAAGAGAATGGTGCAAAACGGGAAAAGCCAAAATTGTAACCACTGTCATAAAGGGAAATGCAAAGTGCCACAAAAATTCTCCTTGTCACCATTCACACTGCAATGAACCAAGAATCCATAATTCCACAAGGGAACACAATCAATGTTCAACTCCAAAATATGTCATGCATACAAAAATAAAACCACCACCATAGAAGACACAAAACTTTAACATCCCACACACAACAAGTTTTCATTTAACGACCACCCCACCTTTACAAGTTCCTAGACCACAATATACACACCTACTCTCATTCATTGCAAGAGGAGGAGAGGAAACATCAGCTTCTTCCTCATTATTTTCCTTATATAGAAAAGTAGAGTACCAGTCTTCCCGCTTGTAGTTTCAATGACCAATGGTGAGATAGATATAACCTCCTTAGTAGGGGGTAGACCATGACTCAAGAGTGAGAGGTACTGAGTGTAATCAGAGTTCATCTCTGTATGAATGTTTATCAAGCTGCTTGTGAGGTCAATGGGAAAATTTTGGCATCAAAAGGATCCACTCCATTACCTCACCTTCCTCTCTGCTTTGGTAGTAGACTGCATTGGCTACTTACCTTTATCATCCACCTTCTTTGTAGTTCCACTCTAGAATTGTAACTTTCAAAAACACCTTGTCGATGCAAGTCTAGACCTACCAGTAGGAATGTTGGCCTCCACTATTGAGGGAAATTTTGATATACTAGAATAAGGCTCTCGAAGGTCAAGATGAGAAAACCTCCTCACTGGTTCACACATTTTCTTATCTACCAATTTCTCACACCTACATTGCCTCATTCAAGGAAATTTCTAACTATTAAGTGTGAATGACACAAATAACAACTATTCATTCAATATTTATTATGTGGAGCTATGACATCCACATTCAAGGTTTAGCACACATGCACAGCCCTAGTGGCTCATTGGAAGATGCACTATCACCATTTAATTCCCCATTTGCCTATAAATATGAAAATTATTCCTCATGATTACCAACATCTGTGTTTCCACATGAGTTAAGATCAACTCAAAAAATTTGAGATCATTGCATGGCATGAAATAGATATCATGTGCTTTCCATCAATATTAAATACAATTCATCGATTCTCTGCTCAAATGGAAAATCAGATGATTAGTCTTCATTTGACTACCTTCAACTTCCAATGGGGCCTCGCTGAAAAGTTCACGACTAATAATTTTCATCCATGCTAGATTAGATAAAATCTTCACAGTGTGGGGGCTTCACAAATTGAGTAAACCAGGACAGGTTTCGAGATATTGTTGATCTCGCTAGTTTTAACCATCTTTCACTTTCGCTCAGTGAGCTAGCAAGGAATGGTGAAGACTTTTCCCAAGATTTAATCATAGTCATTTGTTGAAGGTGTCAGTCCATGGGTGCAGTAGTGGGGAATGGGACCCACAATTTTATATGGACACATGTCCACCCTTCACCATCATTTCTACTTTTAACTTTCTACCACTTAATTCCTGTGGGCTGGAACAGTACGACTCAAATCTCATCCTCGATCCTCGAATCTTGAAACCTGCACTTCACATAATGTTAGAATTTAATGGATGGGACATGGTCCTCCCGATAATGAAATGACCACTGGAAGCTAATGACTTAAGCCTAAGTCCTCAGGTTATATTTAAAATCAGACTTAGGAAAAAGATTAAAATTGATGAGAGACTTGATGATCAGTGCCTTGGGAAAATGGGGCCAGTAAACTAACGTGCAATGTGGCTCAAGGGATGACAAAAATTTGGTGACCAATGGGGTAGGTGAACTTACAATTATAAAATTTTCATACTCTTGTAACTAAAACCCTACTCATTCATTGGGACAAGGATTTAAAATGGAGACTAAGCCCATGGGGGAGAGAGAAAATTCCTTAGAATTTTATAATAAGCTCCATCAAAAAGATAACTTAAGACTTGATTGTCCTATGACCTATACAAATCAATTACATTGGGGAAAAAAAGAGAATTTTGTAGGGTCACAAGAAGAAATAAATAACATTAAACTCTCCTACAAATCAAAGAGGTTATGCAATATGATGCCATGTATCCAATGAGACCAAGTAAAGCACATGATTTTTAAAATTCCTTAAAATCACTTAATGATAACAGGTATGCATGATTCTCTAAGAATTGAATTGGTAAAATAATGAAACAAAGGCCATTAGGTCATAATTTAAAGGACCAAGTAACTGACATGAAAATAAAATAAAAGTGTAAGAATATTTTTACCATGGGTTACAATTTCTATGGAAAACCCTAATGAATTTTTTTAGATAACCCTAAAAAATGGCCTTACACTAGATATCAAAAAACCAAAAAATGCTAAGAGGTAAAAATTATCATAAGTACCACCACACATAATAATAACAAAAATAAACATGAAACATCTTACAATGGATGAACATGGATTTGTTGATGTGTTGTAGATTGTAATTGACTATAATTATGCCTTTAATATTCTACTTATTCTACTCTTGAAATTGCATAAATTTCCCTTAGGATTCTAGAGTCATAAAAATTCAATTAGGTTTTTAAATGGATGAAATAAAATATATTTACATGGATTTAAACATATTTTGTAGGATTTGAGAAATACAAATCCACAGAACCCGATCAATACCTGCATGCAAAAGACTTGTCATAGAGAAAGAGAGAGATCAAGACAAGGGTTTGGCTCTCACAATGTGCAAGATGTATTCCAGAAAAAATGAATAGAGCATTAAAGAAATACAAGAGATCAATCCTTATAAAAGGAGATCAAAACCTAAAAGGAAAACCTAACCCTAAAGGTGAGTGCATTTAATAATTAATATTAATTATTAAATGACTAATATGTGTGCAAGGCGAAATCTTAAGAGGAGAGTAAAGTTAATTAATTACTTTACTCTAACATATTTCACATTAACCCTTAAGAGAGGCTAACAAAAGAATTTGAATTATTAAACATATTCAGGCTGATAATAAAATCTAAGATTTAGGACTTGATTAGATGGGATAGGGACATTGGGTTCCATATTTCAAAATAATTAAGCTCTATCAAAGCATAATAAATAAGGATTAATTTTTTTTTAATAAAATATAAATTAAATAGGTAAGTCAAAATAATTAAGAACATTTACTTAAGAGGGTGTCAAACCTAGTGTTGATTTGTAAAGGGTAAGAATTTACAACACTACAATATTACAGTTAAGTATCCTCTTAATCTATAGGAGTAGTGTTAGAGCCATTATTTGTGTTGCACATTGGGAATATTGTTTATGGTACCTCTTTTCCTCAATATAAATCTCTAGTGACATGTATACTAATTTTTATAAGTAAAATTAATTTCTTTTAGTTTTTAAAGAACTAAGATATGGATATCGAACTTATCTCTAACATCTCCCTCCACATTTGGGATTTGGAATAACTTCCTCCTATGGATTTTTTCATCTCTATCATTTGTATCGAGTGTTAATAGGTTAATCATTTGGCACAATGGCAAACAAATTCCAAGCAAAGGTATTAGAGCCATGGTCACGGGTTTGAATCCCCTTGGGTGATGTTGAAGGGGGATTTTTTGACTACTCACCAGTGTCTCCCTTTGAATTTGGGACATGGACTAACTACATCCCATGGATCCATTTATCTCTAGTGTTTGTATCAGGATTTAATAGGTAGACCTTTTGGTGCAAGGGTAAATGTATTCCAATAATGGATTTTTTATTTAGACCTTATATTATTTTATCAAGTTGAGTTATCTTTTCACATTTATTTCACATTTTATAAGGATATTACACCTATTCCTATGAAAATTTTCACCACCTTTTTATTTTTACTAGTGAAATATATAGAAGGTTTTTCAACTTTATTTTTCTAAGTGAAAAATAAATAACATAGGCTAATGGTGGCTATGAGTAGTAAAGGAATGTTCCATCTAAACCATGCAACCTAAATACTTGATAACTTAGGATATTGCACCTATGAGTAAACCAAAAACACATTGAAGAAACCATTCAATAATCTAACTTTCTATGAAGATAAAAATATAATGCACTTTTCATCCATAATATTACAATATAAAAAGAAATCCTATTTTAGGAAAAATAATTATAAAGATGAATATATATATGATGAACATTATCCATGTGTATAACAATAACAAACCAAAATAAAGAGTGTGATTTTAGGTTCTCAACTATTAAGATACATATTACTTGTACAATCCTAATGAAATATACTATTAGAAATAATCCTTAATTAGATAATCTTAGAATTCTCCAACTACCATGCTCAAACAACTTGAAATATTGATGTTTTCCAAGTACCATTCTTGCAGAACTCAAAATTTTAAATAAGTGTTCGTTTAAAAGTTTTGGTGTAATTAAATGTGTTGTACCTTGTCCTAGGTCATCATTACACCTTAGTTAAGTTTACTTAGGGACCAAATAGGAGTTGTTGGAGATTTTCCACCTTTGGTGGACTTATCATGTTATCACTCTATCGCTCCCACCTTTTGTGGTGGTTATCACATTATCACCTTCCCACTTTAGGTGGAGTGATAGATTTTCATTGTTGTCTCATGTCATAAGATTACGACACTTGTCATAGTCCTATGCACTCCTATGTTCTCAACTTAGCTATATAACCAAGGGGTCTCTCATTATAAATAAATAATCTAATATCATATTGACATTGAATACAATTTATTCTTTTCACATTATTTTCTCTCTTCTTGTGCTTTCTATTTGGTCCATAGATCTTGGCATCCATAGCCAATTGTAACATGGTATCAGAGCATGTTTGATTCTAACATGGTATCAGAGCGAGTTGGGTGCCATTGGAGAGTCTATTTATGAGGAGAGATACTAGATTTGGGGAGGTTCCATTTTTGGCTCTTTATTTCAGGTTTATGCTGGAGCTTGTTGGTGCAAATCTAAGCTCACCATTGTGTCCAGAAGGTTTGAGAAAGTCAATTTTTCCTTTTGTTTCATCCAAATCAGACATACGAAGCCAAATCTATAAGGGTTCAAAGCTAAATTGTGGTTCCCAGATCCAGGAGGTAGCTACATTTTTGGAGCGTTTTGGGTCAAATCTGACCCTGCTATTGCATCCAGAAGGGCCAAAGACCCCAAGATCGATTGTCTAATCATCCAAATCAGAGCAGTTGTTCGGTGAGGGAAAAAAGATTGCGCAAAGAGTTGTACAACCCCAAGTAGTCATTATTGCAATCGGTATGATTTTTACAAAAATAAATATTTTATTCACCGAAAATATTTTGATACTTTTTTTAAAAAATTTAGATTGCAAGCAATTAAATTTTTTGTAAAAATTTCTTTCGAAATTTTTTTAAAAAAATCAAAAAATTTATGTCCATTATGTAGACTGTGCAAGTACCACAAGGTGGTACTATACCCACCAGGGGTACCAGACCCTTCATAGTTTCCACGTGGCCTATCGATTGTGGCCCTCACCTGCCCCATGCGGGTCCTCCCTAGATCGTCTAGTCAACAAATAAAATCTGGAAACTTACAAAAAATCCGACAAAATATTCCATTAGGCAAAAAAAAAATTTTCCCATGAAAGTTTAAATATTTTGGCATTAGCATATTCACTGAATATTCCTCTAGCCACGCGGACTAGCGATGGCCAAACGACCATCAATCTTAAGCTTGGGAAACAACAAATTTTCATTATTAGGGGAGTGTATTATTTTTTGACATCCACGAAATCGTCAAATTTAATGCAGTAAATTTTTGATGTGAGAAAAGTGTCAGTGCTGATTTCAGCACTCATTTGAAATTTTTTACCCCCTCATGGTTTGCAGTTTTGATTTTCTAGTCCAACTTCTAAGGCTCATAACTTGGTCATTTTGGCTCCTTTTTTCAAGAAAGCTTTTTTGATTTGGGATAATTTTTCCTGCTCTTTGCAATGGTGCAATATTTTTTTGGTTTTGGCTTCTAGTTTTCCCAAAAATTTCATATTTTCATAGGTGTTGTTGCCTTGTCTTCATTTTGTGAACTTTGGGAGCTCATAACTTGCTCCTACGGTAACATTTTTGAGTGCTGATTTTTTAAAGTGCATAATTTTTCGTGTAATTCTTAGTGGTATGATTAGATTGATCTAATTTTTTACCAAAAAATGTACTTGAATCTGTGGCCTATTTTGGCATCTACATGTACCAAGATCAAAGTCCACCTAGTTGTTTTTAGCAGTGGCAATTTTAAACACACTGAGTATAAAGTGCCAAATCAGATATTTCTTGGGGGTCTCTTGATTGAGTGAATTTGGTGGGTTTCTTTTCTGTGATTGTGAATATTTTGTGCTCTTGTACTCCATCATGGGTTCATCTAAAGTTCCATTCTTAACTGCACATAATTATGCTACATGGAAAGTATGTGCATGGAGTAAACTAATGAAAAAAGGTTTAATTTATTACACTGATGGAACCATAATTGCACCTGTAGATCCTAAGGAAAATCTAACTGCATATGTGGATTGGCTCACCAAAACTTGAATGGCATTGGGTACACTTAGAAAGTTTATTTCAGATGATCTCATTTTTCATGTTGATAATTGTACTACAACCAATGAATCTTGGGATAAGCTTGCTAATTTGTATGGCAAGGTTGATAAGGTTAAGGGATACAAACTTGAAAATGATCTCCTAAGCCTTGATCCTAATAATTCTGACTTGAAAATGACCTAAGAGCACAACTAAAAGATTGTGGTATTGAGAAAGATGATGATCAATTGGTCTTTAACTTGTTGGACAAACATTCAGCTGAGTATGCAGCCTTTGTTTCAAGTTTTCAGACTCAACAATTGACAATTAGCAACTTCACATCACCATCTTTTGAGGCTCTCACAGATTTTTTTATTTGAGAGAAAAATAAGCTTTTACAAACAGGTACTTTGAAGTCTTTAAAATCACATGCCTTGGTTGTAAAAGATGAGAAGTCTTCAAGTGGCAAAGAAAAGAAAAATAACAAGCCTAAAAATAACAAACAATCCATAGAAGAACATAAAGATTCATCCTCAAAAGAGAAATCATCTAAGAAGGAGAGGTCCTTTTGTGCATATTGCAAGAAGGATGGACATGAAGAACATTATTGTTATAAGAAGGATATTGATGAGAAGAAAAATATTCTCAAAAAGAATCAAATTGGTTTTCCTTCTAGAATGTTTGAATCTTCTTCTCCTTCTTCACAATATTCTAAAGGAAAATTTCATTTGGCATCTACATCAAGATCTTTGTGATTTTTCAGGTTCAAGATCAGGTAGATGGCTTCTAGATTCAAGAGCATCACATCACATGGCATCTTCACAATCTATCTTCTCTTCATTTCAGCCTTGTTCTATGTCTCCTATCTTGATGGGAAATAATACATACATGAGTGTAACAGGGAAGGGATCTATTAGTTTTGGGGACAACACTTTTTAGGATTTTTGTGTGTTCCTCATTTGATGAACAATCTTCTTTCTATATATCAGATTACACATGGTGGAGATGGGATAACTATGGATTTCACACCTGATTTAGTCATCATTCGAGACTTGGAGAGTAGAGAGATCATTCCTAATGGGGTGGTTGATCATTAATCTTGGTTGTATACCTTCGCAAATTTTTCTTCTGATGATAAAATTGTTCCTTCGACTGTTGATCACACTTCTCATGTGAACCATGATTCAGAGGAGACATTTGGCTACTTGAACTTGGGAGCTCTCACATCAGATCCAATAATTGAGCCATGCATTTCATATCCTCCATCTACTATTACATTTGATGATGCTTTTTATTCCACAATTTTGGTTCCTTGTGATTCAGTGCAGTAGGATAGACATTGTCTTCCAGATATGGCAACTTTGGATGGCTTCTTGACAGGTATTTTAGACTTGTTTATGGAGTCTCATTTTGCAGATTTGGGGGACACCTTTGATTAAATTCATCTTCTCTTTGATGAAGATTTTCCTTCTTCAGTTGTTGTGAGGGAACATTTTAACCCTCTTGTTCATTATCTACATGATCATTCTTTGCAGTTTGACATGAGTGTGGATACTTTTGGAAAACATTTGGAGGAGGCTTCTTTGTCTTTAGAGGGGATATCTTTCTCTTTGGATCATGTTATACATTCATCTCTACTAGATTTTAGATTTTTCTCTTTAGTAGTGTGGCCTAGAATGCATGTTTGGAGTGTGTCAACTTTTGGCATTGACATGGAGACACTTGAGCATGCTTTAGAGACATCAAACATCATATATCATCTTGACATCCTACATACATCCTTGGTTTTGTTTCTTCCTAAGGGGATGAATGTTTTTTGGTGAGATTGGATCATCTTTAGCATTCAATGTCAGGGTTCTACCATCATTGGAGGAGACTCAACATTGAGGGGGGGTCGCCTTGTCTCTCTTCTACTTCTCTCTTATGGGTGGTATTTTTCCTCACATAGGTTTTTTACCTTGCCATGCATCATTAAGAGAATTTCATTCCTTGTATTTTATCTCTCTTTTGGGGAGGAGTATTGTCCCACTGGGTTTTCTCCTTTTCTCCGTTTGTGACAGATTAAATTGCATTTGTACATGGTTACCTAACATGGCCTAGTTGTCATGACCCATCTTGCATTGTTTGATTTTGTGTACATTCTCCCTAATTTTCACTTAAGGGGGGGTGCTAGTGTAATTAAATATGTTTTACCTTTTCCTAGGTCATTATTACACCTTAGTTAAGTTTACTTAGGGACCACATAGGAGTTGTGGGATATTTTCCACCTTTGGTGGACTTATCATGTTATCACTCTATCACTCCCAACCTTCATGGACATATCATATGATTAGGTTTCCACCTTTTGTGGTGGTTATCACCTTTCAACTTTAGGTGGAGTGATAGCTTTTCATTATTTTCTCATGTCCTATCCTCTCACCTTCGCTATATAACCAATGGGTCTCTCATTGTAAATAGATAATCTAATATCATATTGACATTGAATACAATTTATTCTTCTCACATTATTTTCTCTCTTCTTGTACTTTCTATTTGGTCCATAGATCTTGGCATCCATAGCCAATTCTAACATGGTATCAAACCATGTCTGATTCTAACAAAAAGGTGAGAGTGGAGACATTGACAAGGACCCCTTGGAAAGAGAACATGATCCTATATTGAGATTCACAAATACATAATGTTTTCTACATTTTCTATCATGAGTCTACATTAACCCACCTTTTCAAGTTTCAACTTAACAAGAAGATTTTTTATTCTACAATTTTATTTTTTTAACTTATAACATACTTGTCTCAAATTATGGTCAAGAAGATGAAATATCCTTTCAATCATTTAATATTTACTAAGATACATATACATTGGTCTCAATGTGTTAATTATCAATGTCTAATTTTGAAATTATAGGTACAAAAAAATATTAAATCAATCAACAATAAAGAGACTAAGAGAATAAGTATCCTTTGTGTGAATCGAGTGCAACTTTACAATTTTAAAATTAGGTTCAATAATGGAAGTACTAAGAAGTATTATATCCATGATAATTTTTAGCAACATACTTTTTATTAAGACTTAACATTGGTGTGTGGTAAATGAGGACTTAGGTAGATGATTCGTATCTGATAATGCAACCTATTGGTTTCTGTGATCTCCTAAAATGTTATGTCCTAATGTGAGATGCTACATAATTATTAATGCAACAAGAGGAAAGTAACACAAAGAGGACACCTCAACGATTAGCCTAAGGAATTGATAAAATGAAAGCAAGATGAAATAAATTGAGCTTGATTATACCTTCATGCTACTTCTTTCTTAGTTGGCCCTTGATCTTTGGATGTATTGTGTGCTCCTTGGATGGCTATGGAGTTAAATGGATGCAATATGCAAAATGTATTTGTAACATGATAGATTTTTTGAATAGCTAGAATAAAAATATTAATCCTAATCTAAAATAACAATCTAGAATCTAACAACTAAGAATGAGGAAATAAACTAATAAAACCAAAATGATCTCACTGAATATGCATTCATCCCTTTGAATAATCTTGATTGCTCTTCTCCATTTTTCCGTTTTAGTATTCTTGCCCTTAGATTTATGTGTTTGAATGCAAGTATAGCTTTGTCAAATTTCTAAGCAAAATATCAAAGAATAGTCTCTCTTCTCAAAAATGAATGATTTCGGGAAGAGGAATAATGATAATGATAGGCCATTTTATAGATTTTGTGTTTTTGAATGATCGGCTCAGATTGAAATAGAGATTGCCGGCTAAGATTGATGAATGCCATGCGATGTGAGTTTTGTCTCAGACGGAACTTGAGTTCAAAAAATACTAAAACAAGAACAAGATCTTAATCTTTAGTTAAGAATCTTCGAAAATAGAAGAAATAGACTATGAATTTCAAAGACAAATTCAAAAATTGAAGATGAGATATTCAAATGCATAATTATATTAATTAATTAAATAAAATATATTTAATTAATAGATGCATACATGCATATGAGGTAGAACTATTTAATCGACTAGTTGTGATAGAGAGTCTTCCTGCAGAGATGATTAGCAGTTGAATTCAGAGATAACTGGAGAACTAAAAATAGATCTCAAGTCAAAAGGTAAGTGGACAATTAGATAACTGATTGACAGAGGAAAGTGATAGAAATGAATTAAATGTGAATTAAATGCTAATTTAATTCAACATTCAAAAATAAGAGACTTTAATTAAATAAATAAAGATAATTTATTTAATTTGACTTTCGAAAAGGGTGGAATTGAATAATTAAATAATAAATATTTAATTATAGTTGAAAAAGGGGGTTAAATGAATAATTAAATAAAGATATTTAATTATAGTTGGAAAAGTATGATAAAGGGGTAATTAAATAAATAATTATTTAATTGATAGATAAAGGGGGAAGAATTAATTAGTTCACAACATAATTAAATAAATATGATTTATTTAATTAATCAAGTTGAATAAAGATTAATAATGAATTAATGAATTAATTAAAAAGGGATATTTAATTAATAGAGGAAATATGTGTTAGAAAGGGTAATTAAATAATTGACATTATTTAATCAAGACCACAGACTATAGAAAATTATGTCGAATATCTACTCGCAGGCCTAGACCAATTTTAGGTATCTACAGTTTGCCCCTCTTTGATACAATGTTGGTATGACACTGTGTCAAATAAAATATGCCCCGATTGTGCCCCAAAATGAAACAGGGTAAGGTATGCCCCCTTGGGAAAATTGATATTTTTTGAAAAGTTTCAAAAAAATCAGGAAAAATTCCCGATAAGTCAAGATGATAGTGAGAAAGGCTATGGAGTTGACGGAATTGAATTTAGAGATGTTTCAAATGAATACAGGTTGTTGGAAGTTGAAAGGCTAAGCGGCCAATAGAGAAGGGCTGAAGAAATCCCATTTCTAACCCACCTATAAATAGGAATTAGGGCTAATATCAATTCATTTGCACCCAAAGGAGATAAAAAAAGTTGAGTTTTTGTTCTGACAGACTAACGAAATGGTGCCTATTCCGTACACTAGGCATCGAGGATATTGGATCCGGACCTTCAGGAGGCTAGATAATGTAGGACCACCAGTATGTACCTGAAAATGAACTTGTCAAATTTATTTTTGTAGGCATTTTTAGGCATGAGAAAATTAATAAGAAAATGCAGTGCATCATAAATGACGCATATGCCATTGTATTCGCCGCATCTAATTGGGAAACGATGCATTTGCAAAAAATAGTTAGGGCTAGGTTCAGTTGACTAGGGAATGACCACATGTGGAGCATTATGCACCACATGTGTAGTTATGCAATGCATATGCATTAGGGTTAGTCGCAGGTGTATTTCTAGACTGCATATGGATTTGTGAGACGCATATGTGGTTGTTGAGTAGACTGAAGAAACATGCACTACATTTGAAAAAAATGCACCGCATGTGTAGTAGTCGGACAGGGTGTGTGGAGAAGATGTGATGCATATGCAATGTGCACCGCATGTGAGGCTCTGTGCAATGTATTTGCAAAAATACACCACATCTGTAAAAGTCAGCCACATTTGACTGGTAAAAATTTTGAAAAAATTTCCAAGGAAAGTTTGAAAATTCTTAACAATTTGGTTTATATTGCAGGTGGTGTTAGATCCTATTTATATGTGGGATTCATGACCAGACACATTCAACCTAAGAGATAGGTTAAACTCTACAGAGATTTAGCTTCTATGGAAGCTAGGCCTACGCCACTGTTTCTCGATGCTTGCCATTCGAAAAAATAGGGGGATGCTAATGAAACTTTGTGAGCGATGGCATTCAAAGACATTGTCATTTCATTTACTGACTGGGGAGGCCACTGTCACATTGGAGGATGTGTACTAGATTCTAATATTTCCTATCAAGGGTGAGTGGGTTACGTATAATACCTAGCGAGGATTGATGGAGTTAGCACAGTTCTATCAGGTGGATGACATCAGTAAGGCTCAGGATTGAGCATTATGAGATTAGATGGCCAGTCCTAGCAGACATATAGGATCAGATCGATTGTATCCTATGTACCTTGATTGGAGGTATAGTTCTTCCAGATAGACAAGGGCACATTTTTCTAGTAGGATGGGGAGCTATGTTGGTCGGCATGTTGGAGAGTGAGATGAGATATGCATGGGGTCCATGTCTACTTGGTATGTTGTACTTCCATTTACATGACATCGCTTATAGAGATGCACATTCGTTGAGTTGTGGATGACACTATTGATGGTATGGGGTTGGGAGAGGATAGTTGTCTTCCATCATCTAGTTATAGTAGAGAGAGAGGAGAGACACTCATATGTGTATCGATATACAAGGCAGATTTTCACAGACTCATGTAGGTGACACACGGTACTGGCGACACGCCTTAGATATTCTTGATCAATTCACATGGAGACCTTACATGGATTGTGAGGAGTAGGTGGATGAGGATATACATTTTCCATTCTATAGATAGACACGGTATCTCATTGGGAGGACTATTTCGAGTATTCACATTATTGAGTGACATCTACCAGATAGAGTTCTGAGATAGTTCAGGGAGGTTCAGGTTGAACCTTGGAGTAGATTAGAGTTTGCTCAATCATCAAGAGAGGTTCGATGGTGGGGACCCATGATTCCATTGGCCATAGCGGAGATAGAGATACAAGCACTTCAGCCAGTATAGTGGGGATGGAGAGGTGGATTAGTAGATCTAGGGACCACGACAGCATATGAGGCATGGTGGGCAGAGCATCACCCGATTCCTTATACAGATCCTGACTAGCCAACACTAGTCGAGAGATGAGACATAGGGCCTAGAGGACGTCAGAGAGGTGGAGGTGCCAGAGTGGGTAGAGTTGGCAGTAGAGGTGATGGAGATGATGGCAGAGGTGGAGGTAGAGGCAGGAGATGAGGACGGAGAGGACAAAGAGGGGGTCAAGCAGGTGGACATGCACCTATTCAGGAGGCAATATTATTTGATGTACCAATGGTGGATATCGAAGGGAGACTGGATGTACCAGTTGGGGGTGAGCATGCTACAGTGGAGGTAGTGGTTGAGGAGCGTGTAGAGGTAGATGTTAGAGTAGAAGATGTTGTGGAGGATTCTGGTGTAGATATGGCCTTAGACCCTCTAGGTGTGCTGGCAGGATACAGAAAGGATGATGTTGAGGATGATGTTGAGGAGGAGGCACCGATGGAGGAGCAGGAGAGAGAGCTTAGAGATTGGATTATAGAGGGGAGACGGGATGAGGATGCTCCTAGAGATGGTGACAGGGAGGCTTTAGAGGAGAGAATCAAACTTATGACTACAGAGTTTGAGGTGATGAGACTAGAGAGAGACAGTGGCTACATGGAGAGGGATAGTGCCTACGCAGAGAGGGATAATGCATACACCGAGAGGGACAATGCGCATATAGAGAGGGATAGTTCTCTCATGGAGAGAGACTAGGCTATAGCTCAAAGACATGAGATAGAGCAGAAATTCATAGAGGATAGATGCCTTTGTAGTGGGTCCTCATCTGATGGCATGGTACGAGAGTAGGTCAGATTGGTGGAGAGAGCCACTTATTACAGGGATTTGTATGAGGCTACAGTGCCAGCAGAGAGACAGGCTCCTACATTTTTAGAGGTGCGCAGTCAAATTAGAGATCAGACTAGGAGTCAGAGGTTATAGAGCACTGAGGGGTGGTAGGACCATCAAGGATAGGTCCATATGATAGGCCTTCCACCTCACAGAGGTCACCTTTGAGTCTTTTCCCACCACCATCACCACGTGACAGCAGGGGTAGCGGGACACGATGACAGGGCTTCAAATACTTGTGGATATTTTTATTTTTGATTAGAGAGCCTACGAGCTCATGTTTTATCTATGGTTACATTCAGACATTGTATTGTAACACTATTTTTGAGCAATATATATATATATGATTTTGGCAGGTTCTATATGATATGCAGTTCTATGTTATGGATGATGCTTTATTTCTAGATGATTATGTTTCCTAAATGATGTATGTACATGTGTTATGAATGAATATTTCTATATGTTAATGAGTTATGCATTGAATAATGATGTTATGGATGCCTTTTTTTACTTATGATAATGTATGCAATGTTCTACATGATGCTTATATGTGATGGTAATATGTACATAAAATGTTTACATTATGTATGTTATGATGATGCTATGCCTATTATGTCATGATTTTGAATGTATGTAATGAAGATGAATGGTACTATCTATATGTTGAAAATGCAATGCAACTATATGAGATGTTTATTGAATGGATGCAAATGCAAATGATCTAATGTTTTTTTTTTATTGTATCACAGGACTTTATCTTAATGTCAAAGAAGAGAAATGTTAGGGTGAAAATGAATTTAGAATGCTAATAAGAAATAATTAATGTCAATTGATTGAGAAAATGGTTTAATGATGGTTGATCGATTGAGAAAAAGATATATTCTTCGATATTATGCTAAATACGCTATACTTTCTTTGTTATCATCATTGGACAAGACATGACACAGATGGATAGTACACATTATGATATGAGATAGACCATAGTGCACAAATTTATCCACCTGTGGAAAACAAACAGTCGTAGACAAGGAGTGTCTTAACTCAGATTAAGGACAAGATGCCCCAGTTGTTTGGTCAAGACAAACCACAGACAACAGACAAATAAAAGATAGGTCATGAGATGCCATTGCTCCTCTAAATCCTTGATAGGACATCCTTGAGGAAACTAGTAACATGACTCAAAAACCAATGTTAAAAAGATAGTTGATAGACAACAGCCAAAGAAAAATAATCCTGAGACGTCATTGCTTCTCTAAATCCTTCAAGGGACATCCTTAAGAAAGCTAGTAACAGGATCTTGCACAAATCGATAAAAAGATAAGACAAAATAAGATATAAATTCATAAAGCCAAATAAATGTATTCGCTAAAACTTGATCTTGTGGGATTGTTTGATGGTGATGTTTGACATAGAGTAATGTGAGAGAATGACACATACCGCATAAGATGTTGAGTCTGGTTTTGACTAGGTGACTTCTTTATAAGGCATGACAAAGCCTGGTTTCAGAAAGGAACGTGTCGTATAAGACATTGGAGTCTAATGACATTGAAATGACAAGCCTCATGAGACTATGATAATTTGATGACATCTATTGACAAGAAAGACATATCTTGCGTAAGACATAGGTTGATCACTTTGACAATGTGTTTGATATTGACTTGATGACTATTGAGATGTTTTTCCTTGTTGTTGCATGAATTTTTTTAATTCTTTGACTGATAAACTGTGTGTGTGTTGACAATGTTTTACATGAGACGATACCTTAAACTATGATATGCAACTTGTGTGATAGTGATTGTGAATGAACCCTATTGGACTAACCTAGTGTAGCTAAAAACATGCATCTAAGTGAATGATATGCAATGTGTGTGATAGTGAATGTGATTGTGAATGAACCCTATTGGATTGACCTAGTGTGGTCTCGAGAGCTCATCAATTGATTAGCCTTGCCTATGTTGTACATGCAGAGACCTCGTAGTTTGACATGATGAATGACTTTGTATGTACAAAGAGTCATGATTTAAATGTGTGTGATACATGACAAACCTAGACTGACAGACCTAATGCCTCAGGGGCACATCAATTGATGGCCTTGCCTACGTCCCATTCACAGAGGCAACATAGTTCAACAATGTCTATGACCGACTTAACATGACTGATGTGACATGATTGACTAGACATGATTGACTTGACACTGTTTTTGGGATTTTCTGACATTTTTTTTATTTTTTTGGATTTTTGATGTTTTCTAATGTTTTTGGGATTTTTCAAGATATTTTTGATGGTGTGATGTTATGTTCAAAGTGTTAGGGCACAAAACCAGGATTTTCCCCCATTCAGGAATATGATTTGGAATATGGAGTGTGTAATATGATGGAATGGACTTTGATATAAATCATTCCAAATGATGGATAGGACAACCATTTATTATGAGTGATGGTGAAAAAGTTTGATTAGAATGATGGTAGATGGAAGAGTGAGCTTGACTACACATGGCACCTGTTTGCTAGGTTTTCACCATGGTACTTATCCATAGCGCCACCGAAGTGGTTTTCACTAGTGGATGAATTTATTTCTCTTTACTTTTTTTATTTTCTCAATTTTTTTGGTGTTACAAAGATGCTTGTTTGCCAGGTTTTCATCAAGGTAACCATTTTTTTGTATTTTTCCAGATTAAGACACAGATTCTCAGACTTAAGTGTAGAACCTCTTTAGATGTAGACTATTGATAGGGGACAAAATTGGTTCACCTTCAGGAGTAGAGAGTTGGTACACTCCTGATCCAAAGGCTTCTGTGACAATATATGGCCCCAACTAATTAGGTTCAAACTTTCATGGTTTCTCACATTCAGCTTGGTTCTTAGGATTTTTCGATTAATACCAGGTCACCAATGTCAAAGTGTCTATTGAGAACCTTCTTGTTGTAACTACGACGAAGATGATTCTAATATGCTTGTAAATGATCTAATGCTTTCTGTCTTCATTCATCCAACAATTCTAGCTCTTGTAACCTAGAGACAAAGTATTCTTCATCATCAATATGACCCTTCAAGGATACCCATAGAGAAGGTATTTCAACCTCAATAGGTAAGATAACTTTGGACCCGAATACGAGGGAATATGGAGTGGCACTGGTGGGAGTATAGATGCTTGTGCGATAAGCCCATAAGGCAGGATTAAGCTATAGGTGCTAGTCACAACCAGTGTCATTGACAATCTTCTTAAGGATTCTAACAATAGTGTTATTAGATGCCTCAGCTTGGCCATTACCTTGTGGGTAATATGGGGTGGAGAAATGGTGTTTGATGTGGAATTCTTCACATAAATGGCATACTTCTAGGTTCTTGAATGGGCAGCCATTGTCGATGATCATGGATTGAGGCACACCATACTAACAATTGATATAGTTTAGGATACACTTAGATATTTGTGCGCCGGTTATGTATGTCATGGGAATAGATTTGATCCATTTGGTGAAGTATTCGGTGGTAGTGATGATGAATTTGTGGAAATTGGATGATGAAGGGTGTATCTTACCTATGAGGTCAAGTCCCCATTGGGAAAAGGGCCATGGTGAAGTAATTGGATGAAGCTCCTATGCGGGTGCTCTTATAAATTCTCCATGTATTTGAAATTGTCTACACTTCTTTATAAAGATGTATGAGTCTTTCTCCATAGTAGGCCAATAGTAACCTAGTCTCATAAAATATGGGCTAGAGTAGAACCACTCGAATGAGATCTGCATATACCCTCATGTACTGCTCACAAAATTGTTTGTGCTTCCTCAGCATTGAGATATCTCATTAGGGCATTATCTAAGGTACGTCTATACAAGGTTTCTCTGATGATGGTGTACTTAGCTGACTTTTGGATGAAGGTTCGACGTTGGTTATTGGACAAGTCTTGAGGTAAGGTTTGGTTAGTGAGGTAATCGAATATTTCTTTATACCAAGGAGATGTAGGACCAACAATGGTACACACTATCGCAGTATCAGGGACATCATAACTAGGGATCAAAAGTTGTTCAACTAAAAACATGAATTTAGGCACATTACATGGAATATCCAACAAGGAACCCATGGTTGCCATTGCATTTTCAGCTCTATTTTGGATACGTGGTATTTGTTGAAAAGTTATGTCATTGCAATACTGCTTGAAACTATTAGCCATTCATTTGTAAGGTGCAAGCTTTTCATCCTTAGTCTCGTAATCATCATTCATCTATCGGATTACCAGTTGAGAGTCGCCAAAGACATGTAGGCTCTTAATGTTCCACTAAGCTACCATTTTTAAACCTATCACTAAGGCTTCGTATTCTGCTATATTGTTGGTACAAGGGAATGTGATCCTGAATGATTTAGGAATGGTATCACCTTGAGGTGTGACAAATAAGATACCAACCCCTAAACCATGATTTGTATGTGATCCATCAAAGTACAATTTCCATTTGGTTTTAACATCAATGTTGAAAAGAAATTCATTTGGAAAATATGCCACTAATGGATGGTCTGCCTTTATAAGTGCATCTTCTAGTTGATCTGCAATCACCTGTCATTTTATTGCCTTCCTTTTGACATACTGAATGTCATACTCGCTAAGTATCATAACCCATTTGTCCAATCCTCCTGTTAAAGCTGCCTTACTTAGGAGGTATTTAAGTGGATCATTTTTTGTAATCAACATGGTTTGTCGATTGAGCATATTATGTTGAAGTTTTTGGGTAGCAAATACTACCGTAATACAAGCATGTTCTATGTTGTTGTAATTCAATTCATAGCCCAATAAGGTATGAGTGATATAATAGACCGCTCTCTCATGACCTTGATCATCGTGTTGTGAGAGAAGAGCCCCTAATGCCGACTAAGTTGTTGAGATGTAAAGTATCAATGGCTTTCCCTCTGTAGGTGGCATTAAGACTGGTGGAGTAAGAAAATAGTCATTGATTTTCTAGAAGGCCTCTTGACATTTAGGTTGCCACACAAATGGCACTCCTTTCTTGAGTAGATGCTGAAATGGATGTATTTTATCCACCAGTTGTACTATGAAACACCGAATGGACTGTAATCTCCCCTATAGTGTTCTGAGTTGACCAATGCTAGTTGGAGAAGGCATTTCTATGATTGCTCTTACCTTCTCTAGATCTACTTCAATGCCTCTACAGGAGATGATATACCCTAACAGCTTCCCTGATTTCACTCCAAAGACGCACTTCTTCGGATTTAGCCTGACATTGTAATTTTCTAGCCTCTGGAATATCTTGTCTAACACCTTCAAATGATCTTCCCTTGTTTCTGACTTGGCTATTATATCATCTACATAATCTTCCATGAATGTATGTACAAAGTCATGAAAAATCATAGTAATTTCTCGTTGGTAAGTAGCTCCTGCATT
Organism: Sequoiadendron giganteum; assembly: GCA_007115665.2. Taxonomy (NCBI): domain Eukaryota; kingdom Viridiplantae; phylum Streptophyta; class Pinopsida; order Cupressales; family Cupressaceae; genus Sequoiadendron; species Sequoiadendron giganteum. The sequence goes on from CM021100.1 coordinate 894,906,770, forward strand.
CTTAAAGCCAAACAGCATAACATTCCAACAACATGTGCCCCATGGACACGTGAAAGCTATCTTATGTTGATCTTGAAGTGCTATCTTTATCTGGTTATATCCAGAGAAATCATCCATAAGGGATAGCATCTCATATCCTACAGTAAGGTCTACTATCATGTCAATATTTGGAAAAGGGAAGTCATCTTTAGGACATGCCTTGTTGATGTCTCTAAAGTCAGTGCAAATTCGAATGCCCCCAGTTGGATTAGTCACTGGTACAAGATTTGATATCCAATTTGCATAGTCTATTGTCCTTATGAATCCTACATCCAAAAGTTTCTTAAGTTCTACCTTGACCAATAGAGCAATTTGTGGATGCATCTTCCTCAACTTCTGTTTGACTGGTTTGATACTTGGCTGTAGTGGTAAATGATGCAATACTAGGTCTAGATCCAACCCAGGCATGTCAACATATGACCATGCAAATTTTACTTGTCTCTTTTTGAAGAAGTCCTTGAACTCATGTTGTTTTGTCTCTGATAAAGAAGCCGCAAAATATACTATCCAAGGATTCTCTTCTGTTCCTATATTTATTGAAATAGCCTCTTCTACTAGCATGGGTGACTTTTCTTGTGCAATGGGGAGAATATTTAAACCTCTATCCTCAAGTGCCTCAGAGAGGTTTTCACCCTCAGATACGTCCTTTATTTTTACTTTTTCTTCGTCCAAAGACGCCTTTCAATTTTCACCTAGGGACTCATCAGTTTTATTTTCATTTCCATTTTTGCAACTAGAGGTGTAAATAGACTCCCCGAAATATGCTTTATCATCCAAGTCTATGGTAAAACTTGCCTTATGATCCCCTATAGGTATGCATTCTCTAAGTCCCAGGAACTCAGCAATTGCTTCGTCATTCTCGAATGTATCTATGATAGGTGTACCTTGTTGATCCTAGTCAATAAGTTTGGGATATACAAGGGGCATGTCATCATCGAAGTTTGTAAAGGTAGCTGCTGACAAGGTGAATATGGAATGGTTGACATGGTCACAAAATTTTTGGACTAACTCCTTCTTATTCTTCTTCCTAGGGGTAGGTATACTCTGTTGTGGGACTATGGTGAGGGTTGATTCATCAGAAGATGGATTTTCAGGTGCCCAAGATGCATGATCAAGGGTTTCCCAATAAGAGTTCTCTTGCCATTCTACTTTGGACAAGTGTTTCTTAGGACGAGGACTAGATTGTTTTGGTACAGTTTTCACATTGAAGTCTAACTCTCCAAATAAGGCATCTATGTTCATAGTACTAGTAGATGAGAGGGACTCCCATTCACCATAGCTTGAGTAAGGGGATTCATCATAGACTGGAGGTTTGTCGTAAACTAGGGGAAATGGTTCATGAGATGTCTCGATGTTTGGGTAATCATTCATTTCCTCTTGAAATGTTGACGAAGTACCAGGAAACCCAATTCTAAGCGGTTGACACCCTAGCCCTAGATATTTCGGTCATGGGTAGACAGTAATCAGTTTCGTCCTTCCATTTTGATATAGTCCTAAACCACTATGCCCATTATAGCCTTCTTTTTGCATTATCTTAAATCCTTTTCCATATTGGTCCTTGGCTATTTGAATAGATGGGGAGGGGTATTCATGTTCTTCTTGATACAACCAGGAATCACCTTGATCCACAATTTCTTCACTTAACTCTCCCCATTTTGTCAATGTCGTTGTAGGGGGAACATGAAATGTGATCATTGACTGTCTTCTATCCTCCATGGGTAGGCCATATGCCTTAGGTGGAATCAATTCAGTAACACAGTATGATGCCTTTATATTATATTCGCCACAACCCTTGTCTTGGATCTCAAATTTTGGAGTGGATGATGGTGGTTTGAATGAAATGGACTTAGTGAGACATGATGGGTCAATGTATTGGGATAGAGTGGATGATGAAGCCTCTTGATTAATAGGCACTTTTTTTTGTGGAAGATCCATTAGGCTTGTACAATACTGGAAAGGATTTGGATCACCATCGATGGTGATCTTTGTGCCATTATAGGGGAACTTGGGACATTGGTGGTATGTTGAAGGTAAAAATTTCATTGCGTGTATCCAAGGTCTACCTAACAACAAGTTGTACGAAAGGGTGAGATCCAAGACTTGGAAGCTGGTGTTCATGATTGTTGGGCCAATTCAGATAGGGAGTGTGACAAATCCTTTGGACGATCTTTCCTCATCATCATAAGCCTTGATGACTATACTCTTAGAGGTATCTACACAGTCTTCCAAGAATCCTAATGCCTTAACCAATTTAAGGGTACATAGGTTCAAACCTGCTCCTCTGTCTACCAAGACTCATCGAACATTGTTTTGATGGACTAAGACTTCAAGATGTAAGAGGTCATTATGATCTGACTTTTCAGTTGAGTAATTTTATTGGGAAAATGTGGCATGATGCAAGTTGGTCAAATATCCCACCATCTCTTCGAAATGATTGACATCTAAGTCTGTAGGAACAGTTGTGTTCTGTAGAGCTTTGTCAAGAATGAATCGATGTTGAGGTGATAAGGTCAACAATTCCAAGATAGATATTTGCGCGGGGTTTTTACTCAATTGATTGAGAAGGTTGTACTTGAACTTTGAAATTTGTGTAGATGGCTCGAAAGAAGGACCAGGAATAGTAATCTTAGTTTTGCATGTGTTTACATTACATTCTAGATGCTTCTTAATGGTGAAAGTATTGACATTCTCGTTCGTGGCTTAGAGGTGGTTTATGGTTGTTCCTTTACCATAGTCATACTTGGTATTGTTATAGTTGGCTAATGGATTATTCTAGGGTCCTGAACTGGAGGCTTTTCCTTTTGTGTGGTCATGTAACAGGTCCGTGAAGACCTTATGATCACTGTTCTTAGTGTTTTTCTGCCCACCAACCTCTATGGTTCCATTTTCAACAAATTCTTGTATGATGTTCTTTAATTGGCGACATTGTTGGAGGTTGTGCCCTTTCATTCGATGATAGTCATAGAAAGTGTTATCGTCCCACCATGAAGGTTTGAACTATCCAAGATCATACTCTCTTGGTTCTAAAGGTTTGATAAGATTATGTTTGACCAATTCTTTGAAGACTACCTCGATTGGTTGCCCTAAAGGTGTAAATTACTGCATGGGAAATCTCCTTTGGGGTCTTTGTTGTGAGTTCTGGACATAGTTAGCCATTTGATCAGGACTGTTCATCATGTCTGCTTGTTGGTTTTATCCTCTAAGTGTGATAACTGGTCTAGTATGTATGCGTTTAGCATCCACAATGCCGTCATTCGTGACATTCTTGTTCCTAGACCAAAACTTTTTTTTATCATTCGACACATTTGGATGTTGGACAATTGGGCTCTTTCCTGGTACTTTGATTTCGTCTTTGTCAATAAGGCCCTTTTCAAGGATGATCCCCTTTTGTACCAAGTCAATGAATGAAGTGCAACAGTATACCCGTAAGTCACCTCTAAATTTGGGGTTGATGTTTTCAAGGAAGATAGTGACCTTTTGTTTTGCAGGTATTTCGATGGGACAGCGGCTAGCTAGACTTCTCCATCTCTAAAATAAAGTGATGAACATGTCACCATCTTCTTGTGTCGTGTGGCACAAGGTTGCTATGGCTAGTTCGTTGTCTATGTTAAAGGCAAAATGTTCAACAAAATTTTCAGCCAATTCCACCCAAGATCGTATACCGTATGGCAATTTGGAAAACCATTCCAATGCTATCCCTATGAGGTTTCATGAAAATAGGCGCATCAAGTAAGTGGGGTCATACGATATGTCCATGCATGTCATTGAGAATTCTCTAATATGTTCTAAAGGATTCTTTCTCCCATTATACTTAGGCAAATTTGGTATGATATATCCATGGGGGAAAGGTGTCATATAGAGTGCTTTGTCGAATGGACATGGACATAGGTCTTGTGCTGATATAGTTCGTTTGCCTGACATAGACATGTCGTCCATCTTTTATTGTAGAGTTTGTATTTGGTTTTGAAGGATGTCGACTTGTGTCAAGGACATGGTGTTTGTGTTATTTAGATCAATGTAGATGTTCTGATACACCATGTTTTTTGACAGGTTATGATTGGGAGAGGGAATATATCCTATCAAAATATTCTGATTCGGGATAGGGATATTCCTTGTCTAAATGGTTTGATTTGGTATAGGAATGCTTCCTTTTTGAATTGTTTGATTTGGAATAGGAATGCTTCCTGTCTAAATTATCTAACTTGGTATAGGTATATTTTCGCCAACTTTGGTTCTCTTACCAGTCGTGTTGGTGCCAAAGGGGTTGGAGGAATTTTCTCCCGCAGTGAATTGTAAACCTTGTGTTATGTTAAAAGGGGTTGTGTTTAAAATTGATGATGTTTGTGTTGATAGACCTGTTGGTATCACTGCGATTATTTGGGGAATAGAGATAGTAGATGTCGCAATTTGTGTTGGTTGAGTTGACTATGTTGCCAAAGTATGGACATCAAATCCTGGGGGTAGTGTGGCACCTTCTACTAGCAATTTTGCTAAATAGAATTATGGATCATTTAGAAAACACTCATCCATGAAGGATGCAAACTCAAGATCTTGAACTGCTGCATCTATGTCTTCTATGTAAATCTGCCCATGTGTGTCTCTAGTGACATGTTTTTCAAGTAAAGACTTGTGTGGACGTTTTCTGCCTGGCGATTGGTTTCATAACGGATTGATGAATTCATTGGGGTCTATCATTGCTTTGTGTTTCTTTTTGGACCTTGTTTCGACCATGAAAAAGTTGCTCAAAATGGGTAATGCAGACTATGTCTAAAAACTGATATGACCTATGTCTATATTTTTGGATTTTTTTGACAATAAGGATGTTGCTAAAGATCTAAAATGATGTATGACAGGATGAACAATATGCAAAATTATGAGTGGACTAATGACGATAAATGAGTCTAAGATGGGTATAACCTACCACCTATGGAATAAATGCATGCAAATTTTTGTTTTGACCAAGGAACCTAATTGTATGACAAGGATAGTATGACAAGGTGAATTTTCTGAACTAGACTATTGAGCTGAAAAGATTCACTAAATGGGACCAAAGTGACTAGGTTCAAAGACTGTGACAAACTGGAACATGAACGTTTCCAAAGACGAGGAAAGTTATCTATTCTGTGATATGCAATTTCCTAGGAAATACCTATATGCATACAACTTAGGATGACTATGGCTAAGACGTTTACTGTGACTAAGATGTATATGACACCTAATTATGGTAGCTAAGACGTATATGACACCTAATGATGGTAACTAAGACGTATATGACACCTAATGATGCAAGGTCTTTGAGAAAAATTAACCAGTTTCTAATCCAAGGTTGACCCTAAAAACCTAAAGCAAATAGTGACAAAAATGTTTCGGACTCAGCTCACGATTTTTGATGTTTTCTGTTGATAGGCAAATGCGGTTCACCAAACAGTTGCGGTTCAAATTCTGACAGATGCGGTTTTCCTCACAGTTGTGGTTTTTCCTCTGACAAATGCGATTTACTAAGACACGTGGTTTAAAAAACTGACAGATGCGGTTTACCAGGACACGTGCAGTTTTGAAACTGACAGATGTAGTTTGCATGCACACATGCGACTTAGAATGTGACAGTTGCGACTCGTGATATGCAGACTATGAAAAAGTGAATGTTTTGATAGACAGATGCAGCATTTCCCCTAACAGATGCAACTCGCTACGACACATGCGGCGATGAAACTAACAAATGTGACTCGGTTTTCTAACACTTGAATTTTTCCTGAAAGTTGTTGACTGACTTTGTTTTTTTGATCAAGATTTTGACTAATACGAAAAAGAGCAAACACAACAATCAATATATTTTCAATTTTTGTGATGAAAGGACCGTTAAGACTCGAAAAAAAATTACAACCTAGGATTTTTGGACAATACTTGCTGAATTCTTACTTGGATTTCTCCAGCTACGCACATTCAAGGTAGATGACTAGTAGCTTGACCCCACTGGCTCCCCTCCACGACACTCACTTATACGGGGCAGCCAAGCTACTATACCCATGAAAATTCCATGGCATACATGTCACCTCAACACAAGAACCATAAATTTGTAAGACGACTTCATAGGTTTGCACCTGCTGCGCCAACAAATAGATAGGTTTTTGGTAATTCTACAACAAGGTTTTTAATAAGGGCATTCCATTTGGGGACACTATCCAACATCGGCGAGAGTCCATTTATGTACATCTCATCGGAATAGTGTGCATGATTCTTGGGCTTTCCCCAAGAATCCACTTTTCTATACCAGCTGGAAGTCGCTTGGCTTTAGCGTGCTACCAGTCTGAGTCGTCTTGGGGTGAGTACTTTTTCCCACCAAGACAGGCCCAAGTTCTAGAGTCAGCAACCATTTCTCTTACACCCAAGATCACATGATTGCGCAAGGGGAGAGGATACTTCGGTGTACTGAATCGTAAGGGTTACAGATATGTGCAAAGCACCAAACAAAGAAGATAGTGGTTCTTTTTAATCCAAACGATAATTTTCTATCTATCAATCAGAAAATTCATTTTAAACTCCACGATAATTGTCTATCTACCAAAGAAAACTTGCTAAATAAATAAACACATAGGCATTAGGTCCTGCATGCAAATTTATCAGTAGTTCATGGTCTTCAGCTTTCCTCCTGCAAAAAATTGTCTTAGGTTTTTAAATGTCTTCAAAGCTTCATCCGGCAAACACTATATTATTCCCCCTTAACACAATTGAAATCAACCATTAGCGAAAATCAAAACAAATTCAAAAGGGAAAATGAAAATATGGATGCACAGAAATCAATAAAAAATGAATTTTTTTTACTAGGCAGATGTGGCTTTTTGAGCTACAGATGCGGTTCGACTGTTGACAGGCGGATACGGTTCATGATGATGGATGTGTCGCTATTTTTGACAGATGTGGCTCACGGATACAGATGCGTCATTTCCCTTAACAAATGCGGTGCGCCGTATAAAAATCTACAAAAAACCAGAAATCAAAAAACATAAAAATAGAAAAAAGAAAACAAGATGCATGGATTTTGAAGCGTGATTCACGTCGAGTTCATCAAATGTAACATCATAGATTTTCTGCAAGTACTAAAATAAAAAAATTAAATCCTAATCTAAAATAATAATCTAAAATCTAACAACAAAGAACGAGGAAATAAACTAAACTAATAAAACCAAAATGATCTCACCGAATATGTGTTCATCCCTTCAAATTATCTTGATTGCTCTTCTCCATTTTGCCTTTTCAGTATTCTTGCCCTCAAATTTATGTGTTTGAATGCAAGTATAGCTTTGTCGAGTTTCTAAGCAAAATATAAGAGAATAGTCTCTTCTCAAAAGTATGTGATTTTGAGAGAGGAATAATGATAATGACAGGCCATTTTATACATTTTTTGTTTTTTAACGATTGGCTCAGATTGAAAGAGAGATCGAGGGACGAGATTGATGAATGTCATGCGATGTGAGTTATGTTAGATAGATCGTGAGTTAGAACACGAGTTC
>CM021100.1:894914419-895040784 GCA_007115665.2 Sequoiadendron giganteum
CTTGGTTGTAAAAGATGAGAAGTCTTCAAGTGGCAAAGAAAAGAAAAATAACAAGCCTAAAAATAACAAACAATCCATAGAAGAACATAAAGATTCATCCTCAAAAGAGAAATCATCTAAGAAGGAGAGGTCCTTTTGTGCATATTGCAAGAAGGATGGACATGAAGAACATTATTGTTATAAGAAGGATATTGATGAGAAGAAAAATATTCTCAAAAAGAATCAAATTGGTTTTCCTTCTAGAATGTTTGAATCTTCTTCTCCTTCTTCACAATATTCTAAAGGAAAATTTCATTTGGCATCTACATCAAGATCTTTGTGATTTTTCAGGTTCAAGATCAGGTAGATGGCTTCTAGATTCAAGAGCATCACATCACATGGCATCTTCACAATCTATCTTCTCTTCATTTCAGCCTTGTTCTATGTCTCCTATCTTGATGGGAAATAATACATACATGAGTGTAACAGGGAAGGGATCTATTAGTTTTGGGGACAACACTTTTTAGGATTTTTGTGTGTTCCTCATTTGATGAACAATCTTCTTTCTATATATCAGATTACACATGGTGGAGATGGGATAACTATGGATTTCACACCTGATTTAGTCATCATTCGAGACTTGGAGAGTAGAGAGATCATTCCTAATGGGGTGGTTGATCATTAATCTTGGTTGTATACCTTCGCAAATTTTTCTTCTGATGATAAAATTGTTCCTTCGACTGTTGATCACACTTCTCATGTGAACCATGATTCAGAGGAGACATTTGGCTACTTGAACTTGGGAGCTCTCACATCAGATCCAATAATTGAGCCATGCATTTCATATCCTCCATCTACTATTACATTTGATGATGCTTTTTATTCCACAATTTTGGTTCCTTGTGATTCAGTGCAGTAGGATAGACATTGTCTTCCAGATATGGCAACTTTGGATGGCTTCTTGACAGGTATTTTAGACTTGTTTATGGAGTCTCATTTTGCAGATTTGGGGGACACCTTTGATTAAATTCATCTTCTCTTTGATGAAGATTTTCCTTCTTCAGTTGTTGTGAGGGAACATTTTAACCCTCTTGTTCATTATCTACATGATCATTCTTTGCAGTTTGACATGAGTGTGGATACTTTTGGAAAACATTTGGAGGAGGCTTCTTTGTCTTTAGAGGGGATATCTTTCTCTTTGGATCATGTTATACATTCATCTCTACTAGATTTTAGATTTTTCTCTTTAGTAGTGTGGCCTAGAATGCATGTTTGGAGTGTGTCAACTTTTGGCATTGACATGGAGACACTTGAGCATGCTTTAGAGACATCAAACATCATATATCATCTTGACATCCTACATACATCCTTGGTTTTGTTTCTTCCTAAGGGGATGAATGTTTTTTGGTGAGATTGGATCATCTTTAGCATTCAATGTCAGGGTTCTACCATCATTGGAGGAGACTCAACATTGAGGGGGGGTCGCCTTGTCTCTCTTCTACTTCTCTCTTATGGGTGGTATTTTTCCTCACATAGGTTTTTTACCTTGCCATGCATCATTAAGAGAATTTCATTCCTTGTATTTTATCTCTCTTTTGGGGAGGAGTATTGTCCCACTGGGTTTTCTCCTTTTCTCCGTTTGTGACAGATTAAATTGCATTTGTACATGGTTACCTAACATGGCCTAGTTGTCATGACCCATCTTGCATTGTTTGATTTTGTGTACATTCTCCCTAATTTTCACTTAAGGGGGGGTGCTAGTGTAATTAAATATGTTTTACCTTTTCCTAGGTCATTATTACACCTTAGTTAAGTTTACTTAGGGACCACATAGGAGTTGTGGGATATTTTCCACCTTTGGTGGACTTATCATGTTATCACTCTATCACTCCCAACCTTCATGGACATATCATATGATTAGGTTTCCACCTTTTGTGGTGGTTATCACCTTTCAACTTTAGGTGGAGTGATAGCTTTTCATTATTTTCTCATGTCCTATCCTCTCACCTTCGCTATATAACCAATGGGTCTCTCATTGTAAATAGATAATCTAATATCATATTGACATTGAATACAATTTATTCTTCTCACATTATTTTCTCTCTTCTTGTACTTTCTATTTGGTCCATAGATCTTGGCATCCATAGCCAATTCTAACATGGTATCAAACCATGTCTGATTCTAACAAAAAGGTGAGAGTGGAGACATTGACAAGGACCCCTTGGAAAGAGAACATGATCCTATATTGAGATTCACAAATACATAATGTTTTCTACATTTTCTATCATGAGTCTACATTAACCCACCTTTTCAAGTTTCAACTTAACAAGAAGATTTTTTATTCTACAATTTTATTTTTTTAACTTATAACATACTTGTCTCAAATTATGGTCAAGAAGATGAAATATCCTTTCAATCATTTAATATTTACTAAGATACATATACATTGGTCTCAATGTGTTAATTATCAATGTCTAATTTTGAAATTATAGGTACAAAAAAATATTAAATCAATCAACAATAAAGAGACTAAGAGAATAAGTATCCTTTGTGTGAATCGAGTGCAACTTTACAATTTTAAAATTAGGTTCAATAATGGAAGTACTAAGAAGTATTATATCCATGATAATTTTTAGCAACATACTTTTTATTAAGACTTAACATTGGTGTGTGGTAAATGAGGACTTAGGTAGATGATTCGTATCTGATAATGCAACCTATTGGTTTCTGTGATCTCCTAAAATGTTATGTCCTAATGTGAGATGCTACATAATTATTAATGCAACAAGAGGAAAGTAACACAAAGAGGACACCTCAACGATTAGCCTAAGGAATTGATAAAATGAAAGCAAGATGAAATAAATTGAGCTTGATTATACCTTCATGCTACTTCTTTCTTAGTTGGCCCTTGATCTTTGGATGTATTGTGTGCTCCTTGGATGGCTATGGAGTTAAATGGATGCAATATGCAAAATGTATTTGTAACATGATAGATTTTTTGAATAGCTAGAATAAAAATATTAATCCTAATCTAAAATAACAATCTAGAATCTAACAACTAAGAATGAGGAAATAAACTAATAAAACCAAAATGATCTCACTGAATATGCATTCATCCCTTTGAATAATCTTGATTGCTCTTCTCCATTTTTCCGTTTTAGTATTCTTGCCCTTAGATTTATGTGTTTGAATGCAAGTATAGCTTTGTCAAATTTCTAAGCAAAATATCAAAGAATAGTCTCTCTTCTCAAAAATGAATGATTTCGGGAAGAGGAATAATGATAATGATAGGCCATTTTATAGATTTTGTGTTTTTGAATGATCGGCTCAGATTGAAATAGAGATTGCCGGCTAAGATTGATGAATGCCATGCGATGTGAGTTTTGTCTCAGACGGAACTTGAGTTCAAAAAATACTAAAACAAGAACAAGATCTTAATCTTTAGTTAAGAATCTTCGAAAATAGAAGAAATAGACTATGAATTTCAAAGACAAATTCAAAAATTGAAGATGAGATATTCAAATGCATAATTATATTAATTAATTAAATAAAATATATTTAATTAATAGATGCATACATGCATATGAGGTAGAACTATTTAATCGACTAGTTGTGATAGAGAGTCTTCCTGCAGAGATGATTAGCAGTTGAATTCAGAGATAACTGGAGAACTAAAAATAGATCTCAAGTCAAAAGGTAAGTGGACAATTAGATAACTGATTGACAGAGGAAAGTGATAGAAATGAATTAAATGTGAATTAAATGCTAATTTAATTCAACATTCAAAAATAAGAGACTTTAATTAAATAAATAAAGATAATTTATTTAATTTGACTTTCGAAAAGGGTGGAATTGAATAATTAAATAATAAATATTTAATTATAGTTGAAAAAGGGGGTTAAATGAATAATTAAATAAAGATATTTAATTATAGTTGGAAAAGTATGATAAAGGGGTAATTAAATAAATAATTATTTAATTGATAGATAAAGGGGGAAGAATTAATTAGTTCACAACATAATTAAATAAATATGATTTATTTAATTAATCAAGTTGAATAAAGATTAATAATGAATTAATGAATTAATTAAAAAGGGATATTTAATTAATAGAGGAAATATGTGTTAGAAAGGGTAATTAAATAATTGACATTATTTAATCAAGACCACAGACTATAGAAAATTATGTCGAATATCTACTCGCAGGCCTAGACCAATTTTAGGTATCTACAGTTTGCCCCTCTTTGATACAATGTTGGTATGACACTGTGTCAAATAAAATATGCCCCGATTGTGCCCCAAAATGAAACAGGGTAAGGTATGCCCCCTTGGGAAAATTGATATTTTTTGAAAAGTTTCAAAAAAATCAGGAAAAATTCCCGATAAGTCAAGATGATAGTGAGAAAGGCTATGGAGTTGACGGAATTGAATTTAGAGATGTTTCAAATGAATACAGGTTGTTGGAAGTTGAAAGGCTAAGCGGCCAATAGAGAAGGGCTGAAGAAATCCCATTTCTAACCCACCTATAAATAGGAATTAGGGCTAATATCAATTCATTTGCACCCAAAGGAGATAAAAAAAGTTGAGTTTTTGTTCTGACAGACTAACGAAATGGTGCCTATTCCGTACACTAGGCATCGAGGATATTGGATCCGGACCTTCAGGAGGCTAGATAATGTAGGACCACCAGTATGTACCTGAAAATGAACTTGTCAAATTTATTTTTGTAGGCATTTTTAGGCATGAGAAAATTAATAAGAAAATGCAGTGCATCATAAATGACGCATATGCCATTGTATTCGCCGCATCTAATTGGGAAACGATGCATTTGCAAAAAATAGTTAGGGCTAGGTTCAGTTGACTAGGGAATGACCACATGTGGAGCATTATGCACCACATGTGTAGTTATGCAATGCATATGCATTAGGGTTAGTCGCAGGTGTATTTCTAGACTGCATATGGATTTGTGAGACGCATATGTGGTTGTTGAGTAGACTGAAGAAACATGCACTACATTTGAAAAAAATGCACCGCATGTGTAGTAGTCGGACAGGGTGTGTGGAGAAGATGTGATGCATATGCAATGTGCACCGCATGTGAGGCTCTGTGCAATGTATTTGCAAAAATACACCACATCTGTAAAAGTCAGCCACATTTGACTGGTAAAAATTTTGAAAAAATTTCCAAGGAAAGTTTGAAAATTCTTAACAATTTGGTTTATATTGCAGGTGGTGTTAGATCCTATTTATATGTGGGATTCATGACCAGACACATTCAACCTAAGAGATAGGTTAAACTCTACAGAGATTTAGCTTCTATGGAAGCTAGGCCTACGCCACTGTTTCTCGATGCTTGCCATTCGAAAAAATAGGGGGATGCTAATGAAACTTTGTGAGCGATGGCATTCAAAGACATTGTCATTTCATTTACTGACTGGGGAGGCCACTGTCACATTGGAGGATGTGTACTAGATTCTAATATTTCCTATCAAGGGTGAGTGGGTTACGTATAATACCTAGCGAGGATTGATGGAGTTAGCACAGTTCTATCAGGTGGATGACATCAGTAAGGCTCAGGATTGAGCATTATGAGATTAGATGGCCAGTCCTAGCAGACATATAGGATCAGATCGATTGTATCCTATGTACCTTGATTGGAGGTATAGTTCTTCCAGATAGACAAGGGCACATTTTTCTAGTAGGATGGGGAGCTATGTTGGTCGGCATGTTGGAGAGTGAGATGAGATATGCATGGGGTCCATGTCTACTTGGTATGTTGTACTTCCATTTACATGACATCGCTTATAGAGATGCACATTCGTTGAGTTGTGGATGACACTATTGATGGTATGGGGTTGGGAGAGGATAGTTGTCTTCCATCATCTAGTTATAGTAGAGAGAGAGGAGAGACACTCATATGTGTATCGATATACAAGGCAGATTTTCACAGACTCATGTAGGTGACACACGGTACTGGCGACACGCCTTAGATATTCTTGATCAATTCACATGGAGACCTTACATGGATTGTGAGGAGTAGGTGGATGAGGATATACATTTTCCATTCTATAGATAGACACGGTATCTCATTGGGAGGACTATTTCGAGTATTCACATTATTGAGTGACATCTACCAGATAGAGTTCTGAGATAGTTCAGGGAGGTTCAGGTTGAACCTTGGAGTAGATTAGAGTTTGCTCAATCATCAAGAGAGGTTCGATGGTGGGGACCCATGATTCCATTGGCCATAGCGGAGATAGAGATACAAGCACTTCAGCCAGTATAGTGGGGATGGAGAGGTGGATTAGTAGATCTAGGGACCACGACAGCATATGAGGCATGGTGGGCAGAGCATCACCCGATTCCTTATACAGATCCTGACTAGCCAACACTAGTCGAGAGATGAGACATAGGGCCTAGAGGACGTCAGAGAGGTGGAGGTGCCAGAGTGGGTAGAGTTGGCAGTAGAGGTGATGGAGATGATGGCAGAGGTGGAGGTAGAGGCAGGAGATGAGGACGGAGAGGACAAAGAGGGGGTCAAGCAGGTGGACATGCACCTATTCAGGAGGCAATATTATTTGATGTACCAATGGTGGATATCGAAGGGAGACTGGATGTACCAGTTGGGGGTGAGCATGCTACAGTGGAGGTAGTGGTTGAGGAGCGTGTAGAGGTAGATGTTAGAGTAGAAGATGTTGTGGAGGATTCTGGTGTAGATATGGCCTTAGACCCTCTAGGTGTGCTGGCAGGATACAGAAAGGATGATGTTGAGGATGATGTTGAGGAGGAGGCACCGATGGAGGAGCAGGAGAGAGAGCTTAGAGATTGGATTATAGAGGGGAGACGGGATGAGGATGCTCCTAGAGATGGTGACAGGGAGGCTTTAGAGGAGAGAATCAAACTTATGACTACAGAGTTTGAGGTGATGAGACTAGAGAGAGACAGTGGCTACATGGAGAGGGATAGTGCCTACGCAGAGAGGGATAATGCATACACCGAGAGGGACAATGCGCATATAGAGAGGGATAGTTCTCTCATGGAGAGAGACTAGGCTATAGCTCAAAGACATGAGATAGAGCAGAAATTCATAGAGGATAGATGCCTTTGTAGTGGGTCCTCATCTGATGGCATGGTACGAGAGTAGGTCAGATTGGTGGAGAGAGCCACTTATTACAGGGATTTGTATGAGGCTACAGTGCCAGCAGAGAGACAGGCTCCTACATTTTTAGAGGTGCGCAGTCAAATTAGAGATCAGACTAGGAGTCAGAGGTTATAGAGCACTGAGGGGTGGTAGGACCATCAAGGATAGGTCCATATGATAGGCCTTCCACCTCACAGAGGTCACCTTTGAGTCTTTTCCCACCACCATCACCACGTGACAGCAGGGGTAGCGGGACACGATGACAGGGCTTCAAATACTTGTGGATATTTTTATTTTTGATTAGAGAGCCTACGAGCTCATGTTTTATCTATGGTTACATTCAGACATTGTATTGTAACACTATTTTTGAGCAATATATATATATATGATTTTGGCAGGTTCTATATGATATGCAGTTCTATGTTATGGATGATGCTTTATTTCTAGATGATTATGTTTCCTAAATGATGTATGTACATGTGTTATGAATGAATATTTCTATATGTTAATGAGTTATGCATTGAATAATGATGTTATGGATGCCTTTTTTTACTTATGATAATGTATGCAATGTTCTACATGATGCTTATATGTGATGGTAATATGTACATAAAATGTTTACATTATGTATGTTATGATGATGCTATGCCTATTATGTCATGATTTTGAATGTATGTAATGAAGATGAATGGTACTATCTATATGTTGAAAATGCAATGCAACTATATGAGATGTTTATTGAATGGATGCAAATGCAAATGATCTAATGTTTTTTTTTTATTGTATCACAGGACTTTATCTTAATGTCAAAGAAGAGAAATGTTAGGGTGAAAATGAATTTAGAATGCTAATAAGAAATAATTAATGTCAATTGATTGAGAAAATGGTTTAATGATGGTTGATCGATTGAGAAAAAGATATATTCTTCGATATTATGCTAAATACGCTATACTTTCTTTGTTATCATCATTGGACAAGACATGACACAGATGGATAGTACACATTATGATATGAGATAGACCATAGTGCACAAATTTATCCACCTGTGGAAAACAAACAGTCGTAGACAAGGAGTGTCTTAACTCAGATTAAGGACAAGATGCCCCAGTTGTTTGGTCAAGACAAACCACAGACAACAGACAAATAAAAGATAGGTCATGAGATGCCATTGCTCCTCTAAATCCTTGATAGGACATCCTTGAGGAAACTAGTAACATGACTCAAAAACCAATGTTAAAAAGATAGTTGATAGACAACAGCCAAAGAAAAATAATCCTGAGACGTCATTGCTTCTCTAAATCCTTCAAGGGACATCCTTAAGAAAGCTAGTAACAGGATCTTGCACAAATCGATAAAAAGATAAGACAAAATAAGATATAAATTCATAAAGCCAAATAAATGTATTCGCTAAAACTTGATCTTGTGGGATTGTTTGATGGTGATGTTTGACATAGAGTAATGTGAGAGAATGACACATACCGCATAAGATGTTGAGTCTGGTTTTGACTAGGTGACTTCTTTATAAGGCATGACAAAGCCTGGTTTCAGAAAGGAACGTGTCGTATAAGACATTGGAGTCTAATGACATTGAAATGACAAGCCTCATGAGACTATGATAATTTGATGACATCTATTGACAAGAAAGACATATCTTGCGTAAGACATAGGTTGATCACTTTGACAATGTGTTTGATATTGACTTGATGACTATTGAGATGTTTTTCCTTGTTGTTGCATGAATTTTTTTAATTCTTTGACTGATAAACTGTGTGTGTGTTGACAATGTTTTACATGAGACGATACCTTAAACTATGATATGCAACTTGTGTGATAGTGATTGTGAATGAACCCTATTGGACTAACCTAGTGTAGCTAAAAACATGCATCTAAGTGAATGATATGCAATGTGTGTGATAGTGAATGTGATTGTGAATGAACCCTATTGGATTGACCTAGTGTGGTCTCGAGAGCTCATCAATTGATTAGCCTTGCCTATGTTGTACATGCAGAGACCTCGTAGTTTGACATGATGAATGACTTTGTATGTACAAAGAGTCATGATTTAAATGTGTGTGATACATGACAAACCTAGACTGACAGACCTAATGCCTCAGGGGCACATCAATTGATGGCCTTGCCTACGTCCCATTCACAGAGGCAACATAGTTCAACAATGTCTATGACCGACTTAACATGACTGATGTGACATGATTGACTAGACATGATTGACTTGACACTGTTTTTGGGATTTTCTGACATTTTTTTTATTTTTTTGGATTTTTGATGTTTTCTAATGTTTTTGGGATTTTTCAAGATATTTTTGATGGTGTGATGTTATGTTCAAAGTGTTAGGGCACAAAACCAGGATTTTCCCCCATTCAGGAATATGATTTGGAATATGGAGTGTGTAATATGATGGAATGGACTTTGATATAAATCATTCCAAATGATGGATAGGACAACCATTTATTATGAGTGATGGTGAAAAAGTTTGATTAGAATGATGGTAGATGGAAGAGTGAGCTTGACTACACATGGCACCTGTTTGCTAGGTTTTCACCATGGTACTTATCCATAGCGCCACCGAAGTGGTTTTCACTAGTGGATGAATTTATTTCTCTTTACTTTTTTTATTTTCTCAATTTTTTTGGTGTTACAAAGATGCTTGTTTGCCAGGTTTTCATCAAGGTAACCATTTTTTTGTATTTTTCCAGATTAAGACACAGATTCTCAGACTTAAGTGTAGAACCTCTTTAGATGTAGACTATTGATAGGGGACAAAATTGGTTCACCTTCAGGAGTAGAGAGTTGGTACACTCCTGATCCAAAGGCTTCTGTGACAATATATGGCCCCAACTAATTAGGTTCAAACTTTCATGGTTTCTCACATTCAGCTTGGTTCTTAGGATTTTTCGATTAATACCAGGTCACCAATGTCAAAGTGTCTATTGAGAACCTTCTTGTTGTAACTACGACGAAGATGATTCTAATATGCTTGTAAATGATCTAATGCTTTCTGTCTTCATTCATCCAACAATTCTAGCTCTTGTAACCTAGAGACAAAGTATTCTTCATCATCAATATGACCCTTCAAGGATACCCATAGAGAAGGTATTTCAACCTCAATAGGTAAGATAACTTTGGACCCGAATACGAGGGAATATGGAGTGGCACTGGTGGGAGTATAGATGCTTGTGCGATAAGCCCATAAGGCAGGATTAAGCTATAGGTGCTAGTCACAACCAGTGTCATTGACAATCTTCTTAAGGATTCTAACAATAGTGTTATTAGATGCCTCAGCTTGGCCATTACCTTGTGGGTAATATGGGGTGGAGAAATGGTGTTTGATGTGGAATTCTTCACATAAATGGCATACTTCTAGGTTCTTGAATGGGCAGCCATTGTCGATGATCATGGATTGAGGCACACCATACTAACAATTGATATAGTTTAGGATACACTTAGATATTTGTGCGCCGGTTATGTATGTCATGGGAATAGATTTGATCCATTTGGTGAAGTATTCGGTGGTAGTGATGATGAATTTGTGGAAATTGGATGATGAAGGGTGTATCTTACCTATGAGGTCAAGTCCCCATTGGGAAAAGGGCCATGGTGAAGTAATTGGATGAAGCTCCTATGCGGGTGCTCTTATAAATTCTCCATGTATTTGAAATTGTCTACACTTCTTTATAAAGATGTATGAGTCTTTCTCCATAGTAGGCCAATAGTAACCTAGTCTCATAAAATATGGGCTAGAGTAGAACCACTCGAATGAGATCTGCATATACCCTCATGTACTGCTCACAAAATTGTTTGTGCTTCCTCAGCATTGAGATATCTCATTAGGGCATTATCTAAGGTACGTCTATACAAGGTTTCTCTGATGATGGTGTACTTAGCTGACTTTTGGATGAAGGTTCGACGTTGGTTATTGGACAAGTCTTGAGGTAAGGTTTGGTTAGTGAGGTAATCGAATATTTCTTTATACCAAGGAGATGTAGGACCAACAATGGTACACACTATCGCAGTATCAGGGACATCATAACTAGGGATCAAAAGTTGTTCAACTAAAAACATGAATTTAGGCACATTACATGGAATATCCAACAAGGAACCCATGGTTGCCATTGCATTTTCAGCTCTATTTTGGATACGTGGTATTTGTTGAAAATTTATGTCATTGCAATACTGCTTGAAACTATTAGCCATTCATTTGTAAGGTGCAAGCTTTTCATCCTTAGTCTCGTAATCATCATTCATCTATCGGATTACCAGTTGAGAGTCGCCAAAGACATGTAGGCTCTTAATGTTCCACTAAGCTACCATTTTTAAACCTATCACTAAGGCTTCGTATTCTGCTATATTGTTGGTACAAGGGAATGTGATCCTGAATGATTTAGGAATGGTATCACCTTGAGGTGTGACAAATAAGATACCAACCCCTAAACCATGATTTGTATGTGATCCATCAAAGTACAATTTCCATTTGGTTTTAACATCAATGTTGAAAAGAAATTCATTTGGAAAATATGCCACTAATGGATGGTCTGCCTTTATAAGTGCATCTTCTAGTTGATCTGCAATCACCTGTCATTTTATTGCCTTCCTTTTGACATACTGAATGTCATACTCGCTAAGTATCATAACCCATTTGTCCAATCCTCCTGTTAAAGCTGCCTTACTTAGGAGGTATTTAAGTGGATCATTTTTTGTAATCAACATGGTTTGTCGATTGAGCATATTATGTTGAAGTTTTTGGGTAGCAAATACTACCGTAATACAAGCATGTTCTATGTTGTTGTAATTCAATTCATAGCCCAATAAGGTATGAGTGATATAATAGACCGCTCTCTCATGACCTTGATCATCGTGTTGTGAGAGAAGAGCCCCTAATGCCGACTAAGTTGTTGAGATGTAAAGTATCAATGGCTTTCCCTCTGTAGGTGGCATTAAGACTGGTGGAGTAAGAAAATAGTCATTGATTTTCTAGAAGGCCTCTTGACATTTAGGTTGCCACACAAATGGCACTCCTTTCTTGAGTAGATGCTGAAATGGATGTATTTTATCCACCAGTTGTACTATGAAACACCGAATGGACTGTAATCTCCCCTATAGTGTTCTGAGTTGACCAATGCTAGTTGGAGAAGGCATTTCTATGATTGCTCTTACCTTCTCTAGATCTACTTCAATGCCTCTACAGGAGATGATATACCCTAACAGCTTCCCTGATTTCACTCCAAAGACGCACTTCTTCGGATTTAGCCTGACATTGTAATTTTCTAGCCTCTGGAATATCTTGTCTAACACCTTCAAATGATCTTCCCTTGTTTCTGACTTGGCTATTATATCATCTACATAATCTTCCATGAATGTATGTACAAAGTCATGAAAAATCGTAGTCATTGCTCGTTGGTAAGTGGCTCCTGCATTCTTAAGGCCAAACGGCATAAAATTCCAATAGTATGTGCCCCATGGACACATGAAAGTTGTATTATGTTGGTCTTCAGGTGCTATCTTTATCTGGTTGTATCTAGAGAAACCATCCATAAGGGATAGCATCTCATATCCTGTAGTAAGATCTACTATCATGTTGATATTTGGCAAAGGGAAGTCATCTTTAGGACATGCCTTGTTGATGTCCCTAAAGTCAGTGCAAATACAAATGCCCCCATTTGGCTTAGTCACTGGTATAAGATTCGATATCCAATCTACATAGTCTATTGTCCTTATGAATCCTACATCCAAAAGTTTCTTAAGTTCTACCTTGACCAATTGAGCAATTTACAAATGCATCTTCCTCAACTTTTGTTTGACTGGTTTGATACCTAGCTATAGTGGTAAATGATGCAATATTAGGGTTGGATCCAGCCCAGGCATGTTAGCATATGACCATGCAAATTTTACTTGTCTCTTTTTGAAGAAGTCCTTGAACTCATGTTGTTTTGTTTCTGTTAAACAAGCTACAAAATATACTATTTGAGGATTCTCTTATGTTCCTATGTTGTTTGCAACAACCTCTTCTACTAGCATGGGTGACTTTTCTTGTGCAACGAGGAGAATATTTAAACCTCTATCCTTGGGTGCCTCAGAGAGGTTTTCGCCCTCGGATATGTCCTTTATTTTGACTTTTTCTCCGTCCAAAGGTACCTTTCAGTTTTCACCTAGGGACCCATCATTTTTATTTTCATTTTCATTTTTGCAACTAGAGGTGTAAATAGACTCCCCGAAATATGCTTTATCATCCAAGTCTACTGTAAAACCTGCCTTATGATCTCCTCTTTGTATGCCTTCTCTAAGTCCCATGAACTTAGCAATTGCTTTGTCATTCTCGAATGTATCTAATTTAGGTGTACCTTGTTGATCCCAGTCAATAAGTTTGGGATATACAAGGGGCATATCATCATGGGAGTTTATAAGGGTAACTACTCACAAGGTGAATATGGAATGGTTGACATGGTCGCAGAAGTCTTGAAACGATGCCGAAGTACTAGGAAACCCAATTCTAAGCGGTTGACACCCTAGCCCTAGATATTTCAATCGTGGGTAGATAGTAATCGGTTTCATCCTTCCATTTTGATATAGTCTTAACCCACTATGCCTATCATAGCTTCCTTTTGCATTATCTTAAATCCTTTTCCATATTGGCCCTTAGCTATTTGAATAGACGGGGAGGGGTATTCATGTTCTTCTTGATACAACTAGGAATCACCTTGATCCACAATTTCTTCACTTAACTCTCCCCATTTTGTCAATGTCTTTGTAGGGGGAACATGAAATGTGACCATAGACTATTTTTTATCTGCCATGGGTAGGCCATATGCCTTAGGTGGAATCAGTTTAGTAACATAGTATGATGCCTTTATATTATATTCATCATAGCCCTTGTCTTAGATCTCAGGTTTTGGAGTGGATGGTGGTGGTTTGAATGAAATAGACTTAGTGAGATGTGATGGGTCAATGTATTGGGATACAGTGGATGATGAAGCCTCTTGATTAACAAGCACTTGTCATTGTGGAAGATCCCTTAGGCTTGTACAATACTGGAAAGGATCTGGATCACCATCAATGGTGATCTCTATGCCATTATAGGGGAACTTGACACATTGGTGGTATGTTGAAGGTACAACTTTCATTGCGTGTATCCAAGGTCTACCTAACAACAAGTTGTATGCAAGGGTGAGATCCAAGACTTGGAAGCTGGTGTTCATGATTGTTGGGCCAATTTCGATAGGGAGTGTGACAACTCCTTTGGATGATCCTTCCTCATCATCATAAGCCTTGATGACTTTACTCTTAGAGTTATCTACACAGTCTTCCAACAATCCCAATGCCTTAACCAATTTAAGGGTACACAGGTTCAAACCTGCTCCTCCGTCTACCAAGACTCGTCGAACTTTGTTTTGATGGACTAAGACTTCAAGATGCAAGGGTTCATTATGATCTGACTTTTCAGTTGAGTAATTTTGTTGGGAAAATGTGTCATGATGCGAGTTGGTCAAATATCCCACCATCTCTTCAAAACGATTGACATCTAAGTCTATAGGAACAGTTGTGTTTTGTAGAGCTTTGTCAAGAATGGATCGATGCTGAGGTGATAAGGTCAACAATTCCAAGATAGATATTTGCATGGGGGTTTTACTCAATTGACCGAGAAGGTTGTAATTGAACATGGAATTTTGCGTAGATGGCTTGGAAGAAGGACCAGGAATAGTAATCTTAGTTCTGCATGTGTTTAGATTACATTCTGGATGCTTCTTGATGGTGAAAGTATTGACATTCTCGTTTGTGGCTCGGAGGTGGTTTATGACCATTCCTTTACCATAGTCATACTTGGTATTGTTATAGTTGGCCAATGGATTATTCTGGGGTCCTAAGCTGGAGGCTTTTCCTTTTGTGTGATCATGTAATGGGTCCGTGAAGACCTTATGATCACTATTCTTAGTGTTTTTCTACCCACCAACTTCTATGGTTCCATTTTCACTAAAGTCTTGTATGATGTTCTTTAATTGGCAACATTGTTGGAGGTTGTGCCCTTTCATTCAATGATAGTCACAGAAAGCATTATTGACCCACCATGAAGGTTTAAACTATCCGGGATCATACTCTCTTGGTTCTAAAGGTTTGATAAGATTATGTTTAAACAATTTTTTGAAGACTACCTCGATTGGTTGCCCTAAAGGTGTAAATTCTCGCGTTGGAAATGTCCTTTGTTGTGGTCTTTTTTGTTGTGAATTCTAGACATAGTTATCTGTTTAATCAAGATTGTTCATCATGTCTGCTTGTTGGTTGTATCCTCTAAGGGAGATAACTGGTATAGTATGCATGTGCTTAGCATCAACTATTCTATCATTTGTGACATTCTTGTTCCTAGACCAAAACTTGTTTCTATCATTCGACACATTTGGATGTTGGACAATCAGGCTCTTGCCTAGTACTTTGATTTTGCCTTTGTCAATAAGGCCCTTTTCAAGGATGATCCCCTTTTGTACCAATTCAATGAATGAAGTGCAATAGTGTACCCGTAAGTCACCTCTCAGTTTGGGGTTGATGTTTTTGAGGAAGATAATGACCTTTTTTTTTAAGGTATTTCGATGGGATAGCGGATAGCTAGACTTCTCCATCTCTAGAAGAAAGTGATGAATGTCTCACCATCTTCTTGTGTCATGTGGAACAAGGTTGCTATGGTTACTTCATTGTCTATCTTAAAGGAAAAATATTCAACAAAATTTTCAGCCAATTCCGCCCAGGATCGTATACCGTATGGCAATTTGGAAAACCATTCCAACACTATCCCTATGAGGGTTCATGGAAATAGGCATATCAAGTAAGTGGGGTCATACGATATGTCCATGCATGTCATTGAGAATTCTCTAATGTGTTCTAGAGGATTCTTCCTCTCATTATACTTAGGCTAATTTGGTATAATGTACCCATGGGGGAAAGGTGTCATATAGAGTGCTTTGTCGAATGGACATGGACATAGGTCTTGTGTTGATATAGTTCATTTGCTTGACATAGACATGTCATCCATATTTTTTTGTAGAGTTTGCATTTGGTTTTGAAGGATGTCGACTTGTGTCAAGGACATGGTGTTTTTTTTATTTGGATCAATGTAGATGTTCTAATACGCCATGTTTTGTGATGAGTTATGATTGGGCAAGGGAATATATCTTGTCAAAATATTCTGATTCAGGATAGGGATATTCCCTGTCTGAATGGTTTGATTTGGTATAGGAATGCTTCCTGTCTGAGTTGTTTGATTTGGAATAGGAATGCTTCCTCTCTGAATTGTTTGACTTGGTATAGGTATATTTCCACCAACTTTGGTTATCTTACCAGTCGTGTTAGTGCAAAAGGGGTTGGAGGAAGTTGCTCCCACAGTGAATTGTAATCCTTGTGTTATGTTAAAATGAGTTGTGTTTACAATTGATGATGTTTGTGTTTATAGACCTGTTGGTATCATTGTGGTTATTTGGGGAATAGAGACAGTAGATGTCAAAGTTTGTGTGGGTTGAGTTGAGTGTGTTGCCAAAGAATGGACATCAAATCCTGGGGGTAGTGTGGCACCTTCTACTAGCAATTTTGCTAGGTAGTGTTGAGGATCGTTTAGCAAACACTCATCCATGAAGGATGCAAACTCAGGATCTTGAACTACTACATCTATGTCTTCTATGTAAATCTACCCATATGTGTCTCTAGTGACATGTTTTTCAAGTAAAGATTTGTGTGGGCGTTCTCTGCTTCATGGTTGGTTTCCAAACGGATTGATGAATTCGTTGGGGCATGTCACTTCTTTGTGTTTCTTTTTGGACCTTGTTTTGACCATGAAAAAGTTGGTCAAAATGGGTAAAGCAGACTATGTCTAAAAACTGATATGACCTATGTCTATGTTTTTTGGATTTTTGTTTGACAGTAAGGATGTTGCTAAAGATCTAAAATGACATATGAAAGGATAGACAATATGCAAAATTCTGAGTGGACTAATGATGATAAATGAGTCTAAGACGGGTATAACCTACCACCTATGAAATAAATGCATTCAAAAAAAGAATTTGACCAAGAAACCTAAATGTATGACAAAGACAGTATGACAAGGTGAATTTTATGAACTAGACTATTGAGCTGAAAAGATTCACTAAATGGGACCAAAGTGACTATGTTCAATGACTATGAAAAACTTGAACATGAATGTTTCCAAAGACAAGGAAAGTTATCTATTATATGATATGCAATTTCCTAGGGAGTACCTATATGCATGCAACTTAGGATGACTATGACTAAGACGTTTACTATGACTAAGATGTATATGACACCTAATGAAGGTAACTAAGGCGTATATGACACCTAATGAAGGTAACTAAGACGTATATAACACCTAATGATGCAAGGTCTTTGAGAAAAATTAACCAGTTTCTAATCCAAGGTTGATCCTAAAAAACTAAAGCAAATAGTGACAATAATGTTTCAAACTCAACTCGTGGTTTTTGATGTTTTCTATTGATAGGAAAATGTGGTTCACCTAATAGTTGTGGTTTTTCCTCTAACAGATGCGGTTTTTTCTCTAACAAATGTGATTTACTAAGACACATGTGGTTTTAAAATTAACAAATGTGGTTTACCAGGACACTTGTGGTTTTGAAACTGACAGATGTAGCTTACTAGGACACTTGTGGTTTTAAAACTGACAGATGTGGTTTACCAGGACACTTGCGGTTTTGAAACTGACAGATGCAGTTTGCATGCACACATGCAACTCATAATGTGACGGTTGCGACTCGTGATATGCAAACTATGAAAAGTGAATGTTTTGATAGATAGATGCGACTCGCTATGACACATGCGACGATTTAACTGACAAATGCGACTCAATTTTCTAACAGTGAATTTGTTCCAAAAATTGTTGACTGACTTTGCTTGTTTGATCAAGATTTTGACGAATACAGCAAAGAGAAAACACAACAATCAACATATTTTTAGTTGTTGTGATGAAAGGACTATTAAGACTTGAAAAACAATTACAACCTAAGCTTTTTGGACAGTATTTTCTGAATTCTTACTTGGATTTCTCCAGCTATGCACATTCAAGGCGAATGACTAGTAGCTTGACCCCATTGGCTCCCCTCCATGAAACTCACTTATACGGGGCAGCCAAGCTACTATACCCATGAAACTCACTTATACGGGGCAACCAAGCTACTATGCCCATGAAACTCCCATGGCATACATGTCACCTCAACACAAGAACCGTAAATTTGTAAGATGACTTCATAGGTTATGCACCTGTTGCGCCAACAAATAGATAGGTTTTTGGTAATTCTACAACAAGGTTTTTAATAAGGGAATTTCATTTGTGGGACACTATACAACATTGGAAAGAGTCCATTTCTTTCCATCTCATCAGAATAATGTGCGTGATTCTTGGGCTTTCCCCAAGAATCCACTTTTAGATACTGGCTGGAAGTCGCTTGGCTTTAGCGTGCTACCGGTCTGAGTCATCTTGGGGTGGGTACTTTTTTCCACCAAGACAGGTCCAAGTTCTAGAGTAAACAACCGCTTCTCTTACACCCAGGATAGCATGGCTACATAAGGGGAGAGGATACTTCAGTGTACTGAATCGTAAGGGTTACAGATATGTGCAAAGCACCAAACAAAGAAGACAGTGGTTCTTTTTCATCCAAACAAAAATTTTGTATCTATCAATCAAAAAATTCATTTTAAGCTCCATGATAATTGTCTATCTACAAAAGAAAACTTGCTAAATAAATAAAAACATAGGCATTTGGTCCTGCATGCAAATTTATCAGTAGTTCATGGTCTTCAGCTTTTGTCTTGTAGAAAATTGTCTTAGGTTTTTAATTTTCTTCAAAGCTTCGTCCTACAAACACTATGTTATTCCCCCTTAACACAATTGAAATCAACCATTAGTGAAAATCAAAACAGCTTCAAAAGAGAAAATGAAAATATGAATGTACGGAAATCAATAAAAAAAAAAAAAAAATTTACCAGGTAGATGCAGCTTTTTGAGCCACAGATGTCGTTCGACTGTTGACAAGCGGATGTGGCTCGCGAAATTGTTGACAGGCACATGCGGTTCGTGATGATGGATGCGTCATTGTTTTTGATAGATGTGGCTCACAGATATAGATGTGTCATTTCCCTTAACAAATGCAGTGTGTCATACAAAAATCTGCAACAAACCAGAAAATAGAAAATGAAAAAATGAAAAAATGAAAAAAAGATACGTGGATTTTGAAGTGTGATTCATGTCAGGTTAACCAAATGTAACATGGTAGATTTTTCTAATAGCTAGAATAACAATATTAATCCTAATCTAAAATCTAACAACAAAGAACAAGGAAATAAACTAATAAAACCAAAATGATCTCACCGAATATGTGTTCATCCATTTGAATTATCTTGATTGCTCTTCTCCATTTTTCCTTTTTAATATTCTTGCCCTCAGATTTATGTGTTTGAATGCAAGTATAGCTTTGTTGAATGTCTAAGAAAAATATCGAAGAATAGTCTCTCTTCTCAAAACTGAATGATTTCGGGAGGAGGAATAATGATAATGATAAGCCATTTTATATATTTTGTTTTTTTGAATGATTGGCTCAGATTGAAAGAGAGATCAATGGATGAGATTGATGAATGCCATGTGATGTGAGTTTTGTCTTAGATAGAATGTGAGTTTAGGAAAGACTAAAAATAAAACAAGATCTTAATCTTCAGTTAAGAATCTTCGAAAATAGAAGAAATAGAATTTGAATGTCAAAGACAAAGTCAGAACTCGAAGATGAGAAATTTGAATGCATAATTAAATTAATTAATTAAATAAAAGATATTTAATTAATAGATGAATACATGCATATGAGTTAGAACTAGTTAATTGACTAGTTGTGATAGAGAGTCTTCCTGCAGAGATGATTAGCAGTTGAATTCAGAGATAACTGGAGAGCTAAAAATAGATCTCAAGTCAAAAGGTAAGTGGACAATTAGATAACTGATTGATAGAGGAAAGTGACAGAAATGAATTAAATGTGAATTAAATGCTAATTTAATTCAACATTCGAAAATAAGAGACTCTAATTAAATAAATAAAGATAATTTATTTAATTTGACTTTCGAAAAGGGTGGAATTGAATAATTAAATAATAAATATTTAATTATAGTTGAAAAAGGGGGTTAAATGAATAATTAAATAAAGATATTTAATTATAGTTGGAAAAGTATGATAAAGGGGTAATTAAATAAACAATTATTTAATTGATAGATAAAGAGGGAAGAATTAATTAGTTCACAACATAGTTAAATAAATATGATTTATTTAATTAATCAAGTTGAATAAAGATTAATAATAAATTAATTAAAAAGGGATATTTAATTAATAGAGGAAATATGTGTTACAAAGGGTAATTAAATAATTGACATTATTTAATCAAGACCACGGACTATAGAAAATTATGTCGAATATGTACTCGCAGGCCTAGACCAATATTAGGTATCTATAGTATTGATAAAAAATGCTATGGAGAAGCTAAAATGCTGCAAATAAAAATTTGGAAAGAGTTTGGTAGCAATAGAATTCTCTTTCAAAATGAAAGAAATGAGGAGGTATTTTTAGAAAAGTTTAAATTTTCTAGAGATTTCAATGGTTGAGATTGATCCAACAAGATCAAGAAGGAGGGCTATGGTGAGTTGAGGACTCACAAGCCCTCGCATCTTGACATGTGGAATGTGCGATGGCCTAGGGTGGGATGATGTGGAAATGAGGTGGAAGAGAGGTACATGATGTGGATGAAGGACAAGTACCTTGTAGGTACCTTGGGGGGTGAGAATATTTCCTCAAAAAGGAACTTTTTGTCCCCAAATGAGAATGGAAGAGACATTTGAGGAATTTTAGAATTCCTCAAAAATGTCATGGGAAAAGGGGAAGTAGTTGGAGAAATAAATGTGAATTAAAAAGTCACATGCTTAGGATATTCTACTAGATAAGAGAGGATTTCCAAAAAGTTGGGGATTTGTCACATCTAAGTGATGTGACAATTCAAAGGTTCTAGAAGTCCTTGGCACATGTAAAGTGACAAGTCAAGCCTTTTAGAACTTCCATGGGGATAGGGTAAACCTTGGAAGGATAAAATTTGAATTAAAAATTCACATGGAGAAGAGACGAGCCTTTGGTGAATAAATGTGAATTAAAAATTCACATGGAAAAGAGAGTCAAGGCCAAGAAAGGTGAGTGGAAAGGTTGACCAAAAAAGGTATGTCAAATGTGGTTGATGACTTTGATTAAGGTTGTGCAAACACAAGATTATGGAGGATGTGACACTAACCTTGATTAAGTGGTGCATATCCTAATCATATATTAATTAATTTAATCAAGATTAAAAGAGGATTATGGAGAATATGACAAGGAGAGAGAAAAAGAGGGATTAAAAATTAGTTTTAATCCAAATAGATCAAATGACTAAATTAAACAAATTATCTTATTTATTTAATTTAGAGAAGAAAAGGTGTACGGTAAAGTATTTAATTTATTCAATTACATACTTTGGGAACCTTAGGCAGAAAATAAAATAATGATTAAATAAATTATTTAATCACTGTTAATGTAAGAGATGAATATAGTAGATGATTTTGATCATGTGGAAGTGATCAAATTTAGATGTCTACATTTTTCCCCTCTTCAAAGTACCGTTAGAATAACTGTGCTTCAAAGAATAGAAAATGCAGATGACTCTATAGAGGAAGTAACCAAAAGATGATGCCTCAACGTGGAGAGGAGGACCTGAGTTGTCCAATTAGTGGGGGAATGGATGAAGATTCCCCAATCCTGCAAGGGAATGACTATGGCAAGGAAAATGGATAAATTTAAAGTGTATGCCCCCTTGAGAGGATGACGGGGGAGAAATAGGGGTCTCGGGTGACTTCTTGATAGGAAGAAATGGATGGTATGGTTGGAAAGAGCGCAAAAACTTAGGCAAGTTTTTTGTTTGAACAAAGTCAATTGGACAAAATGTGTGAAAATGGAAATCCCAGGAAGGGAAGACATTAGTCAAAGGAAAAAAAGGTAAATAAGGGGTAAAAAACACCCCTTAATAGGGGTGGGAAAAGGAATATAAGGTAATTTTGAAATTTTACCTCACCCCATTTGCACTGTAGTAGTTGAGAGAAGTGGAGAGAAGTGAAAGTAAATGAGGAGTGAATATGTTGCAAGATAACCACACTATTATCATCCACTGGGTGGACAAGGTCTGACGATCGTATAGTCAGTAGGGTGGGCCCCACTAGGTTAACGTCAAAACACTATGCATTATTTTTGTAATTTTAACACATTTTAATTTTTTATTGAAAATGTAAGAAATGAGTTTTGTGGATGGGTTAGGGATAAAAGATGGGTAATCGAGATAATAGAAAAAATTGGGGTGGGAAAAATGAGGGAGGGGGAAAAGGAGATCTGCCTGAAGAAGGGTGAATACACCCTCTGACGGGTGGGTTCACCCTGACGTCGGGCAGGTCCACCCCAGGGTCAAGTGGGTTTGCCCCGATGCGGGGCAGGTTTGCTCTAGCTCAGGGCGGAAAGACGCCATCAGGCACCACCTCATGGACAAACATTGTTGTGGCCCAGCTGGACGCCACCCCATGGCCAGTGGCAGAGATGTCGCCCATCAGTGGGCAAAGCTACCCTAGCTCAGGGTGGCTCCCCACCGATGTAGGTTGGTTTGGCCCCATGGCCAGGGGTGGGTCCACCTTGTAGCCGTAGGAGGATCTACCCCAGCTCGGGAGGGGTAGGAGTTAGAGGGAAGGGGTGAGGAAAGAGAGAGAAGAAGAAAAAGGTAAGAAAGAGAAAGTCTCGAGGCCAAATTTTTTTTTGACAAGGTGGATGTTTATGATTACAAGATTTTGGTCGAGTACAGACACATGAGCGGATGCCAGAGGCACTGGCAGAGACTATAGAGGCCATGAGTGGGGCAGACCATGCAACACTAGAGTATGCGAGGTTACTACACAAAGTGCAGTTTCTAGAGATGAGAGTGCATCGGGCAATGCTAATAGCCTTGATAGAGATATGGAGCTCAGTGATGTCGACCTTCCATCTTCTGATGAGGGAGATGATGGTGACACTGGAAGATGTGTGGCAGATTTTTAGGTTGTTAATAGTAGGTCAGTTAGTGAGTGAGGGGGTGTCAAGAGGAGCATAGTTAAATGAGACTGTCTGGGTACTATTTGGGCGAGATGATTTTCCAATACAGAGAAGGTAGATAGATGTAGATAGATGCTTAGCCTTGGGGTTTCCAGCATTACCATTGTATTTGTATTGTCTGATTAGTGAGATACTAATTTTGAATCAGAGTAGGTGATTCTACAGCTTATGCTATATGGAGGTAATTCGACATATTGTCGAGTGGTAGGATGGATAGTTTTCTTAAGGGTCATGTGTTTTAGCCTAGTTATACCAAGACGTGCATGTGATCTATTATCGTGGGATGCAAAGTGTGATACATAGGACATTATTATAGGTGTGGGGTTGGGACAACATCATAATGATGAGAACCCTAGTGGTGAGGAGAGGAGAGTTGGATGATAAAGAGTCAGTGGCTTGGGAGTATGGAGCAGTCAAGGGCTATGTCCTATGGTATGAGATGGAGGGAGAGTTGGATAGGTGGAGAGACTTTGATGAGGTACAGGAGGAGGACATAGTGTGGTGGCCATACATGTATCAGTGATTTAGGGGATGGACAACTGAGGAGGAGAGACATTAGGGTTTCTAAAGATGTAGATGTGTACTGATTGGGATTCAGCGACACATAGTGGAGGCGCATCATCCAGACAGGGTGGAGAATCACTTTGGACTTATGCAGGATATTCTAGTAGTGTCAACTGTGTTTCATCATCTCACCAGAGAGGTGCCATGGGGCAATAGGCTGTTAGTGAGGGCAGTGAGGGAGGCATGGGTGATGGAAGGTGGGGTACCCTATCTAGGGAGGGGGGTGGGTCTAGAGGATGCAAGAGTTATAAATCGGTACACTTGATGGTTTCACAACCACTAGTGGGAGAGGGTCACATCAGAGGAGCCAATCATGGGAGCCATAGAGTGGGGGCCAGAGGATGAGTGGGAGGAGGGGGACATTATAGTGGTGGGCTAGATGAGGGTGGTGTTGGAGATTAGCAAAAGTGGAGGAGGACGATAAGGAGGAGGGCTAGGAGAGATGTTGGGGAGGAGATGAAGGTAGGAGGGGTAGGTGATGGGGGGGAGGAGATGGAGGCAGGAGGGCTAGGTGATGGGGGGGAGGAGATGGAGGCAAGAGGGATAGGTGATGGGGGAGGTCAAGAAATAGAGATGTGAGATGAGGGAGTGAGCCAAAGGTAGAGATTTTAGGGGTGGTTGAGGGGAGGGCTACTCAAATATGGATTGGTAGGAGAGTACGGTGGAGATGAGTGTAGGTGAGAGCCAAGCAGGAGGAGGCAAGGGCCATAGATCTATAGGAGGGATCCAAGGAGGTGAGGGCCATAGATCCATAGGAGGCGATAGAGCCCTAAGGACATCTAGAAAGTAGCTGACAAAGGAGAGTCTAACCCAAGATCTAGGTGGGGCAAGAGTTAGAGGGGGAGGGGTAGTCTAGAGAACAACCAAGGAGATTAATGAGGGTGGGGAGGAGGGGACAGCCATAGAGGATCCAAGTGACAAGTCGGGTGGAGTGTGTTCAAGAGGAGGTAGAGGTGGAGGCGATGGACATGGATGTGTAGATAGTGAAGCCATTAGCAGTAGTACTGATGGCTCTAGTGGACGATCCAATGATGTTATTTAAAGGGGCCTAGGTGAGGATATGGGTGTTAGAGGAGGAGTTGAGGAGGGTGAAGGAGTGATAGTTGATAGATTTTGAGCATGTTGTGGGTCATCTGACAAAAAATATATAGTAGGTTAAGAGAGAGGGAGAGAAGATGCGAGTAGAGATGGAGAGAGTACGAGATGAGATGATGTGGGTGATGTGGGATCAAGATAGATTAGAGAAAGTGATGAGAGTATCTTAGATGTGATGTCAACTAGAGCTAATAGGGGGAGGGGATCATGTCTCAGTGGAGTGTTTTCATTGAGCCGAGAGAGGGATGGAGACACTGAGAGGATAGATGGTAGGGAGAGCGGGAAAACCTTTTTGAGAGGATATCTACTGTAAAGGTATCCTTAGAGGAGATGAGAGTGAGGGTTGAGGCAATAGATTCTGGGTTAGAGATAGTGAAGAGAGAGAATGCACAGGGATAGGTGTAGGTGCTACAAGGGGAGATGGATGATGCGCTGAGATAGGTCTAGATTATATAGTTTCATAGAGATGCAATAGTGGGTCAGGTAGAGAATGCAGAGAGGGATATAGATCAAAGGTAGTCACAAAGAGTGCAAGGTGATGGGATAGATTTAGTCGTACAAGGTTTGTAGGTAGAGCTACAAGATGTATGAGCTAAGAGGGAGAGTGTTGCAAAGTAGGTATGACTACTTACAATGACACAAGAGGCATGGGAGTAGGAGCGGTGAGCCATGAACAAAGAGTGGGATCAATACATGTATGAGCGGAATGTCGCTAGGTTCTAGGTTCGACAAAGGAATGAGTATATGGATGAGGTGAGCTATTGGAGATATGCATATGAGTAGGCAATGCCAGATTTGGTGTAGCGTATAATGTGGTATGTTAGGAAGGTACCACAGGTGTCAATATCATCCCAATCATTAGGGATAGGGACCAGAGGGTACAATGATTTTCAGTCGACTCCCTTGCAATTTGGGACTCCAACTCATGAGTCTTAGGGGACTCTAACATACAAGGGACTAGTGCGTGATTCTCCTTAGAGGTCAGGTGTGGGCAACTTAGGGCAGGTAGATGATAGGTGATAGGTTATAGGTGTTTTGAGAAGTACCAGATGGAGGTGTAGCATATATTCTTAGATGATGCACCTTATTTTGAGGATGGGATGTATGTGATTATGATGTGACTATATTTTTGAGATGAGATGATCATTATATTATTCTGATGATGATATGTGATGGTTCCCATTATTATTATGTCAAACGTTTTTGTGATAGATGATTTATGTTTTTATGACCAATGATGTATGTTATGCAGATGTATATGATGAGTTGTGTTGATATGGATGTTGTGTCAATACATGATGTTAATGATCTATTTATGCATGTTTGGATAATATTATTATGGATGATGTTAATGATTTATAAATGGTAATGCAATTTTATATATGATCTACTTAATATGGGCCTAATAATGATGCATAGGTGGCTATGAAAATATACAAAAATGTATGGATGAATGAACCTAATGAATGGATGCAATAGGGATAAATGAACCTAATGAATTGATGCAATATCGATAAATGAACCTAAATGAATTGATGCAACATGGATAAATGAACCTAATGAATTGATGCAATGGATAAATGAACCTAAATGAATTGATGCAATGATGAACTGACACACTAAATGTAATGTAGAAATAAGTATCAATGGGTAGGTGATAGGCATAGGGTGTGTGGGGTACGGTACCTATCAAGAACCATAAGGATCTTGAGAAGAAAATTTAGTAAGAAGGAATGAAATTTTGCACAACCAAAATCAGGAGTCATAGATGTAGGAGAAAGATTTGATGAAGGGGGAATATGCAATGAGATGAAATGCAACATGAATTCAATTTTCCATCCTTTAGAGCACTATTTTTTTCTATAGCATAAGACATCGGGTGTCAGGGTATGTAAAGAAAGATGGATTAATTTCTAATGCATAAAAAAAACACAACAAATAAGAAGTCTATCCCAATAACCCAAAGTCAGATTGACTTTGGTTAGGTTAGGTATTGGAATAACCACAAGCACAAAGGGATGCGGCCACATAACGCATGATCCAAGAGAAATCCTGTTGGGTACTACATGGAGCATCCCAATAGACAACAATAGTAAAATAGTCAAGAGATGCCCCTACATTGACTAGGAAAAACACACCATAATATGATGGATCATGGCGATCTTGGCTTGTTAAGAGAGGGAGCTCAAATAATAAACAAAATCAAAAAGTACCAAAAGATGGATGGGGTTTATGTGGTCTATTAGAAAGGATGCATCCTATTAATATTGATAACGGATATTAAGCTAAAGTGACCTAGATGACATAGGATGATTGCCATTGGGAAGATTTATTGATATGATAAGATCTTGTTTGTGAAGGATCAGTGATGATAGGGATAGACTTGACAACAAGACAACAAGAGGACAAGACAACCTAAAGACCTAGGGGCTCAGGGGTTGATCAAAGATCAGCCTTGCCTAAGTGAAAGTGTAGAGTCCTCATACTTCAGGAAAAGACCATGGTAAAAGAATAGAAAGTGGACTGATGGAAACTAATGGATGAGCAAGACAAACATAAGCCTTGGGGGTAGATCAAAAGATCAACCTTGCCTACATGAAAGCATAGGGGCAATGTAGTTCAAATAGGAAAACAGACCAAGGATGAAAAAAATTGAAAAGTGCACCATGAGGATAGATGATGAAGGAAAAAATGCCTCAAGGGTCGATCTAAAGATTATCCTTGCGTACATGCAAGCATAGAGGCGTTGTAGTTCAAGAGAAGACATGATGAGACCTAGATGGAGGAAAACACAAGGAGTGAATGTAGATGGAGACAAACATGATTAGAGGACATAAGCTCAAATTAGGATAACAAGCTCAAGATGTCAGATAGCAAATGATGGTCATCCAATGATCAACCATAAATATACCAAGCGACAAGATGATTCAAGTGGATGGGAGGATATGGGGATTGAGGAATCGGAGGATAAGACATAAAGTAACCAAGACAAGAGGTAGATAATGATTAAGCCCTATATTATAGGAGTCTGTTTGTAGGTTTTCACCAATCGTACATATCCAAGGCACCACATAGGGGTGGTTTTCATCATAGGACAAATTATTTCTTTTTTCTATTTTTTGGATTTTTGGATTTTTTTTTATTTTTTTGTATTTTTTAACTTTTACCAAGAAGGATACCCCAATTGACTTAAGTATAGAACTTCTTCAGATGCATTATGTTTATGGGTTCTTCCAAGGGCTCCCCTTCAAGGGTGGATAGTCTGTAGGCACCAAAACCATACTTTGTGGTGATGACATAAGGGCCCAACCAATTTGCTTCAAACTTGTCCTTTTTCTCTCAATCTTGTTGATTCTGTTGATTCTCCTTAAGGACCAAATCACCAACATTGAATTGGAAAGGGTGGAATTTATTATTCTAGCTCCTTTTGAGTTATTTTTGATAGGTCTACAAATTGTTATAAGCCTTGACCCACTTTTCATCCAACACTTCCAATTGTGTCAGGCATGCCACTCTAGTGTCTTCATTAGTAATGAGATCCTTGAGTGATATGTGGAGTGAAGGGATTTAAAATTCAATTGGAAAGATGGATTCAGTGCCATAGACAAGATATTATGGGGTATGGGGGTGTGGATGGACGTATGGTAGGCCGAAAGAGTAGGATAGATATGGAGGTGCCAATTTCAGCCAGTGCTATTGAACATCTTCTTAATGATTTTTATCAATTTTTTGTTTGTCTCCTTTTCTTTTAAATTACACTAGGGGTAATAGGGGGTGGACCAATGATGTTGGATATGCTATGTGTCACAAAGGAGCTTCATACACTTATTCTTGAATGGCTTTCTGTTGTCGGTGATGATAGCGGAGGGGATACCATACCTGTAAAGGATATGGTAGAGGATGAACTTAGAGATCTTAACACCAATTATTTGAGTGAGTGGTATAGATTCCACCCACTTGGTGAAGTATTCAGTAGCTATGATGATAAAAGTGTGACCATCAGAGGATGGAGGGTAGATCTTGCCAATCAAGTCGAAACCCCATTATGAAAATTACCAAGGTGTCATGATAGGTTGTAGCTCTTGTGCCGAAGCGTGAATCAAATCTGCATGATGTTGACATGAAAGACACTTTTTGACATAGTCACAAGCATAATGTTCCATTGTAGGCCAGTAATATCCTACTCTTAGAATCCATTTGGCTAATGTCATACCATTAGAATGGGACCCACAAATATTGCTATAAACTTATGTTAATTTCGTGTGGGCTTCAGTTTCATCTAAACAATGAAGGAGAGTTCCATCATACCCACGCTGATAATGTGTATCACCAATGATGGTGTAGCGGGTAGTGCATTTGATAAATGATTTACGTTGGTTTCTTGTGAGATAAGGTGAGAGGGTATTGTCATGAATATAGGTATTAATTTTGTGGTACCAAGGGGATTCAGGACCTACAATATAACACACCATGTTACTCTCGGGGATATTGTATGCTAGGATTAGGAGTTGCTCGACTAGGAACTTTAAATCTATGTGGTCTTTTGGAATGTCAAGGAGGGAACCAATGGTAGCCATAGCGTTCACTGCCTTATTGTGGAGTCTTTGAATCTGCTCAAATTGGATGGA
Source organism: Sequoiadendron giganteum (assembly GCA_007115665.2). Taxonomy (NCBI): domain Eukaryota; kingdom Viridiplantae; phylum Streptophyta; class Pinopsida; order Cupressales; family Cupressaceae; genus Sequoiadendron; species Sequoiadendron giganteum. Next base: position 894,944,032 of record CM021100.1, read on the forward strand.
GGTGAAATATTTTTTGAAGTCATCCACCATACATTTGTAAGGAAACAACTATTCATATTTTGTTAGAAACTCATCATTGACTTGTTTTATAACCAAAAACTTGCAGATGAGTGATGTGCCATTGGACTACGATTCTACAGCTTGTGAGAAGGGCTTCATATTCAACGATGTTATTGGTGCATGGAAAATCCAGTCTAAGTGATTTTGGTATGTAATCGCCTTGGGAGGTGATAAGCAAGACTCCTAACCCCATTACATTATTAGTGTGTGATCCATCAAAGTACAATGTCTATGTGGTAGCTTCTGATATCGCAAATACTCCATCTATAAATTCGGTTTCTATGGGATATGCATCTACTAATGGGGCATCTTCCAATTGATCTACTATTACCTGGCCTTTGATTTCTTATTTTCCACATATTCTATATCAAATTCACTTAGAAGCATGATCCATTTATCCATTCAACCAGTTAGGGTTGTCTTAGATAATAGGTACTTGAGGGGGTCCACTTTTGATATTAACTCTATCGGATGGCTAAGCATATAATGACACAATTTTTGTGTATTGAAGACCAGAGCGAGACATTCTTTCTCCATTGGTGAATAATTAAGTTCATAACCAACTAGTGTTCAGTTAATGTAGTAGATTGCTTGCTCTTTCGAGGATTCATCATAATGTGCCAGCAATGCCCCTAATGAAACTAAAGTGGTAGAGATGTAGAGTAAGAGGGGTTTTCTAGGGATAGGTGGCATCATGATTGGTGGGTGGGCCAAGTATTATTTGATCATATCAAAACCCAACTGACACTGTTGATTCCATTTGAAGGTGGTGTCTTTATTTAGAAGGTGAGTGAATGACCGAAATTTATCTACAAGCTAGGCTATAAACCAATAGATAGATTGTAGCTTTCGTTGAAGGCTCCTTAACTATTTTAGGTTTCTAGGTGTAGGTATATCCATGATAGCCTTTAATTTAGCAGGGTAAACCTTGATGCCTCTTCGAGAGAATATGAAGCCCAAAAATTTCCTTGATGTGACACCAAACACACACTTTTTTGGATTCAACCTTAGCTTGTACTACTCCAAGCAGTTGAAGATATTTTTTAGAATGGCAGGGCGCTCTTCTCTTGTTTCAGATTTTCCTAGCAAGTCGTCAACATAATGTTCCATGATAATGTGGATGAGGTCATGGAATATAATAGTCATTTCTCGTCGATATGTTGCCCCCACATTTTTGAGGCCAAAGGGCATGACATTGTAACAAAGGTACCCCAAGGTGTTGTAAAGGTGGTTTTGTGTTGATCTTCAGGGGAAATTCGGATCTGATTGTAACCAGAGAATCCATCCATGTGGGATAAGATCTTGTGTCCCATAGTAATTTCAACCAACATATTGATGTTAGGCAATGGAAATTCATTTTTTGGACAAGCTTTGTTAAGATATTGGAAATCTATGCAAATTTTGATATCTCCGTTAGGTTTAGCAACAAGTACTATATTGGAAATCAAATTGGAATAATCAATGGGTTTGATAAAGCCAACATCTAGTGATTTTTCAAATTCTTTTTTAACTAATAGTTCTATATGCGGGTGCATCTTTTGGAGCTTTTGCTTGATAGGTTTGGCATCTAGACGTACATCCAAATGGTGTACAACAATATTAGGATCTAGGTTGGGCATATCAGAATAAGCCCATACAAAATTGATAACCGCTTCTTGGATAATTTGGAAAATGGTGAAATATTCTTCTTTTAATAAATATTTGGCTACATAGGTGATCGTTGGAGTTTTTGTTGTCCCAAAATTTAACTCTTGCATCTCTTCAATGACAATAGAAGACTGCTTAGATATTTGTGTTCCCAAAAGGGGAAGATGAACATCCCAATATTCCAGTGTCGTATTGAGGTTTTCACTATCAGATACACCCTTTTTTTTTAACTTTTTCCTAGTCAAAAAGTGCCTCAGTGAGGTTTTCACTTGATGACCTATTTTGTTTTTTCTTCTTTTTTCTTTTGTGGTTAGGGCATTCATCTTCCACCAATGCCATGAGATGTACTTGGGTATCCTCTGAGGGAAATGTGCCAATAGGTGTACTACCTTATAGGTCATGATCTATAAGTTTAGGGTGTTTGAGGGATAAGGTTATGGTGCAAAGAAATAAGCATTCAAACATGGCAGGGAGGTCAACGTGATTCAAATTATTGTATGTGTGTATGATGGACTCTTCATCTGGTATGTCTTTGAGGGAACCATCATCAACACTAACATTGTTAGAAGTGCTAGAGGATGCCATAGGGCCCTTCTATTTAGTATCATAACCCAAGCCAAAATTTCTCAGATGGTAGTGCTTCAATGGGCTGGCGTTTTCCTTGTTCTTTCGTGCTAAGGCCTCCGCCTTGGTAATGACACTTTTAAACAAAATTGGAGATAGGTGGATAAACTTCTTGAAATTATTCTAGAAGGGGATGTGGTGGCTCAGATTCCTCTTGATAAACCCATTGACTGATGTCTTCTAACATTTGATCTTGAAGGGATCCCAGATCATTGAATGTTGTCAAACCCATGTTCTTAGAGGTGAGTGTAAGTGTGTTTTCTTCAACTTTTTGTAATGGAAGAGTTGGTTGTCCATATGTGTGGGGTGAGGGTGGGATGGTTGCCATATTTAGTGTGGTATGTATTTCGTATTTTCCACATCCCTTGTCTATGATCTGGACCTTGGTGATGGTGGAGATGAGGTGTTTAGTGTATTGGTGGATGGGTCAGAATTGGATGTTGGGGATGTCCCCATTTCGACTCCTGGATAGTAATGTGAATGCGACTTTGAAGGTTCCAAGACACGACAATATCAAAAGGTTGGGGATCAACTTGTATGGTAACCTCCATTCCTTGAAATGGTAATTTTAAACATTGATGATAGGTGGATGGGATGACTTGCATAGAATAAATCCATGGACAACCAAGAAGGATGTTGTATGGAATTTCAAGGTCCAGAAAATGACACATAGTGTACTGTACAATAGGGCCCACTTGAATAGGGAGGCAAGAAATTCCTTCAGAATCTCACTCTCTGTTATCATATGCCTTGATGGTGATAACTTGACTTCTTAAATCAGCCTGGGTGTATCCAACCTAATGTATGAATTTTAATGTGCAAATATTTAGGGACAAACCATTATCTACCAGTACCCTTTTTACTTTTTGACAATTTACACCAACCTCGAGATGGAGGGGGCAATTATTGCTTGAATCAAGATGCAACATGTCTTTTTGGCTAAAGGCTAACTAATAGGTTGATGATATAATTCCTACCAATGTTTGGAATTGGGTAGGTTCAATATCATCGGGCACTTGTCTACTTTGCAAAGCCTTAGTCAAGATCTCTTGATGCACGAGAGATGACTTAAGCATATCTAAGATGGATATTTGGGTTGCGGTCTTGCCTAGGTGGTCTAGGTTATTATATTGTGAATGGATGAATGATCATTAGGTAGATGAAGGAGCTGCTAGGATGGTGATGCAGGTTTGCCGAGTGGTAACAAAAAATTGCAGATCTTTTCCTTTGACATGTATCATGGATACACATGGCTCTATTTTTTCTACATATGATACCACACCTTGGTAATTGTATGACACATTTTTATAGCTGATGTTATTGGTATTTTTTCTTTGTTTGTTCTTATTGTTAGGCCTAGGATTAGAGTTGGAAGTACTAGGACCTTGATTGTGGTTAGGAAAAGAATTCTAATATATCTAGAGTTGAACATTGGACAAAGATGTTGTGTTAGCATCTACATGGATTTTTCCTTGATCGATGAGGCCTTGAATGTAGGTTTTTAGGCCTTGATATTAATCTAAGGTATGTCCCTTAATCTTGTGAAACTCAATATTCACTGTCTTTAAACCAAGCAGGTTTGAGTTTAGATGTATCAAGAGGTTTTGTGACAGGACACATGATGGGATAATTAGCTTGAAGAAGCTTGTTAAACACCATGCTAAGGGGTTATCCCAGCTACGTGAACTGTTATTTGTTTCCCCCTTGGCTATTTTGGTTGGATTGTTGTCATGGTGCCCCTTGGGGGACATATATGGCATTCTAGGCTGACGGTTGTTGTTGAGAAGGGTATCTTTATGTGGTGGTGGCCACTTGAACATGTTTGGTGTAAGTGACACCATCATTGACATCATTTTTATTTCTATTCCAATAACGAGGTTTATCCCCAAAGGATTTCTCTCTATTAGAATTAAAATGTTTGACTTGCCCTTTTACAATGAGGGCTTATTCCAAGATGGGGCCCTTCTCCACAAGTGTTGTAAAGGTGGTGATACAATGGAGTTGTAAATTATGACCCATATTTGGGTGGTAATTTTTGATAAATAATGTGACCATGTCTTTTTCTAATGGTGGAAATTTCATCTTGTTGGCTAAGGCATGCCATCTTTGCAAGTAGCTTGCAAACGTCTCTCCCTCACATTGTTTTTCTTTCAAGAGATCAAGTGTGTTAATATCCTTCTCTAGATTAAAAGAGAAGTGAGAGACAAACTATTCAGATAGTTGTGAAAAGGTTTTGATAGATCCTTTTTCCAGGCCCATAAACCAGTTAAGGGAAACTCCTTGTAGACTTTTAGGGAAAATTCAGATAAGATAATTGTCATTATGGATGACCTCTTGGCAATGGGCATAAAATTCTTGAAGGTGGGCTCTAGGGTCCCTAGTTCCTTTGTATTTATCGAATTTTGGTATCTCAATTTTTTTGGGAAAAGGAATCAAGGAGATGGAAGGATCAAAAGGATAAGGACATGTGTCCTCAAACTTGAATGTTTGTTTACCTGCTCTAGCTTGTAGATCCTTTAGTGTTGCTTTTACTTCTTCCAAGTCTTTATTGATGGGAGTCATGGGATTCAAAGTGGATTTATTGTATGGATAGTATTGTGGATATGATGAGGATATCCCTACCACTGTCAGATCATCAATGATTTGAGTTGGATAGGAGTGTGTTTGCTGATTATAAGTGGATTGATAGTTGGATGATTGATAGTGATGAGTGGGAGCCACTTGTTGCTAGTAGCAAGTGAGGCATGACTCCTTCTGTTGTGTTGAATTTTGGTAATATGTGGAGGTAGGGCCTCTTTCTTGATGTGATGATGGTTGTTGCTAATATAAAGTGTAAGGTGCCCCCTGCTGATAAGTTGGTTGTTGTCAAAAAAAATGTGGAGAGGATTGGTATTGTTGCACAATGGTGCATTGTTGTGTAGCATATAGGGATGGGTTCGATGTTTGTTAGTGGGGATGATGTTGAGGTTGCAAAGGATTGGTGTAAGGTAGCGGTTGGGTATGTGTTTGGTTTTGATAATTCTGATGATGATTCATATTAAGATGGGATGGAATAGTGTATGTTCTAGAGGGATGATAGAGGTACTTAGTAAGTGAGTTATGGTGTGTTTGTGTAGGGATATGCACATGTTTTTGTGGCTTTTGTTGATGAGATGGGTGAGATGAGATATTTTGTTGTTGGGGGGTGACCATGAAATGGTTATGTGGTGGTGGTTGTGGTTGTGAGGTAGGCTACACTACTTGATGTGATGGTTGTGCAAGAACGGTAGTGTGTTGTGGATGCAAGGGTTGAGATGAAGCTAGAGCGGTATAAGTATGTTGTGGTGGTGTTGGTAGTGTGATGGATTGGTGTGGATTATTTGGAGTTTGTAAAAATGCGGGAGGTAGCATGTTGGTAAGTGTAGGTGTGACCCCAATATTAGAATATGAGGGAGGAAGTGGTGGATCCAATGAGATGTATGATGGCATGCCATAGGTATGGGGATCATTAGGATCAGGTGGTAGAATGGTAGATGTTGTGGTAGAAATATGCAGATACTCTTGGACTTGATGGATGAGAACATTTCCAAATTCAGGGTGGTACCAATTTTTAGTGGGTGCACCTTTAGGAATGTAGGAACCCTCTGGAGCATTTTGTGAGGTTTTTAGATCAACAAATGTGGGAAGGGAATATTGTGATGTATCAAAACTAGATGGTGGTTTGATTCCCTTCATGAGTAAGGTGTCAAGGATATTATCTCCATGTTCATTTAAGAGATGATCTATCATCTGGACATTGGCAGGATTACTATGGTATTCATCAATGGTGACTTCGGGTTGATTGACCATGTTCTCATCACCGGGTGGTGTGATATTCTAGATGTCTGTGTTTGTTTGAGATGAGATGTCATTATGGGGATCGTGTGGAGTGTTTTACATTTTGTTGGAATCTTGAGGGAAATTCGGTTGGGAACCTTGGATTTTTTGGTCTGTCATTTGCTTTTTTGTTTGTGAACGGGTCTGAATGGGCATGAACGTGCAAAAGAACTAAGTGATTTTAATATGCAACTTCCAAAGCATGATCTAGGTGATGATTTGGATTGTAGGACTGGTTGGATTTAAGACCAATTGATAAGATAATGGATCAATTTATGATTTATCAATTTGATGATTTGGATAAGGATTGGATTTGATTAGATGATTTTGATTGGATGATGTTGGATTGGATTGTTTGAATCAATTGGATAAGTTTGTGTTGGATTGGATGATGGATTAATTGATGATGTATCAATTAATTTGATGATTGGATAAGGATTGATTGATGGATCAATTGATTATGTATCAATTTGTTGATTTGGATAAGGATTGGCTGATGGATCAATTGATGATGTATCAATTTGATGATTTGGATAAGGATTGGCTAATGGATCAATTGATGATGTATCAATTTGATGATTTGGATAAATATTATATTTGTTTTGATGATTTTGATTGGATGATGGGATTTTGATCAGATTCAGATAGATTGGATTAATTGACGATGTATCAATTTGATGATTTGGATAAGCATTAGATTTGATGGAAAGGGTACTAAACCCAATTCATAAATCATCCTAGGTGACTTAGTACATTGGTTGATCAGATTAAACTGGCTAAATCAATGATCATGACATCGAATCCACCTTGTGATAAAAGGGGATTGATTTGGGCCAATGATGTTGACTTGCAATACAAATCTAACTCAAAATATAAACGGATTGATTAGGTTGAAGACAATGATTGATATGTAGGATAATTATCAAACTTAACACCTTGGTCAACTTGGGAGATAACTCCTAAAACAAGGTTTAAGGGATTTTGTGTTGAGAGATGATGAATAATGAAAATTAAAGATGTCTTGATGGAAATTTTTAGGTCACATGGTAAGATGGGACAATGGGTTCCCCAAATTGTGAAATGATCAATGTGAACGTGATAAATGGTCATTTAGAAAGGTTAAATGGAGGCTTGGAATGATCAAATGGATGCTTTGATTAGTTGAATGAGTGTTTAGGATGATCAAATGGTTAAACGGAGACTCAGGGTGGTTAAACAAAGGTTTAGAATGGTAAAATGGATGAAATTGTTCATTCACAAGGGCGTATCTACCCTTCTATAGTCAAACAGTTATCAGAAGGGCATATCCGCCCTTCTATAGTGAAAATACTGAAACAAGGAGGCCAAATCCGCCCCTCTGCAGTGGAAAATGTCTAAATAGGGGGGAAAGTTCACCCCTTTATAGTGGAAAATGTCAGAACAAGGGGGTAGTTTTACCTCTCTACAATGGAAAATGTAGGAACATGGGGGCAAGTTTGCCCTTCTATAGTGGAAAATGTCAGAAAAGGGAGGCAATTTCGCCCATCTGTAGGAAAATGGTGACTTGGTTTTGGATGAGAGATTATGGAAAGGACTTGAAATGACTCAATGAGGCCGACTTATCAAGATTTACTGGTTTTTTATAAAAACACACTTTGAACAAGCACAATCCTACAATTAGTGTTAAGGGGTATGGCCAACAAAGGTCCTATTCTAGGATGCACAAGGATTCTAGGGAGTCCTCGATATACACTCGGTATGTGAGGAACAACCGTGAACACTAGTCCATCAGAAGCGTGAGTCAGGAACCCCTAATGAGATACTGAAAGGCTCAGACCAAATATTCATGTCTATCTAGGTATCAACCAAGATTCGGCGCTCTGTCAATTATGACGTAACTGGATTGGGGTACAACTTTTGCTCTCCCCCATTTTTATACCCCATTGGTATGCGTGGTCGGGATCGTCCCTTGGGGTGATGAAATCCCCATGCAGGTCCCTCTAAAAAGAAGACACTAATCATTTCCAACTACCCCCAGGTCTGCATAAAGTGCAAGGGGAAAGTGAAAACAAACTAATGCCCCCTTAGGGTAACACAAAGAAAAACATACACAAAAAATAGCAAGTATTACTTCCCCCTAATTATACTAAATGCATAGATAAAAAAAGTAAGGAAAAATCATTAAAATTCAAGTAAATGGATGGTCCTGCAAATAAATGTTAGCTATTTTTTTTTTTTTCCTTTGTGAATTTTAGAAAAATACTGCAAAAGTATCAACAAGAAATCTAACTTCACCCACCAAAAAACAGGGTTAGAGGGTTAGAACTCTAAACAACAAAAGAACAAAGGAAAGAACAAAGCTAAAATGCAATTTTTTAAACTTCTCAAATGCGTTGTTTAGGGAAAATCTACCCCTCTACAGAGAAAGTCAGAAAACATTGAACCGGGTGGGCAAATCCACCCCTTTGCGAAAAAAGTCAGAAAACGTTGAACCGGGTGGGAAAATCCACCCCTTTGCAAAAAAATTTAGAAAACATTGAACTAGGTGGCAAAATCTGCCCCTCTATAGAAAAATTTAGAAAACGTTGAACCGGGTGGGAAAATCCGACCCTTTGCAAAAAATTCAGAATGATGTGATGCCCTGTCGTGCAAACCCCAAACGACAACCAATTACCACAATTTTTTTTTTTTAAAGTAGAACAACACACAATATGAACATAAACATATATTACATATAAGGAAATTACATGATTACAACTACCATTACGTCCTCTGGGGTACACGAGATGCCATCACAAAATCCTAAACTAATACCATAATGATAACGAACGAATCAAGATAATATACAACCATCCATGATTAAAAAAATAGATACAAATGAAATTTTATTAATAGTTCAATATGAAAATTGTCGAGTATATTTCCACATATACAACACATCAGATAACAACTACCTCATAAGGTTTACAAACTTAAAATAATTTATTACAGTCATTTCAGGAGTTCGTTACATCACTTTAGGAGTACATACACATCCTATCACATAGAGGAAAGGATACATCAAATATTACAATGTTACATAATTGAACATGGTACAAAATAATTGAGGTAGAGTCCTGGATCAACAACATAAACATGAACTCAAACTAGGGACCCAATGGGATGCATAGCACATTCCACCCAACCATGTGGACCCAAAAGACCACCCCTTGTGCTAGGAGTTGATGAGAAAGATCCCCATTCTTCAACCAAAATAGTCAAACGAACCAATTGCAAACCAAAATCCACAACAAGGATAACAACAATATAAGATAACAACCCATAACATTTCCATCACATAGCCACAACAAAATAATGAAAATTCCAACAAAACCAAATAAAAAAATTATAGATCAACAGTAAATAACCATAAGAGGTGCCAACAACAATAGGATCCAAATCCTACAAATTAAATCACAATATCAACCAACAATAAATATCAAGGAAACCTTTCATTAACATCAATCAAGTTTTCATGAGGCATGTGTGCGACACAAAAAGATAGAACTTGGAGGCTTCAAAAACAAATTCCAAGGACCAATTACCTCAACAACACTCCCAGAGGAAACCTAACAAGGGAAAAATAAACAGGTACTATGGGAGAGTGTCATCGCATGGCCTTGCGTGGATTATCCAGACAACCTATCTCAAAGTGTCGCTCCATAGGGTGACTCATGCAGGACCACTTTCCTTTCGTGAGAACAAGGCAATGATCTTACCGACCAGGTCTTCTCATGCCATCCTTAGCTTGTGAAAGCGCTAATGATATGGGTGAGGCACATAATTAATATTTTTTTTAATTTTTAACTACCCAAACCCACTAGTTCATTAATTAGATTATCACTTGTTTAGGAAACTCTTCCATGGGTTACCCTAATAGCCCCTTTGTGAGCCAACCCCCATGAAGAGCCACCCTCCCCAACAATTTTTGAAATAAGACTCACAACCACTAGGGGTGTACCAAACATAAAATCCATAAAAAAAATCATGTGCGAGGCATGAACCATCTCACTCAAAGCCACATCAAATTCAACACCATGATACAAGGTAACACCCACAAGAACTCAAAATCAGAAATAACATCAATGAATTACAAAGGTCCAACCATGGAAAATCAATACAATTCAAGTTTCTCCGTTGCCTTTGGAATCCTAAAATACCAAAAAATCCACAAACTCCCACTGAGGTTAATTCAAACACTTCAGGTTCCCAACCATCACAAAATAAGTCTACAGGAAAGGCATTGCAACAAGTCTCCTTAATCAAACTTAACACAAAAATAAGACTCACATCATGGAACCACAAAATGACTATATATCTTCCGTTAAGTAGTATAAATTCTTAAGAATTGAGTTTTCTCAATAGCTTCTAGGATAGTATAATAGTTTGACTAAGGTTCATATTCTAACATTATTCAATGTTTACCATCTAGTGATTAATCAATGCCACCTTTGTATATATATCTATTTTTTATCAATACAAATAGAAGATCACTTAGATAACAACTTAAGAATTAGTGAATAAGTAACTGATAAACTTTTCCAACTTAAATATATCCTTATTCATTTTATTAACTTCCAAATATTGAAAACAATCACCTAAGAAAGGTTCTCTTCAATGCTATTATTAATTATGAAAATATTAAATATTACCCCTTGACTTCTAAAAGCACTTCAACATAATTTCATAACCTAATATAAAATTCAATAAACCATCTATATGTTCATGTATCTCTTTCTTGGATTAATAAAATAATCATCAAATAAATTTAAATAGACAAAATAATACCATAACATTTTGCATAGTCCTAGTGTACCCTTCCTCTAAGTGAGAAACACAATAGTAAGATCCTTTTTTTTTGCTTCTTAAAGTAAATTAATATTTCCAAATTAAACTTTACAAATTTAAGTGAAAAGTAATAAACATTGATTTCTTTATATTTATTTATTTCTATATACTTATATTACTGCTTTTCTTGGAGATAATTTTAAGTAAAAAGAAATTAATATTGATTTCTTTAAAAAAAAAAATTATTTATTTATTTCTTAATTACTTCTTTTCTCGTGATATTAACTTTCTTCAAATTAATATCCTTTTTACTACTTAAATTAAATTAATATTTCCAAATTAAACTTTTCAAATTTAAGTAAAAAGAAATAAATATTCTCTTTTATTTATTTATTTCTTAACTACTTCTTTTCTTCAGATATTAACTTTCTTAATATCATTTTTAATACTTAAAATAAATTTACGTCTTAAAGTAAATTAATATTTCCAAATTAAACTTTTCAAATTCCAGTAAAAAGTAATAAATATTTTCTTTTATATATTTATTTCTTGACATTTTAAATTTACTATGATAAATTTTCTCTACACTTAAACATATAATCAGATAGCCCTATTTTTAAGCCTTTAATTCACTTTTGTTAATTTAATTGATTGCACAAGTACTTATTATTATTTATTTGGGAAATGACTTTATGGATTTCATATTTTTCTGGCATGAAGTTCCGTAGCTATGTTCCCATTCATGACATATGAATTTTAAGGAAAGGCTATTTATTTTCTCATCAATTTTTATACCCAACAACTATAAAATCTAAATCTAATATCACGATTATACCCAATATCACCTTACTATGCTAATTAATTAAATCATATATATAAATCTATTTATTTCCAATGTATGATTAGCTTTCTTAACACAATCAAGCTGCATTATTTAAGAAACCATATACTAATTATTTTCTAACTTAGAAATTTATAAATTATTAATAATATAAAAATAAATATATACATAATCATTCTATCCACACAACCTTCACTTTTATTTATTTATGCATTAATATTTTATATTAATCTATTCCAAGATTATTTTATTTATTTTACGATATTTATTTATTTACTCATTTAAAAATAAAATAACTAAAAATAATTCCTTATAAATTCTAAAACAACCAATTTCCATATCTAACTAATTTATTTAATATACCAAAAATATCTAAAAAGTAACTTGAAGAAGCTTTATATATTTTTGAATTAATTTAAAATATCTAAAAAACATCTTTAAACCTACACATCTATCTTTAAATAGAGGCATTTACAAAAAGGGTTTTTAATTAACAATATTCTTATGTGTAAATATATATATATACCCAAAGGAAGATGAATCAATGTGGAGAAGGCAACATGATTTCCCAAGCCAAGTTTGAAAACAGATTTTGACTAATTTCCTAAACCAACAGTTATTCACTCAAATATAATACAACTAAATTTTATTTCATCTATGGGAGAAAAAAATCATTCTTAGATTAATATTTTACAGCTAACAATGCATTATTATGTAAAATTAAATTAAACTTAAACTTAAACCTACCCCATTTATCATATTATCCTATAACATTAAATCAACCATTTCATCTCGAGATTCCTAAAAATATAATTATATTTTTGAATAAATCCTTAACAACAATTAAATAAATAAAATTATTGAATTAAATTAGCAATATTATTTAATAGCTAATCAGGAATTTACATATTTGAAATTAAAATATTATTATTTATAATTAACAAAATTAAATATCGACAATTCAAATAATATTCTTTTAATTTTACAAACATAATTTAAAATTTTCAAATCAATCTAGTATTTAATTAAATCTTAACTAATTTTGCAAATCACCTTACTAATTAAGTTTGATGCTTAATTAAATTAATAACCATCACTAAATAATGATAACACATTATAATCAAACAATTAGCATATTAAGATTAATGTGTAAAATGAACGACATAAGAAAAAATGAAACACAATGAATCACGAAATCATGAATAAATACATACACAAATTTTCAAATGATCCGTATGGAGGGGCGCTACACTAATCATTGCCAACTACCCCCCGGTCCACACAAAGTGCAAGGGGAAGGTGAAAATAAACTAATTCCCCCTTAGGGTAACACAAAGAAAAAAAGACACAACAAATAGCAAGTATTACTTCCCCCTAATTATACTAAGTGCATAGATAAAACAGTAAGGAAAAAAATTAAAATTTGAGTAAATAGATGGTTCTGCAAACAAATGTTAGTTATTTTCTCTTCTTTTCCTTTGTGAATTTCAAAAAAATACTAGAAAGTATCAACAAGAAATCTGACTTCACCCACCAAAAAACAAGGTTAGAGGGTTAGAAGTCTAAAAAACAAAAGAACAAAGGCAAAAACAAAGCTAAAACGCAAATTTTTTACCTTCCCAAACGTGTTGTTTAGGGAAAATTTGCCCCTCTGCAGAAAAAGTCAAAAAATGTTGAACTGGGTGGGCAAATCCACCCCTTTGCAGAAAAAGTAAAAAAACGTTGAACCAGGTGGGCAAATCCACCCCTCTACAAAAAAGTTTATAAAACATTGAACCAGGTGGGAAAATCTGCCCCTCTGTAGAAAAATTCAAAAAAAGTTGAACCAGGTGGGAAAATCTGCCCCTATGCAAAAAAAAGTCAGAAAACATTGAACCGAGTGAGAAAATTTGCCCTCTACAGAAAAAGTCAAAAAATGTTGAACCAAGTGGGAAAATCCACCCCTCTACAAAAAAGTTAAAAAATGTTGAACAGGGTGGGAAAATCGGCCCCTCTGCACCTCCCGAGAGGGCAAGTCTGCCCATTGATAGGGAAAATCCACCCCTCTATGACATGAACTTGCAAACAACTTAAACAACAACAAACGTAAAGCAAAGACACCCATTTGTGTGTCCCACCAAGTATGACAAAAATGTGATATCCTAAAATTTTATGTCCTAATGTGAGATGCTAAATAATTATTAATGCAATAAGAGGAAACTAACACAAAGAGGACAATTGAATGATTAGCGTAAGGAATTTGATAAAATGAAAGAAAGATTAAATAAATTGAGCTTGATTATACCTTCATGTTGCTTCTTCCTTGGTTGGCCCTTGATCTTTGGATGTCTTGTGTTCCCGTTGGATGGCTATGGAGTTAAATGGATGCAAGATGCAAAATGGATTGATAAAAATTGCTATGGAGAAGCTAAAATGTAGAAAATGACAATTTGGCAAGAGTTTAGTAGCAAAAGACTTCCCTTTCAAAATGAGAGGAATGAGGAGGTATTTATAGAATAATTTGAATTCTCTAGAAAATTCAATGGTTGAGATTGAGCCAACAAGATCAAGATGAAGGGGTATGGTGAGTTGAGGACTCACAAGCCCTCACATATTGACATGTGGAATGTGAGATGGCCTAGGGTGGGATGATCTGGAAATGACCTGGAAGAGAGGTACATGATGTGGATGAAGGACAAGTACCTTATAGTTACTTTGGGGGATGAAAATATTTTCTCAAAAAGGAACTTCTTATCCCCAAATGAGAATGAAAGAGACATTTGAGGAATTTTAGAATTCCTCAAAAATCTCCATGGGAAAAGGGGAAGTGGTTGGAGAAATAAATGGGAATTAAAAATTCACATGCTTAGGAGATTCTATTGGATAAGAGAGGATTTCCAAAAATTTGGAGATTTGTCACATGTGAGTGATGTGACAATTCAAACGTTCTAGAAGTCCTTGGCAGATGTAAATTGACAAGTCAAGCCTTCTAGAACTTGCATGGGTATAGGGTAAACCTTGGAAGGATAAAATATGAATTAAAAATTCACATGGGGAAGAGAGGGGCCTTGGGTGAATAATGCGAATTAAAAATTCACGTGGGAAAGAGAGTCAAGGCCAAGAAAGGCAACTGGAAAGGTTGACCCAAAAAGGTATACCAAATGTGGCTAATGACTTTGATTAAGGTTGTGCAAACACAAGATTATGATAATTAATGATAGATTAGAGACAAGTGGGAGATTATGGAGGATGTGACACTAACCTTGATTAAGTGGTGAACATTATAATAATAGATTAATTAATTTAATCCATATTAAAAGAGGATTATTGAGAATGTGACAAGGAGAGAAAAAGAGGGATTAAAAATTAGTTTTAATCCAAATATATCAAATGCCTAAATTAAATAAATTGTCTTGTTTATTTACTTTAGAGAAGAAAAGGTGTAAGGTAAAGTATTTAATTTATTCAATTACATACTTTGGGAACCTTAGGCAAGAAATGAAATAATGATTAAATAAATTATTTAATCTTTGTTAATGAAATAGATGAATAGAGTGGATGATTTTGATCATGTGGAAGTGATCAAATTTAGATGTCTAAAGTTTCTTACTATAAAATATTGTATTGGTTAAAAATTTTCATAAATAAAGGCTTGGTATGATTTTAGAATTATTATTTTATCTCTATATCTCAATATTTATTAAGATTTTTAAAGTTAACATACTATTGGTCTATAGTGCGGAAATAATTTATAATATTAGACACTTATGATTTTGGTCTCACTAATAATTGTCAAAGATAATACAATATGTAATAACTTATGTATTTTATCATTAAGTAGAAATAGGTTGTTTCCTTAACTACAATAGGTTTTATTTTATATATACTTATAAACCAATATAGAGAACATGTCTATATGATCACTCTTTTGATATTATTGTTAGTATGTGCAAGAATCTCATTCTTTTGATAGATCTATCAATAAATGAAAGTGGTTTAAAATAATATGAGAGAATATATGTACATGACACGTAGATAACACATGAGAATGAGTTTACTATTAATAATCTACGTTCAAAAAAATTAAAAATCATTCTAGTTGGGAATTACATCTTATGATGGTGATGAACTGGCTACAAAATGAAAAGGATGTAAAGATGAAAGTCTCTTTATATCTCCCCCATAAATTTATAGAGATGAAGCCACATATGTTTTTTTGTATGTATATTAGGAATTGGGTATCATAGTTCATCATAATGCCTTGACTTGTAGATGTGAACTAGAGGTAACTTGTATACCAAGAACTATAATTATATGATGTTTGTTGCAAGTATGAAGGTGTTTTCACTAGTGAAAACTCTGTAGTGGTTAAGAGATATTTCTACTCTCTTTTTTTCATTATTTTTATTATGGTTTTGGTATTGATAAACATGCCAAGGATATTGACAAATTTGATAAAAAGAGAAAATAGGGTGTTGCAAAGGATTTCTAGTTTTCAAAAGTATTCTAGTTCTTCTTCACATTTCTTCTAGGTTAAATATTTTATTGTGTGGTTTGGATATATTGGTTTAAAGATGTGTTCATATTTTCTATATCAAAAATTTTGGCTTTTGGATTCATGTGCAAAAGACGTTATGTTCACTAGTGTGTGAATAGGTTTTGTAGTGTTGCTTATAGAATTGTTTGGGAGAAATGTTCTTGCTCTAAATTTATCCACTATTTCTTTTTAGCTCTTGAAATTCCAAAGGTATATTTATGGTGCTTATCTCCTTCCTTTTTGAAAAGGATTCATGTTTTGGTGCTCCAAAAGATGGATCATAGAGTTGCAATGTTTTTCTATGTAGTCTGTGTACAAGTTGTGTACATTTTGAAGGTGTGATTTGGTGCAAAGAATTTTCTAGATATTAGGTGGTTTTCAGATTATTTTAGATTATCTATAAGTGTGGTGCATGGTTTCCATGTCATCCTTGGATTCAACGAAGTGTGTACTTTAAAGCTTAATGGTGTTTGTACAAGTAATGGTCGACCTAGTGTTTACAATACATTTAGATATTTTCAAGTATAAATGAAGGCATATTGTGACATGTAAGAGTTGATTTGTATCCCAATTAAGTTTTTTACTGCTCCACTTTCATTCCTATCCACCATGGGAATGCTTAGTACCGACCCATTTTTGAATTTGTAAAATATATTGTGTGTATTGCCGACTTGAAGATTTTTTTAAAGTTGTGGATGGTATAAATTAAAGGTGAGTTGATGTGAGATAAAGTGTAGAATAAAAATGAGTGTTATGATGGGAAAGTAAGTGTATAAGTTTGAAATACAGTGTGAGCTCTAATGTAATATTATTGAATACAATGATTTGGAGTTATCTTCATATCTTGAGGACTTCGGGTGTTATTGGAGCTATTGTGGTGGGTTCTCTTTTGAATTGAGATTGTTCTCTCTATGTAAAATTATATATTCTATATTCTTTCTATTCTGGTAGTGAGCCTAGACTATGAGCCTTTCTAGAAAATGTGGCATTCTAGTAGTGAGGCTCTTTGTACTGGATTTGTAATTACTTATATTGTAATCTAATCCTCACTATGGATTTCTCTCCTAGGTTTTTCCATGTAAATATGGTGTTCTCTTATGTCTGGTGTTGTTTAGTTTAGTTTCAGTTATCCAATTTTCATGTACAAAAATTATAATATATTAAGGGTTTAATTAATGCATGTGGATTAGGTTATTATTGAAGGTTTTGATGTTTTAATTTGATACAAATGATTCACCCCACCTCTTAGTTTTCTTGTTCATTCAACAATTGGTATCAGAGCAAGGTTTGATGGAGAAAATATTGACCACTTGAGGTACATCTAGGATGGAGAACAAGGAGATCCCTTTGTTTGTGTTGGCCTTACCATTGCACCAAAATATCAACCTATCAATGCCCAATAAAAGTGTCAATTAAGATCCACGGGAGGCAGTTAAACCATGTCATGAACCCAAAGGGAGATTTTGGAAGTTAGTCCAACTATCCCCCCCCCCCCCCCTTAGTGTCACTTGAGGGGTTCAAACCCGTGACTAGCTCTTATACCAATTGTTGGCCTTACTATTGCACCAAAATATCAACCTGTCAATGCTTGATACAAGCGTCAATTAAGATCCTGAGAGGTGGTTAAATCATATCGTGAACCTGAAGGGAGATGCTAGCAGTTGGTCCAATAGTTTTGTTGGACAACCTATGTTTTATAAATTGAATATAGAAGGCTATTTGGTGTACCTTGTATGTGATGTTTCACGGGCATTGAAAACTATATATTCCATAACAACAAATGGACTGAGCACAAGTGATGAAATCAAGGCCTATAAAAAAAATGGCAAAGAAAGGTTTGTTCTTTTGATTAGTCTTACAAATTCTAAATTGGTGAAATTTGTGGATCTGAAATATGCTAAAGAGATATGTGATAAGCTATAAAGTCTTTATGAAGGTGATTATAAGGTTAAACAAGCTAAGGTGAAGAATATATAGATACAATTTGAGAAATTTTGAATGTTTGAAGATGAAACCATTACAAGTTACATGTACAAGTTTGATGAACATGTAAGTGCAATGAGAGGTCTTGATGTAGAATTCAAAGAATCTAAAGTGATAAATAAGATTCTCAAAACTCTTTGTAATTGTTATAGTGAAAAGGTTTCTACTATTGAGGAAGTTGAAAATTTTAATACTTACACTAGAGATCAGTTGTATGGCATACTAACTACACTTTAAATGAGAAAAATTGGTCCAAAAAAAGGTGTAGAAGTGGAGATTGCTCTCAAGGTTGGAAAATTAGAAAAAAATGATGATTCAGATGGAGATGATCTAGATGATGTAGAAGCTAACTTTGTAACAAGGATAAAAAATGGAGTAGGTAAGTACAAAGGTAAATTACCTTTCAAATGTTTCAGTTGTGGAAGTATAGGTCACTATGATTTGAGATGTCCAAATAGAGTTGTGAAAAATATGAGAAAGGGAAAAAAAAAAAAATTATCAAGAAAAGCTATTATCTTAGAGAAGATGTTGGAATTTCTGATGATGAATTTTATTATAGATATGTTGATGATAATGAATTCTTGTTCTTGGCTTTAAAAGATGAACCTATTTTTGTTAACTTTGAAAGTTCTATCAAGGAATATGCTTTGAAGAAAAAGGATAATATTCGAGGGACTTTGGTATCTGATTTTCATGTTAGATAGTGTACTAAAGAAAAAATTATCCCTTTTTAATTAATTTTAGAATAATTAATATTAAAATGAGCCTAATGTTTCCTTTATTTAGTTTTGTGATATGTTTTTAATATTCACATTAAATTTAGGGCCCTTTTACACTAAATGGACTTAATTATACCTTATTTAGGGTGCTATAAAGTGTACCTTTACAGTTTCACACTAATTTAGGGATTTATTAATTAATTAAGGTTAATTTTCCTTAATTTTCCCCTTTAATTCAAATCCAATCCTAATTAAATATAAATTATGAGGGATAAAACCTCACATTCATAAATTCCATTACACAACACTTAATTTTTGAAGGTGTGTGTCCTAGGTAGGTGACCTAGGACCCAATTTCCACATGGCGAATGGGTCCTCACTAAGTCTTAGGACCCTAATTTTGCATAAAATTTCACCTTGTCTTATGTGTGTCCTAGGTAAGTTCCTTGGGACCCATTCGCCACATGGTGAATGGGTCCTCACTTAGACATAAGACCCCTCTTTGAAATAAATTTTTGGTAGTATTTAATGATTTGAAATCCATAATTCAATGTCAGCTTGTGATATTTGAATTTTAGGAATCAAGGGAAAGATATGTATAGATACAAGGCTATTTCACTTATTTCACCTAGAAATTTTTATTCAATAATCCTAAGATTTTAAAATAGTATTGATAAAAAAATTCAAGAGAATTTCTAAGGAATTCAAGGGAAGATTTGTAGAAGATTATTGCAGCAATCAAGATTTATTTCATCATATCAAAGATGTAGTGCATCATTCATTTTTTTCATCTCATATGTTGATGTAGAATTCAAGATCTAATCAAGTGTTCAAAGGCATTGTTTCTAATCAAGTTTCAAGATCAAGATCTACATTCATTAAGACCATTTCATGATAGATTGCAAATTTGTTCTCCAAAGTTTCAAAAAAGGTATCATTGTTTCATGTTTCATGTTTCATGTCTCATCCTTCATGTTTCATTATTTCATCATAAGGTTTAGTTACCAGAATGGGGTTTGAAAAAGGAAAATCCCCATTCCCTAATAAAACAACATTTTTCTCCTCTTTGATGTGTGATTGGAGGTTTTAAATTGAAGATAAATTGGAGAGTGAAATTGAAGAAAGTTGTAAAGAAAGTTGTCAAATCATGGAAACTAAGCTACAATGTTTATTTCCAAATTTTTGATAGTGACCAACTAGAATATAGGCATGTATACTAAGAAGAATAGAACCCAAAAATTGATTTTTTGAAGCCCTAGCAAAAAACCATTTGCTATAGGGTGAATGAGTCCTAAGCAAGGTTTGAAAAATCACTTTTGGGGAAAGTTACACATCATTTGACCCTTTTTCAGATTTTCCTTTTGACTATTATTTGGGTTAGATTTAATTTTTGTTACTCATTTGCATATTATAAAACACATATTGAGTGAAAATAGAATGAAGTGGGTGAATCAAATAGTTGTGTTTTGGGTCACCGATTTTCCTCCCTTCTAGACAGGATAAGAACTATTGGGTTCTTGATAGTGGTTTCTCAAATCATATGACCAATTACAAGAGTAAGTCTATTAAACTTGAAAAATATGATGCAGGACTTGTTATATTTGGAGATGATAAATAGGTTCTAAGATTTGTGGAATAGGTTCAATCAGTTTTGATGGAAAGCATAATACTGAAGATGTTTTCTAAGTTAAAGTTTTAAAGCATAACCTCTTGAGTGTTAGAAAAATGTGTAGAAAATGATACAATATTATGTTTTAGGATGATGGATGTGAGATAAAAAAGGGTCCAAAACTATGAATATTACTCGAAAGAGGAAAGATACAAATATCTATCATCTTAAGGGTATTGATGGTCACTATTTTATGACTCAAATTAATGATATCTAGTTATAGAACAAGCTGATGTGTAACATCAATTTTGATAATTTGGTTAGAATCAATTTAGTTCAAGCAGTGAGAGATCTGCCAAAAATTACAAAGCCTATCAATGTTGTTTTGGGGATGATCAATTTGGAAAACAAACAAGTAGTTTTAATGGAAAATACCAATATTCTACTTGATTGTTGGAATTTGTGCATATAGACCTTTGTGGTCCTACAAGAGAGAATTTTTCAAGGAGCCGGTTATTTCATGCTTTTGATTGATTATTATTCTATAATGACATATGTTACTTTTCTTAGCGAAAAATATGAATCCCTAGATAGATTCAAAGAATTTAAAGTTATGGTTAAGAATGAAATAGATTTTAAGATCAAATTTTTAAGGTTTGATAAAGGTGGATAGTTCAACTCCAATAAATTTAACATTTTTTATGAGAATCATGGAGTAAAAGGGAACTTGTCTACCCCTAGGATTCCTTAGAAAAATGGAATGGTTAAAATGAAAAATAAGAATGTTCAAGAAGTTGTAAGGACTATGATGAAATAATAAAACCTACTAGAAGTCTACTAGAGAGAAACAATTTATACTTCTATTTATATACTTAAAGAGTTCAAGAAAGAGCTAACAACACAATGACTCCCTATGAGCTATGGTATAAAAGGATCGCTACCATAAAATACTTTAAAGTGTTTGGAAGAAAATGCTATATCAAAAGAGATGATCAAAACATGATTTTTTTATGCAAGTTATGATGAAGGCGTCTTACTTGGATAGTCTACCAGGAGAAAAGCTTATAAATTTTACAATAAAATATTGAGAAAGATTATTGAAAGTGCAAGTGTCAAGGTTGATAAAGATTTGAGGAATTTAGTGGTGATAGATGGATATGAATTAGATGATTGTTCTTGCAGAGGAGAAGAAGAAGAAGAAAATAAGGAAAATGAAGTAAAAAATAAATAGGGAAAGGCTTCAGAGAAGACCCCTAAGACTCCTAAGTATGTGTAGAGAAATAATTCTGAAGAACAAATAATTGGAGACGAAATCAAAGGTGTGTTAACAATGATAATATTTGTTAAAGTAGAGGTAAATCTATGTTTAATTTCTAAATTTGAATGTAAAATAGTGAGTGAGGCATGCAAAGATGGATATTAGATGAAGGAAACGAAAGAAAAACTTATGTAGATTGAGAAGAAATAGACTTGGGAACTTTTTCCTAGACCTAAAAAGAAGAACATAATTAGTTCTATGTGGGTATTCAAAAACAAGCTGAATGGGAATGGAAACATGGTAAGCAACAAGGAAAGAATTGTGTGTAAGGGTTATTCATAGGTTGAAGGAATAGACATTGAGGAGACATTTACTCCAATGGCAAGAATGGAAACAATTAGGATGTTCTTCTCATTTGCAGCACACAAGGATTTTAAAATTTATTAGATGGACATGAAGTCTACTTTCTTAAATGGAGAGTTGGAAGAATAAGTTTACATGGAACAATTGAAAGGATTTTTGTTGTCACATAAACCTAATATGGACCATAGATTAAAGAAGGCATTCCATGGATTGAAGAAAGCTCCTAGAGCTTGGTATGCAAGGTTGGACAAGTATTTGATGTAGCAAGGATTTAATAAAGGAACCACATACAGTAATATTTACTTTAAGGTTGAGGAAGATTGAATATTGATAGTGATTGTGTATGTTTATGACATAAGTTTTGGAGAAAATGAAGTTATGTGCAAGAAATTTTTAGAATAGATGTAGAAGGAGTTGGTTCAAAATGTCTATGTTTGGGGAGATGAATTTCTTCCTTGGGCTACAAATCAATCAAACAGATAAATTCATATTCATTTCACAATGAAATTATGTTAAATTAATGTTGAAGCAGTTAGGAATGAATGAATCCAAACCGGTATGTAGTCTTATGGTTACTAGTTGCAAACTAAATAAGGATGATGAATCCTCTAAGGTTGAGTAGATCAAGTATAGATCTATGATTTTTGGACTGCTATACCTAACTACTACTAGATTAGATATCATGCATGTATTTTTTCTTGTGGCTAGATTTCAAGAAGATCCTAAAGAGACATATGTTGTATTTGTGAACAGGATATTCATATATTTGAAGAGAATTCTAAATTATGGCTTGTGGTATCCTAAGGATCCTAATTTCACATTGAGTGCTTACAGAAATGCATATTGGGTTGGTTGAGTGGATGAAAAGAAAAGTAAAATTGGTGGTGCATTATTTTTTGGATGTAGATTGGTATCATGGCTAAGTAAGAAACAAGATTCGGTTTTGTTATCTAATACAAAGGATATGTACATTGTAGCAACATATTTTTGCATAAAATTATTGTAGATGAGGAAAATATTGAAGGATATAAGAGTGGTGTATGATGATCCTATTTCTATATTATATGATGGTAAAAGTGCAATCAATATTTTAATGAACCCTCTTATGCATTCAAGGACAAAATATATTTAAAATTAGATATCACTTTCAAAGAGAAAAGGTTGTGGAGAATGAAGTGAAGCTTGAGTATGTACCTACAAAGGATTAGATTATTGGCATATTAACTAAGGCTCTTCCTAAGGATAATTTTGAGTATCTTCGAGAGAAGTTGGGGGTTATTTCCCCTCCTCATTTGAACTAGATACATATGAAGATGCATCAGTCTAGTGGATCTATGGATTCGTTCTAAGTCTAGACTAATTTTGGTGGTTATCTCTCTAGGGGAGTAGGTAGTGAAATTGTTGTAATATGGAGTGAGTGTTGTCATTTGATAGAAGGTGATGATTTTTTTTGTGTATAATCCTAAGGTGGATTATTCAGAGCAATATCAAGTATCTTGGTTTTATGTCGAAGGTGGAGAACAATACAATTATTTTCATCCTTTTTCATTGATGTCAAAGGGGGAGAGAGAGAATTCATGTGAAAAATAACAAGTTGAAATTGGGAGACATAGATAGAATCTTGCAAGGAGAGAGTATAAGAATGTTTTGTATCTTGTCTTTGATGGTTTTTCACATCTTGTGTTTCCATCAATGACAAAGGAGGAGATTTTTGAAAGTATGAAGGTGTTTTCATTGGTGCCAGTTGTGTAGTGGTTGAGAGAGATTGTTTTTTTCATTTGTTGCATTCTTCTGATTATGGTTTTGGTATTGATAAAGAAGTTGAGAATATGGAGAAATTTGATAAAAAGAGGAAACAAGGTGTTGTAGAGATGCTCTAGTTTGCATAAGTGTTCTTGTTATACTTCATATTTATTTTGGGTTGAAGATCTACAATTGTAGTTTGGATATGTTGGTTAGAGGTGTTTAGAGTTTCTATACCATGATTTTGGGCTTCTGGATCAATGTGTAGAAGAACTTATATACACCAGTGTGTGAATTGGTTTTGTAGTGTTTCTTATAGAGGTGTCTAGGATAAATGTTTTTGCTTCATGTTTCTCCATAGTTTCTCTTCAAGTCTTGTGATTTTGAAGGTATATTTATGGTTTTTATTTCTTTCCTTTGTCAAGAGGATTCATGGTTTGGTGCTCTAAAAGATGGATTTTAGAGTTGTAGTGTTTGGTTGTGTAGTCTGATTGTACAAGCTATGCACATTTTGAAGGTGTGAGTTGTTGATGGTCAATGTAACACAACAACATTAAAAAAAATATTGTTTCTCTATTTCTCTTGAAAAAGACAAATAATATAAAACCATATATCTTCCAAGGTCTGTGTATTTGGTTCTCAACTATTCTATCATAATTCAGTGGCCTATGCAATTGTAATGTTCAAGGGTTCTACTAGTGAAATAATACAAACTAAATAGTACAAACTAATATCATATTTTGGGGGGTTGTAAATATAAGAAAAAATATATAAAATGGTTTAGGACAGAAAAACATGAACATAGATTTCCTTAAATTCAAACATGTAACTTAGTAATGAGCATACTTTAACTAGATAAAACCATGGAATAACATAACCTACAAAATAATCCATAAGTATATTGCATTCATTTATAGTGAAAATTTTAAAGCATACAACCATTCGTCATCACTTTTAAAAAATATATATATCATAAGATCATTACCAAAATTAATAGATCAAAAAACATAAAGACACACCATCCACAAATAAATCAACGAAATGGTTTCAAATTTGGGATCTTTTATTGATTTTCAACAAATAAGAGAGCTACAAAAGGTTACTTCTCTCATTCAGATAGCTAATCTATATTAAGTTAGCCAACCTTTACAATGAGGAGAGAATTTTAATATATAGACAAATTATGCATTAATTCCTCCTATCAAAAATCAAGATCCAAAATTTGGGGCCTAGATCCATAATTATAGGGATGCCCATTTAACTCCAAATATTTATCTCTTCTACAATTGCTAGAGCTGAGAAGGTATGCTATTTTTCTCTTCAATCAATCTGAACTGCAAGTCACAATTCAATCCTCTATTGATGACCACATGTTACTCCTAACCTACCCATCCTAGCTCATAGTCATCCACTTGCTCAAAAACTTCCCTAAAATTACTATTTTCAAAAAGATAGCTAAAATAACCTCTTCACTTGTCATGCTCCTGAGAAGCTCCACGATACTCATCATAATTATAAAAAAAATTCTTTAAGGTATCATCATCAATTCCATCGACCCAAACAACTTTAAATGTTGACTCTTCAAATTTTTGCCTTGTTGTAGCAACAATGTCTCTCAGGTGACAAATATCCATGGCTTCCCACCATATTTTTATTCTCATATAAAGTAGCCTATCCATGAGCATCAAATCAACAATATCTCCATGCTTTACTAGTTCATCAAGTCTCTCTTCCCAAGCATCTTTTTCTTTCCCTAATGATTCAAGTATCTACTTAGGAGGTAAAAATTTACCAATGAGTTTTGAAATAATCTCCTCAAAGACACCTGCTTGTTCCCATATTTCATGAATGATTTTTAGCTTGTAAATTATTTGTTCAAGGAGAATCTATGTTTTGAAGACATATATTAATAGATTTTGAAACAAAATTAGGGCCTTCACTCCCCAAAATTTGTGACTGAACTAGTTCTTTATCAGAGATTTTGGCAATCACCCTTATCTTCCCTAAATACTCCCTAATTTTTTCTTCTTCCTCCCACCATTTCCTTATGGATTCTTCAATATCCTTAACCAGTTAAGACCTCAAAAATAACACTTGAAACCCTAATCTAGATTCTCATTTATATCCAATTTGAATACATTAAACCAATTATCAAACCATGTGTCCTTCTTTTTCATTTGAATTAGACCATCCAACTCTTTTTTTTCTCATCAAACAGGGACCTCTAAAGGTGTCGGTTGTTCAAGAGAAGATGAAATTAACTCCTCTACAAAATTCTTTATTTTTCCGAATTCATACTTAAGCTCATCTTTGTCTTACTTATCCTTAATCAATCTAAAATTAGTGCTAGTAGAAACAATACCTATCAGATTTATTTGTTGATTTCTAGTATGCTTTCCCAGATTAATAGTACTTATTTAATAATATTTGGGCTATAACTCTCTTTCATCCTTGTCATCAATTGGGGTAGCAATTTCCACTACTAGATATCCTTGAATAGTCAACTTGGTTGAATGTACTACATGAGGCCTTTTCTTTGATTTTCCCTTATCAATATGTGTTCTCATTTCATCCCACATTACAAATTGGTCGTGTACTTGTTACCTCTTCTCTTAATTTAATTTTAACCACGTGGGTGTAGTTGGCTAGGTAGCTACTTGTTGAACATTATGAGGTTTCAAGGATGGAGGTGTAGAAGAAATTATTCTAATAGTTTTCTGAAAAGCAACCTTTGGTAGCTCCCCTTGCTCCTTTTGTAATTGTTCTTGTTTCTTTCTCTCATTTTCAGCCTTTATTTGTTTTATCTTTCTAATTTATTCTTCATGTCTAGTAGCCTCCTCTTCATCCTTCAACCTTTTTTGTTCTAACTCCTTAGCCCAAAGCTCTTCCTCTACCGCCTTTTCTGGTGCAACCTTCAATTCACATTCAAAAGTTTCTTCTTCTTCTCTCTTTTAGGCTTCATCCATTTCCCTTTCTCAAGCTATCTCTTTAGTTTTTTTACTATATTCTTCTTCTTCTTAGGTGGTGTGTTCAACAACTAACTTTTGAGCACTTTCATTGAGATCTTCATGTTCCTTTTCAATCAATATATTATTTAACTCCACTTCAGCACTATGAAGACTACCAAATTCAAACCCAATTTCTTCTTCTCCCGGTTCTTTTTTAAATTTCCTCAAATACTCCTCCCACTTGGGTCCTCCTTCTTGAGATGGAGTTCTCTTGAGCTTTGAAGTAATATTTTTTATATCAACTACAAAAGGTGTTTCTTTTTCAACAATTTTAGTTCTTGAAGATGGTGACACGAGAGGAGAATTCTCCTTAGTAGGTAGAGGAACAATAGCATCTCCAGAAATGTCTTCACATGGGTGAACAACATTTAGAGTTGTGGCACAAAAACCTAAAGTAACCCCATCAATAGTAGCCTCATATGTAACCTTTTCCTTTTATAAAGCAACATTAATCTCCTGTGATGTGATATTTTCTTCATCTAATTGAGAAGGCTCTTTTGTGGCTGCTTCCACCATTGCAACTCCTTTCCTTAACCTTTATATTTTTTAGCTTTTGTGGAAGAACTGGGCTCACTTCTAGAACCTATTTTCCTTGAGACCCCAATCTTTGGTCATTTTAATCCATCTCAATCTTTTTTTGACCATTACCCATGACACATTCTTGATCTCAGAATCTTCTTTTTTTGCCCAATTAATGGGCTCCAAACTCTCTATGGCCACTTTCTCCATATCATATTGAGGATCAAGTGTGATCCCTTCATCTATAGTGCCCTCAAGAATATTAGCTTTAACATTGAAATCCCTCAATTAGGGAATTTTCAATCTCTCATAACACCTTTTTCTTACCTCAAACTAATCTGTAAGGTTGGACCATAAATCTTCAAGAAATGGAATATGCTGAGGAAAATGAGAAGAGTAGAGCACATACATTCTCTTCTTAGGATCATAAATTTTCCAAGAAGTGTGCTATTGTAAATTTAAACCCTCATTTGTTGCTGATTTATCCATTACCGAGAAGAACAAGAATGGAATCTCAATTCCAATGGAAAATTATGTGCAACATTCTTATGTTGTGAGGAGAACATAATATTTACCTCTACAATCTGCCCTACAAACTCCATTAGAACCAACCTATTGCCACAACATATTGGAAACTTAAACAAATGATAATAAAAACCAAATAACTTGGAATAAGTAGACCTAGAATATTGAATAAGCCAATACACCCATTCCTGAATGAACTCCATGGATTCCTATGATAATCTAAAACCAATGTCACCTGTGAGCCTGTTTATAATAAAATATAGAAAAGCATCATTGAATCTTTTAAAAAAAATCTCTGATTCCTTAAGCTCCATTTGGTAATAATTCTCCCAAACCTTATTTTGATCTGGGGGATCATCCATTGACCCTACAATGTTAAATCTAGGAAACCTTTGGATCCTTGCTACATTGTAGATGACGTAAGAAGACATATAAAATGTCTTAGTTTGTGTTAATTTTTGGAGCTGGTTATTAATGTTATCTAAGATAATCTTCCCCTAGTCCAAGTGTTTCTCTTTATCTAGAATCAATTGGATAAAAGGAAACATCCAGTGTTCAAAGACATGAGAATTTTCTTTTCCAAATGCATTGACCAGTAGTGTGATAATATCTCCTATATTTTTAGAAAATTTTAACCTCATAGGATTAGGTGGCACTTTCTTCATTGACTTCTTTTCTTTCTTCATCCACCATTTATTGATAAAAAAATTGTTTCCTTCCAAATCATTTTTTTTAATCAAGAAACACTAAGAGGGGGGTGAATTATTGTTCTGCTAAATTTAAATTTATTAACTAGATCTTTAAAGAAATTATAGCATTGAACCAAAAGAAAGATGCAAGAACATAAGGCATTCAACCACAACAACACAACACAAGGATTTTTACATTGAAACCTTGTTAGGGGAAAAACCACGGTGGAGGTTAATCCATAATTTGAGTACACTCAATATAATTGTTTACAAATGGAATGCACATGCATTCAGGCACACTCTAGAGCTCGCTACTCAAATAAAAAAGTCTTTCTACCCAAATGAAGACTCACTATATTGCAATCACATTCAGAAGACAATTGGAGTGGATGAACTATGAGATATCATTTTCTAATGATCGATTATAGTTCCAGTTAAGCACATTGGTCAGATGCTTCACACTCTGTCTGATTCTTATCTTAAAACTTTGTATGCTTTAACTCGAATCACCACTATTTTCTCTACTCAAATGAAACTATGCACAATCAATCTATATTCCTTCTAACTCTCACATCATATCGCATCATATAACAAAATGACATAAACAATCAATTATATATATCTTCCACTAGAGATTAGAATAACTGCATGATGACTTTAACAAAATAAGAAACATGCAAAAACTATCAGATCAATCCATATACAATGATCAATGTGGATAAACTAATTTCAGCCAAAACATATTAAGGATCCAAAAAAACATGTCTCGAATAGGAAATACCTTAATAAAATATGTCTCAAAGATCCACAACATGATATACACATCTAGTCGGCCTTTCTACACTATTACACTGAAAATTAGTACACCGGATCTTCTAACTTGCACACCAATCAATGTGAACCTCGATGATTCAAAGATAAGATAGTTCATACATCAGAAAACCTTCCCTAAGATCCACAACACAAAATGATAACAATAAATTACATATGAGTCGATGTACACAATTATGTCTGATGCCTTGTTTTAGCTTTGACACATATCTTCAATCTAACTTTCAGTATAAGAAACTATTGAGATGTGGATAGGATTACTGGCTGGGGTTTCCATCAATAAAAACAATAGATGAACTGTGTAATGTCTCTTGCCAAAAATCTCCCCCTTTGGCATTGATGGCAACACTTAGTGAAAAATGACTAAGTGTCAGAATCAATACTAACATGAATACACTGCAATCCACAAACCTTCAAAAATATTTTTATTCACAACTCCCCCTGAGATGAATATGACATTTTTCATCATCCCACAGTCCCCCTTTGACATCAATGGGAAAGATGAGAATCCATATACCAAAAATCATACAAAATTGTATATGTACAAACATGCTTTTCTAATTGACATGGACTTGAATGTGTGCAAAATTATTCTATAACAGTCTTAAACTAGTGTCCCAACCCTTTGTGAGAATTTCCAAAATAGTCATGTGACCAAAAAATAGGTAGGATTGCATCTCTATTGACTAAGGATTTTGCAGATCATAGACAACCATAGCATCATGTGCTTTCTTCAATGCACTAAGAATTGTCTCTATTTTAGAACCAATTAGTCCTCTAAGCTCACATACCCTTTCAAAAAAAATGTCTCTTTCATGCTTCAAAATTTTAATTTTTTCAAGAAAGGATAATATTTGACCTTCATACTTACTCACATAAATGGTTAGAGGATCAATGTTTTGAGAAATATCTGCTAACAGTTTCTCATTATCCTTAATTTTCCTCTCAGTGAATTTTGACAAAGATAACCATGACTTGTAAATATTTCCACCCTCAAATAATGCACCTTCAATGTTTTTTTCACAGGTAGCTAATAATTATTTATCATTATCAATCATACACTTCAATCTATTAAACATGTTTGCATCAAATTATTTCTAGACCTTATCCTCAACTGAATTTTCAAGAGACTAAAAGTGAGTACTTATAGAGTTGACAAGTTTCTTCAGCTGACCTAAGGAAGAATTGAATGAGTCCTTGACATATGTGGTCATGATCTTCTCCAAGTTACTGGATGCAAGACTTAGTAGCTCACTATCCTCAATGTGAGATTTCAATATCTCTTCCCTTGCCTTGGTATGAACAAATTATGCCACCTTTAGCTTTTGAATAGGAGATAGAGTGGCCAGGTTGATATGATCTTTAAATAATTTAGGGTCAAACTCCTTCTATTGTTCTTCAAAAAAAATATTTACTACCTTTGCAGTGTCTCTTGCTTCAATAGAAATATCCTTTGCCACAAGCGTCTTTTCTTCAATCTTAGGTTCTTGCTTGAATTTTTGATTCTCTACTTATTTAGCTGACATATCTTTAGGAGCTTTAGTTTCCATGGGAATTTCAATATTTTCCATATCTAGAGGATCCTGAGTGTCCTCAATTGTGTCTTCTTTCACTGTTTCCATATTAACCCGAACATCGTGAACTTTCAGACTAGATGGAACATCCTCATCATGATTTTCTTTGGAGATAATGTTATATCTATTCTTTAACAAAATTGGCTTAAGAATTTTCTCAATGTCTTTTGCTACTTCCTTAGTCTATTTGATCATAAGCTTAGTCACCCTTGATTTTCTCTAAAAAAATTTCTATCTTCATTGAGGATTTTTTTCATTTCTTCTATTGACATTACCATACATAGATTGGCAGGTATAAGTTCTCTCATTTTTTCATCTTCAATTCTTGCATTTACTCTCCTCATTTCTAAGACTTCATATAACCCCTTAGGTAACCCTAACATTATTTCTATGAGAGTCATATTGAAAATATTAAAATATTTAATTTTGGCTTCTTCAAGAGTTCTCCAATCGACACTATCAAAAGTGTCATACCATTCAAAAAGTGGTTTGAGATTACCATCCTTAATTAAAGAGTTTTCCGCTTCCTCTACAATCATACCCGATTTATCAGTTTTCACCTTTTTCTTGGTTTTTTCTTCATCGAAGGGCTTGTCCTTAGAGAATTTTTTTGCCTTTGAGCCTTTATGCTTGATTTCTCTTACTTCTTCATCTAATTTAATTTCTTCATCATCTTCAAGAACAACATAGACTCTTGTGCTTTTATCCTTCTTCCTCTTTCCTTCTCTTCTGATGTCTTGATTTGAGCTTTTACTAGGCTTAATTTCTCTATACGACTAGATGAGGTGCATAGATCCTTGTAGATCTAGATCTAGCTGAGGATATTCTTAGAATAGCTTACTTAGTTCTAATAGGCTCCCCTTTTTTAGTATGTTCTCTTTTCTTCCTAGCTTCCCTCACTGCTTCAACTAATATGTTGAGGCTTTCTATAAAAGCTTCAACTTCCTTTCTCACCTTCCAAACTATCACAAGCTTCCTTAGTTTATTATGCACTTGCATATCCTTCTCTTCAAAGGTACAAAACCTTTATTTTGTTAGATCCTGAGGTTTACTCAACAAGTGTTCAACATACAACTCCAAAATGTGTTTTTCAACCTCATATCCCAAAGACATTATCCAAACTATTCTAGGTTATCTTGCTTCCATCAAACGCTGATCAATGTCAACCATGAATAAAATAGTGTCCTTATATGTTTTCATAATAGATTTAGGAATCCTTTCCCTAGCAAGCATCATATTCTAAATTTTTTTGAAGTAGCCCTAGATAGCACTTTTCCTTGCTTTGATATCTCTAATTTTGTATAATATGTCTTTGATTTGAATAGATACAGGTCTGTTACTTTCCCATTTCACTTTACCAACTCCTTAAACTTCATACATGAAGTAGAAGAATAGACATAAGAGTATATTTCCATAAATGAAAATTTTCTTCTTGTCCTTCTTGATTTTACCAAGGTTTTCAATTAGTTGACTTTGTAGTAACTTGCAAAGGTGATATTCTACATTTTCCTTGACCATTTGATATGCTGCATAGATTGCAATACCAAATATAGAGTTATCCCAGTTGGAGTGATATATTTTGTATCTAATAACCATAAAAGAAAATTTTACATTCAATTCAATGATGTCATTAACTATCATGGATCTTTTGTCAAAAATGGAACGGGTTGCCTCAGTGACTATTTGGTTCTTCATAGATTTCAATATGGGCAATACTGTTGGAAAAAAAAGGATAGACAACTGATAGGGGGGATGAATCAATTATTACCAAAAACTAACTTATGCAATATTAACCAATCCTTATATCATAGTTCTGATAATTAATAGTGCAAGCATAAGAAAAACACATCAGAGACACATGAACACCAAGATTTTATATGTGGAAACCCTATTAGGGGAAAAACCATAATGGATGTTAGTCCACAAGATTATACCCTATTAGAAGTATAATGAAGAATAAAAAGAGAATTCACTTGCATTTAGGTGCACTGCCTAGAGCACACTGCTCAAAGGGAAGGCTCACTTCCTTACATAAAAAAATCAGACTAAATCCATTTGATGAATATGAACTAAGAAAATAGCTTTTGTAAAAGCCTAATTATAGTTCCAATTAGGCACACAAAACTTCTTCAAACTCTTCCACCCTTTTTCTCAAACTCTTCCACACTCTTCTCTAAATGATCTAACCTTTATTTGCACTTGTAAATCACTTGTACACTTGAGCACTTTTTCTAAATGAGAAAAACAATCTCATATATATATCCGCTACACATATTTACATCCACTATTCAGTCGGCCACAAATAAAGAATAAATTACAAATATCAGCCTTGATACATGAATAAATTACAATGCATATCAAAAAAAGTCAGTCACAACATATTGGGGACCCAAAAAAACATATCCAAACACGCCAAACAATGAAATATTAATCTTCATGGATCCGTAACACGCTAACACTACAATGTCGGCCAATAACATGAACACTCAGGAACACATGAGAAAATTATCTGATCATGAACAATCCAATCACTATAGATATATAACAAGGATAGAGTACGATCTAGAATCATCCATGAACATCATAGGTACATGCACAACACATGGAATTACCATAATTTCATCTGCTTTAACTAAGAACACCATCTACAAAAACTGATTAACTATAGGCACACAAATCTTCATAACTTCCACAAAACTTTATTCGCACCTTTGAAACTTTTGGACAACATACTAGAAAGGTTCAACAAAAAACCTTTGAAGCACACCTTCAGATCTTCAATACATAGAGCTTTCCAAAATTTTGACCTTCTCATCTCCACTGGTTGCTTGAACTATATTTTTAACAATTTTCTCAATCTTCTCGACATATACAACCTTAAGAAAATTAAATTATAATAGTGTTGAAATCAATGACAACCACATATTAGCAATACAACCACAAAATCAAAAAATCTCCCCCTTTGACATTGATGGTAACAAGTGATGTAGAAAATAATACCATCAACCTAACTAACTCTTCTTCAACAATCCCCCTTGAGATTGTGCACTTTTTCTATTCTCCTTCATTTCTCTTCTTTCCCACTTTTCACATTGTTTCTCTCCCCCTTTGACATCAATGGCAAAGGTAAACTTTCTCTGATCTCAAATTTGAAACATCTGACTACTCCCCCTAAGTAGTAGTCACCACAACATCAATCTGGAATATGGTATGGCAATGACTTCATAGACTGATGCAAATACCTACATCTTAGTTCTGATCAGGAGGGGAAATCACCCCTAACTTTCCTCTGAGGTACTCAAAATTATCCTTAGGCAAATAATTTGTAAATATATCTATAATTTTCTCTTTTTTAGGTATATACTCTAGTCTGACTTCTTTTTCACTTACTTTGTCTCTCATCAAGTGATACTTGATGGATATATGAATTTTCTTTGAATGCAATGCTTGATTCTTAGAAATTTTAATGGCACTTGAATTTCCATAGAATATAGAAATGGGTTCTTCATACTCAATTCTAACATCTCTCAACATTTTCTTCATCGATAATACTTGGTTACAACTATTTGCAAAAGTAATTTAGTCTTCCTTGGTAGTAGATAATGAAATTGGGTTTTTCTTCTTACTTAACCAAGATACCAACTTCTTACCTAAGAATAATGCACCACTACTGGTACTCTTCCTGTTATCTACATCTCCTTCCCAATCAACATCAGTAAAAGAACTTAGAGTAAGATCGTCATTCTTAGGATACCAAAGACCAAGATCAACTATCCCTTTCAAATATCTAAAAATTATTTTCTTAGAAGACACATGGGACTCTTTAGGATCAGCTTGAAATCTAGCAACCATGCACACAATATTCATTATATCTGGCCTAATCTGAGTCAAGTAGAGTAATACACTAATCATTTCTCTCTATCTTGTTTGATTTTCTTTGGGAGTATCATCCTTTTGTGTAAGTTTGCATCAATTCACCATAGGTGTACCAATTGGTTTTGAATCTTCCATGAGAAACTTTTTCAGTAACTCTTTCACATATTTAGATTGAGATA
Organism: Sequoiadendron giganteum; assembly: GCA_007115665.2. Taxonomy (NCBI): domain Eukaryota; kingdom Viridiplantae; phylum Streptophyta; class Pinopsida; order Cupressales; family Cupressaceae; genus Sequoiadendron; species Sequoiadendron giganteum. The sequence continues at coordinate 894,979,257 of CM021100.1, forward strand.
CAAAGATTCCATCATCTAATTGAGTAATTTTCAATCCTAAAAATAATTTTAGTTCCCCTATCATTGACATTTCAAATTAAATTTTCATTTCATCAGAAAACTTCATACACAAATCATCATCACCTTCAAAAATGATATCATCGACAAAGACTTCAATGATCAGTTCTTTGCTCTAATCTAGTTTGAAATACAAAGTTTTTTCAGCAGTAATTTTATTGAATCCAAGTTTCAACAAGTATTTATCTAATCTAGCATACCAAGATCTAGGGGCTTGCTTTAGTCCATAAAGAGATTTCTTCAATTGGTATACCATGTCCTTTTCATCAATCAACTAAAATCCATCTGGTTGTTCAACATAGACTTCTTCTTCTAGTTCACCATTCAAAAATGTTGACTTCACATCCATATGATAAACTTTGTAGTTCTTGAAAGTAGCATCAGAAAGAAATAATCTAATAGCCTCAATTATAGCAACAAGAGAAAAATTTTCTTCATAATCAATACCTTACATCTATGAGTAACCTTTGTAAGCCAATTTTTCATTGTTTCTAACCACATCACCTTGTTCATTCAACTTATTCCAGAACACCCAACTGGTTCCAATCACATTTTAGTTCTAAGGTCTAGGAACAAGATCCCATGTATTATTCTTTTGTATCTTCAATAGTTCTTATTTCATGGATTCCATCCAATATTCATCTTTTCATGCTTCACTTATATTTCTAGGTTCAAATTTAGAATTTAGACAATACTCTTCTAGGATTATTCTTCTAGTTTGCACACCTTTGATTTTATCTCCTATGATCTGACTATCAGAATGATTTCTTCTTACATACTTAGAAGTTTTGAATATTTCTCTTACCTCTTGTTCTTGTGTTCTTTCTTCTACACTTTTTCTTGCTTTTGCTTCTAATTTCCTTGGATCGCCAGAACAATTTGAATTTGATTTTGTTTCAAAGTATCATTGTTAGTATCCTCATGTTGACTCACTAGTTCTGGATTATTTTCCAATGTCTTCATCAACCTTAACCTTTTATTAAATCACCAATAAGATTTTCTCTTAGTAAAATATCCTAGGAAGATTCCTTAATCACTTCTAGCATCAAACTTACCTATATCATCATCTCTCTTGATGTAGAATTTTCTTCCAATTTTTTTTTAGTATTTGACAATAGGCTTATAACCAAACCATAGCTCAAAAGGCATCTTACCAGAATTACCATTGACATTCACCCTATTAATGGTGTACACAACAATACTTACAACTTCTCTGATGCAGAGCAAGGGATTAACAACTCAATATTCCATTCACTTGACAACTTTCATAAAATTATTCATCTCAGACAATGATTAAGTGCATTCTAGATCACATTGAAAACACTCTCATGGCAACCCACAATTCAATGCACCAAACTACCATTTATAAATTCCACACAATAAATAATAAATCCAATCTCTTATGTGCAATTTTAGATAACATAATTATACATTTCCCTTCCAATTTTTATGAAGATCCAATGGTGGAAAATAAATTTATTGCATTTTTCCCAAACATGCAAACCCTAGGCAGTGTTCAAACCTGCCCTCACAAAACTGGTCATAACTTATTCAAAAATTAATTAATTTTGATGAGACTTGAAGAAAATGAAATAATATTCACATAGAAAAAAATCCAATTGGTTACAGATCCAAAGTATATAGTTTACAACCCGTACCATCACATTTTTCAGACTATAAATTCTGCAAAATATTGTTAGAATAGGCTATCACCAAAATAGTCATATCTTCCACAAAACTCAATAAACTTTAATGAGACAAAAATAATTCGAAACTAGAAATAAATATATTTCCATCCATATATGATACTACATTATTTGAGTGCATACAAGGCCATAAAAAACACAACTTAAGCCTAAAAACAATGTAAGAATCAGAAAATCCACACCAAGCTTGAGGTTAATATTCATCAAACTTCAAAAATAATGTCTCCAACCCCCCAATTCGAGTTTTGGAGGGTGTAATTATAAATTCCCAACAAAAAAAAGATATTTTCAACCACCTTTTAATTGGTTTATTGAAAAAACACCTTAATGACACTTTTGACAAGTTGCTTGACAACTTTCTTGAGCAACTTTTACAATTTTTACAATACAGAACAACTTTAAACATTATTTGACAAATTAATTCAAATATGACTTCCTAAGACTCAAACACCTATAAAATGGTTTGATAAATCTTATTAAATACCCAATACATAAAATAGATAAACTATTTACAAATGGCCTCATGGAGGCTTGAAAGCAACTTGGTGCTCCTGCACCATACACCCTTTGAAGAAAAAACTCAAGTCCCCTAAGTTAGCATAAAATAAATCACCTGCAAAAATAAATGAATCTTCAATATCACCTATAGTTAAAAACACTTGTATCTTCATCTTAACCCATTGTTTTTTCTTCCTTGATATCATGAACACAATAAGAAAAATGTTCCTTCCTACCATCTTATCATCATCTAGGATCCAAAATTCCATTTCTTGTGTATAAACCTCAGTAGCATCATATATATATTCATTCTTATAATTAGAGTACCATATATAACCTACATCATACTCTTGCAAACCTTCATATATATAATTATCAAATAGATCGACAAAATCTTTATTAACAACCTTATTATCAATAGCTTGATCATGAATATCAACATCAATGTTATCAACAACTTTATCATCATCAACTTGAGTATCAATACCAAGGTTATCAATAACATAAAAAACCTTCTTAACTTGTTCATCAATAAAAAATTCGCCAACTACTTGAGTAATAACAACAACCACATCATTAATCTCAACATCAACATGTTTATTAACCAAAAAAGAAGTTTGTTCATCTTCAAACACAATCGAAATATCATGCATCTCAACTTGTAACTTATTTTTCTCAACTTGAATAGTAGATTCAAACTTTACTTTTGTCTCATTTTTTTCCTTCTTTTGTTTTATTTTCTTCTTCATAATCTTATTTAGAGGCCATCTTAAGGTTATGTGAAGGATCATGATGGGCCAAAAAGTGGCGATATGTAAGCCATATGATGACCCATGTGGCTGATGACTTTTTTTTTAAACAAAATTGATGAAACAAAAAATGATTTTTAGAGGAGATTATCAGCTTTCCACCAATATAAATTATGTTTTACTTTGAATTTAATAAATAATTATTATTCATTTTCTATTAGAATTACGAATAAAGTCCTAATTGATAGGCTAATTGAATAACATCTATAACTTTCAAACGGTATCAAATTTTTTGAATTTGAAACATGCATCACATTCTATGCTTCACATACTATAGGATTAAAAAAAAAATGAATTTAATGAATTTTGGACCAAGTTAAGGTGGTTAGATAGACGAGATTTTATATTTTTAAAAATTTGTAATACAAAAATCATAATTAATTATTTACTAGGAAACAAACTATAAAAAAATATGCATCACATGGGGGCATGAGTCCTCTACTTATATCTAAAATATTATAAAAAAATATTATCATTTTATTGTGGTTAGGGTGGTCAGACAGACACCTACTTCTTATTTTTACCCTGAAATTTAAATACTACTACATTGAAATTTCAAATTTTCACCAAATAGATTTTTTGTTTTAAATAAAGGTCTAGTAGTTTAGAAACAACATTCAATTTTCTACATATTCTATTTTTACATTTTTTGAAATAATATAAATAACTTATTCAAATTTTTACGTCAAGTTGTCTAACTCTGATTTTCTATCTTTTTATTGCCACTTAAGGGCCTATTTTTTCCATGATGATCCTGCAAATACCCTTAACTTCTTTGACATTGGTATATTCCAACTCCTTTTTGCTTCCTTAAGAAGTTGGTGTTCTTTGGCTAATCTTTCCAACGTTTGGCTTATCTCTTCCATGGTTTTCTCAAACTCTATTTGTATTTCCTTATTTATTTCCTTCTTTCTCATTTAATTTTCCTCTCTTTCCTTCTTCCTTCATGAATCCTCAACTTCCCAACATCTTCTCAAAAATTCCATCTTCACAAGCAAGTCTCTCCTTGCTTCCACTTCACCTTGCCTCACCTAGGCAATCAGGTTCCTTCCTCAACCTGCAAACAACCACACACAAATTTCCCAGAGCATCTTTAAGCTCTGATACCAAACTGATACAAATCAAGGGATTCACAACTCAACATTCCATTCACTTGACAAATTTCATAAAATTATTCATCTCAAACAATGATTAAGTGCATTCTAGATCACTTTGAAAACACTCTCATGGCAACCCACAATTCAATGCATCGAACTACCATTTATAAATTCCACAAAATAAATCATAAATCCAATCTCTTCAGTGAGATTTGATATAACATAATTATACACTTCCCTTCCAATTTTTTTGAAGATTCAATAGTGGAAAATTATTTTTTTGCATTTTTCCCGAAACTGCAAACCCTAGGTAGTGTTCAAACCTACCCTCACAAAAATGGTCATAACTTATTCAACACTTAATTAATTTTGATGATAATTGAATAAAATTAAATTATATTCAAATAGAAACAAAATACATTTGGTTTGAGATCCAAAATATATACTTTACAACTCGTACCATCACATTTTTTAGACTATAAATTCTGCAAAATATTGTTAGAATAGGCAATCTCACCAAAATAGTCATATCTTCCACAAAATTCAATAAAATTTAATTAGACAAAAATAATTGCAAACTAGAAATAGAAATATTTCCATCCATATATGAAAATACTTTATTTGAGTCCATACTAGGTTGTACAAAGCACAACTTCATCCTGAAAACAATGTAAGAATCAAAAAATGCACACCAAACTTGAGGTTGTCATTCATCAAACTTCAAAAATAATGTTTCCAACCCACAGATTCGAGTTTTGGATGGTGTACTTATACATTTCAAACCAAAACCAACTATTTTCAACCACTTTTTAATTATTTTATTTACAAAACACCTTAATGACACTTTTGGAAAGTTTCTTGACAACTTTCTTGAGCAACTTTTATAATTTTTACAATATGGAACAACTTTAAACATTATTTGACAAATGAATTCAAATATGACTTCCTGAGACTCAAAAACCTATAAAATGGTTTGATAAACCTTATTATAAGATCCAATACATAAAATAGAGGAACTATTTACAAATGGCCTTATGGAGGCTTGAAAGCATCTTGGTGCTCCTGCACCATTCTCTCAAGTAGAAATGAGGATCATTTTCTTCTAGCATCATGGTTCTATAAGTTTCTAGAATGGTTTTGTTCTTTCTTTCAACAACTCCATTCTATTGAGGGGTCCAGGGAGTAGATATTTTCCTTTGAATTCCATGTTCTTTACAAAAAGAATTGAATTCCCGTGAAGTAAATTCACCACCTTTGGCTGACCTTAGACATTTGATATTTTGAACTGTCTCATTCTCTTCCATAGCTTTAATTTTTTTGAACTTTTATAATGCTTCATGTTTTTCTATCAAGAAAGTGACCCATATCATTCTAGAATAATCATCAATGAGTAACATAAATTACCTTTCACCTTGTAGTCTTCTGATTCTAGAAGGACCACATAGATCAGTATTTATCAAATCTAGTAATCCATTAGAGTTGTATTGTTTTCTCTAGAAGTAATTTCTTATTTTCTTTCCCATCTAACATTCCTTGCACAAAGTGTTAGTAGGCTTAACTAGCTTAGGTAAATCTCTTACTTCTTGAGTAGAGGTTATCTTGACAATTTTATCAAAGTTCACATGACATAACCTCATATGCCATAACTAGCTTACATCAATTTGAGCAATCAAAAAAAATTCACTAGAAGCACTTAAATGAAAGATATTACCTTTTGTCTTTGTTCCTGAAGCAATCATATTTCTTGAACTTCTTGTTATTCTGCACTTACCATTCTTGAACTGCAGATTCTAACCTTTGTCTACCATTTGTCTAACACTCAAAAACTTATGCTTTAGGCCTTCTACAAAAATAAAATCATCATTATTTTGTTTACCACCAAAATAAATAGTGCCTCTACCACAAATCACACCAGAAGTGTTGTCACTGAGCCTCACAACACCACCATCATAGTTTTCCAAGCTTACAAATTTTCTTTTATCACTAGTCATATGATGTGAGCATCCACTGTCAATTACCCACTCATATTTCTCTTCTACTTTGGATGCAAGAGATTTATCAACATTCACATTACTAGCAGATTCAATGGACACCTGACCATTTTCTTTGATAGCAATAAATACCCATTCATCTTCATTTCTAGTTTCTTTATCAGATTCTTCATCAGTTACACCTTCTTCAGCATAATAGCACTTTCTTTGAAATCTAGCATTCTTAGAATTATAATTTGAAACTCTTTCAAGAAATATAGAAGAAAAATGACCTATCTTACTGCAAGAAAAACACTTAATAGGTAAATTTCCTTTGTACTTACCATGACCTCTTGATTATTTTTCACAGTCAATGCTTCCATATATTCCAATTATCTTTCTTCATCTTCAATCCACTTCATCTCATATTCATATATAAATGTTCTCTGGGAACTCTCTCTTGAATCATATCTCTTTTTCTCGGATATAGTAGCCTTGAAAGAAAACTCAGTCCTAGGAGAAGACTCACCGAATTCACTTAAATCAAATGCAACAAGTTTTCCAATCAACATGTCTTTTGTAATATTTGTCATTGTTTTGATTTCATCAATAGCATTAGCTCGTCTTGTAGGAAGGGGACATAAATCTAATTATCTTAGATACAATTTCATCATCATTCATAGTTTGATTGACACATCTAATGTCCATCACTAATTCATTTATCTTATGCGAGAAGGAAGAGATGTTCTCATCTTCACTCATGTTCAAGCTCTCCCATTTTAATTTTAGACTTTGTAGCTTAACACTTTTCACTAGTGCATCTCCATCATACAATGTTTTTGAACCCTTATTTTTTACCTGCACAAATACAAAAAACAAACACAATATTAGATCATATGCAATGTAAAACAAGGATTCCCCATGAAATCCATTTACAAAAATTTAAACTAGGAAAATGAAGAACAAGATATGAAAATGAAAGTAAAATCCTAATTAAGCCAAGAAAAATCTCGATCCCATGTGGGAGTTGGTGCCAATCGATATGTCAAAATTGGCCCTTTCCAACCTCCTTTGTAAGCTTGATGACTTGATTGATGTTTGAATAAGAGGAAGAGTCTCTCATTTATAGATTTCCAAAATGGAAGAGAGAGTGAAATTGAGAAATGTGGGACAAAATACCAACCAATGAGAAGAGGCCACTTGTCCATATGTGATTGGAGGAGGAATGAACACATTTTGGTCAATGTGCATGATAAATGCCATGAGATTCAAATTTGAAATTTGAATGTGACATGTTGGAGGGAAAAATAAATGGAGTTAATGTCACTTGGCTCAATGCACAAGGATATGTAAGAGGATTGAATGCCTTGTTGGAAGTACCCATCTAGTTGGATTTTGAATTCAAACTTGAGGGAATATTCCTTCCTTATTCGATGTTGAGAGAAAATAGACAATTTAATAAATTAAAGTAATTGATTTATTGTACAAGTTGCATTCTCTAGAGGATTTTAGTGATTGACATTAAATTAATCAAGATTTGATCAATTTAATGAGAGATTAGATGATTTGACCATTTTGACCTAGATTTTAAGATTGATTTAAATCAAAATGAGAGGAAAGTGATTAAATACTTAATTAAATAAAGATTTGATTTATTTAGTTAAAGATGGATGATGTTGGATTTAAACCAAATAAATATTTATTTAATTTAAATGAGATGAATCTAGGGATTAATTAAATAAAATGATTTATATAATTAAAAGGGGGATTATAGAAATAATTAAATAAAATTGATTTATTTAATTAAGAGGAGATGATGACTTAATTAGATAAATTTAATTTATTTAATTAAGAGATGAACTATGATGAGTTTAATAAAATATAGATTATTTGATTAAATGACTACAAAAGGAGATGATTCAAGATGAAATGGTGTTAGTAAATTGGGATCCAGTGTGTCAGATCAAATTTGTACATTTTCCATGTCTACATTTTGCCCATCTTTGAAGCAATGTACTTGTTGCATTGATTCAAAGAATAAATTGTTGTGTTCAAAGTTCAAAATTTCTCAATTTTTTGGATGCCCCACTGTTGCTGTAGTAGAAGGATTATGTTGATATATTTCTCCCTTGAGAGATCAAGCTGAAATGTTCAATTTTTCGATCGAGATTGTGATAAAATGCGAGAGGAGTGGTTCTATTGATCAGAGGATGAAAGATAATATTTTGATGTAGAAAAATATTATGATGTATAGACAATTATCGACCATGGGTAGCCTCATGTATATTTTGGGGTCTCACACCTACTTTAGATAGAAATGCTAGTAAATATAGAAGAATAAGATGGATGGAAGGAGGATCCAACAAGCCTAAATTATGAATGATGATGATGATTTTCTTACCAGGAGTTGGGATTTTCAAAGGGCCAATTAATTTATGTTTGATATCACACATAAGTATGATGCATCAAGGTATAAAGGACCAAGATGGCTTTGTACCTAGTGTGATGGACTATGACTCATCAATAAAATAGGAGTATTCTTGTTCACACTTGACATATGGAAAAATTGCTAGGACGGACCTAACAAAGCAAGTATTCACCAAATTATTTTACAAGAACATCCAACAAGCACAATAGATAAAAAAGGTAATGATCATTGCCCCATTATTTTCTCTCTAAACCTATTTTTTTTAGGCATCATTGAGAGGTCCTAGGAATGAGTGCAAAATAAGATAAGTAAATAAAATACCAAGAAAAAGTAAACACACAAGCTAATGTTCTTCATATCACTAGCCAAGACTAAACTATTGTGAGATACCTGATGCTTATGTCCATCGTGGGAAAGTTTCATCCTACGAAATGTTGTGATCAGGGTTTTGATGGAACTAATTGGATGATAAGATATTGATATTCCGAGTCGACCAACTTTCTTGCTTACTGATTTAGACTTTTGAGACTCTGACGATTAGGGTGTTCACTTTGGAACCTGCTAGACTTGCTTCTGACTACTTCACCGAAGTATGAAGGTGATGATTGACTTTATTATGAGATGATAATCACGGGTGAAAGAGAGATGAGATGAAAGCACCATTTTGGATTTTTCAAATATTTTGAGGTTGTTTTTGGTAAGATGTTTTACAAATGTTTTTTGTATTTTCACATTTTTCAATGTTTTTGTTATTTTTGATATTTATGATGAAGAGACTAACTTAAAGACCTATCCTAGGGGTCTCAAGAGCTGATCCATAGATTATCTTTGCTTAAGTTATACACGTAAACACCACGGAGTTTGACTAACATCAGACTTGACTCAATGATGGGCAAACTAATTGCCAATTTATTATGACAGACACCTAATGACTAACCAAAATTGTCTCATGGGATGATCAAAGATCAACCTTTCCTATGTTCAAGCTTAGAGATGATGTAGTTCAGACAAAGTGGAAGACTAACAAGACTCCATGATGAATTCTTTTTTGAATATTTTCTGAGGTTTTGATATGTTTTTGGAGTTTTGATTTTCGCATGATTTTGACAATTTGGATATGGATATGTGATATCAATGGTCTGTTTTGGGATTTTGTTGAAAAAACAAGCTAGGATTTGATTGATTATATTTATGGATTGATAGTTTGACTAAGTGTGTTAAGTCAAAAAACAATGATAATGCACTCGTAAACTCTAGGAAGTTGTGTTATCTTACAGTAAACTCATACACAAGAGGGTATTTTGACTAAGTGTGTTAGGTCAAACAAGTTGATGATGGATTAGATAATTTGACTAAGTTTGTTAAGTCAAATAAGATGATAATGCACTTGTAAACTCTAAGAAGTTGTGTTATCCTAGAGTAAACTCGTACATAAGAGGGTGGTTTGAATAAGTGTGTTAAGTCAAACAAGGTGATAATTGAGTGGATTCAATTGATCAAGATTGATGAAGCTTGATTTGGAAAAAAATTGTTTTGATGATTTAATGTGATGCTGACACACAAGTTAGATGTGATTGATATGAATTGTTGGATTGATGTTCGAAAATATATAAAGCTTGATAAGGAACATTGTCTTGTCAAAATATGGCATGGGCTAGTGATTTGGATTCATGCTGACAAATGCTTTGATATTTTTGATTTCGTGTTCTCCAATGTTTGGATTACCACATAAGTTGGATGATATATATCAAGATTTATTTTTGAAGCAAGATGCAAATATCTGCCCCTAGTGTCTAGCAATGTTTGAAAGGCCATGGGTAGATTCTTGGATAGATAGATAGATGAATGGATAGGTATGGATCATCTTGCAATAATATAAGGTGTTCAGGTAGTGGATGCGCATTTAGATAGTGCTTGTAATGCCCTGCCACACAAACCTAGAGGATGATGCAAACAACTACTTAAACAGGCTAATTTTTTCTATTTAAGTACAATTAATATACAAGTTCACTTCCCAATACAACCATCCCCTAAGGTTATGAGAATTAAATCACTTAACAACCAACAACAACAACATGAATAGAAACAATGCCAATAATTTAGACAAAAGTTAAACACATACATTCCAATTAAGATAATTTACATCAAGCATATTGGATAACTTTCCAATCCATTTATCGATATTTAAATATATTACAATTATAACTCCCAATCCCTAAATGAGGTAAGTCCAAAAAACATAATTAAAAATTACATCTTTCCACCTTGATAACATAGAGGGGTCAAATACAAGATCCAACATAAATGAAATAAAGCATGACATGAAACTGAATCCCATGAGCTCTCCAATTGGAAGTCTCATCCACAAGAACATGAAGATAGAACCCAATGGATTTAGGTGCACATCACCCAACCAAGTGGAACCCAAAGGCCCACCCCCCATGCTAGGAGATAGTAACTAGGAATCCTAGCCAAGACCATCTACCTCTAGACATAGGCTACATAAACTGAACCAAACTGAAACACCCAATCACATGTACAACACAAGTACAACTCAAAAACCATGTAAGTACAACACAAGTACAAGTCAACAGCATCACGAGTAACACACAAGGACAACTCTACATGGTCACATTGCTTCTAGAAATAAAGAAGAATAAGTATGTTAAGAGAACCATACACATAATAATCGAATACCAACTATGGTCACAACAGGTACATTAAGGAAACCATACCCACAATAAACAAGAATCAACTGTTGTCCTAGATAGAGTGTCATCACATAGTTCATCATGGGTTATCCTCTGGGATCCTTCCTAGGCTCCAGCGCCCACAAGAAAAGGTTATCCTGGTGACCTTTACCAAATCCTGGCCCCCATACTCACTCATGCAGAGCCAAATACCTTTTGTATAGACAAGATATATGACCTTGCCATTTCAGGCCTTCCCACCCATCCCAAGTCTAAACAAGCCCTTGTGTCTATGAGTGAGGCATAATTATCTTGATTAGTGAGAATTACCACCTAATCTTCTAAGTTTTATTTTAGTTGTCACTTGATTAAACCACTTCTGTAAGTTATCCAATTCACCTCTTCCGAGATTTGGCCCTTACGGAAGCCACTCTTCTACTTGACAACACACATACCATCCAAACACCAAGGGTAAAAAGTGCACAAACAAGATAACACGTCCACTCCTTTCTCAGGAGGTGACAAAGATAAAACCATCTCCAGACACTAGAGGTAACAACAATAATGGAACCACTCGTGACAAGGAGGCACACATTACAAAATCCACTCCTTTCTCAGGAGGTGAAAAAGATAAAACCATCTCCAAACACTAGAGGTAACAACAATAATAGAACCGCTCCTAACAAGGATACACATTACAAAATCCACTCCTTTCTTAGGAGGCACAAAACATTCTTGTTTGTGGAAACCGGGTATAACATTGACATAACTTCATGCACTACCCAATGGAATTAACAATTAGTCGATAATACAAATGACAATCCCTGACCTCTAGGGTCCTCTTGAAGACTTACATAACAAGGACACAATCAACCCATTTCTCCAAACTAGGCATAGAGGAAAAACATCATGAAAGCAAGTGTAAGGAAATAATTTAATTGGATATACTACATCCATTTCCTCAAGCAACAACATAAGGGATTACATTTAAACAAGCAATTTAATCATGATTAATTTTACTTTGGATTTCCTAAATCCTCATCATTTAATAGAATTCAAAAGACTATTGCCACAATAAAACTAATTCAATAATGTCTCATTCAAACATAAGGAGAAATTTAAATCCAATGTTTAATTATCTAATTGTCTTTAAATAATAAATAAGCATTTACTTCAATACTTCTGAACATATCATTTAAAATATATTTATTGTCCTTTACAAATTAAATCATTTTTTTTTAAATCCAATAACCTCATTAAAAAAAAACCATTTACTTAACAATCCAATATTTTCCCTTTCAAATATATATATAATTTTAAAATAAAATCAATAATTAAACTATCAACACAATAATTAAATTTCCTTAATGATACTTAAATTATGCCATTATTCTAATCACCATTTTATTATATATATATATATATATATATATATATATAATATTTTAATACTATATACATATAATATAGAATATTAAATATATATTAATATATATTAATATTTTGATATTATATATATATAATATAAAACATAAAATATATATTTATTTTAATTTGAAACCCCGAATTTAAAGTCAAAACATGTTTTCATAGAAACCTGCATCATGCATTAGGGCAAAGGCAAGGGCGACAGACATAACTTTGGTAGGGTGGCGGCCATACTTTCTTACACATGGTGGCAACCTTATTTTTCTTGCATAGATTGGCGGCCATACAGTCGACCCTACCCTGGCTGACTATGGGTAACACAGTCAACTCCCTCTAAAGGGCGTCGGCTGTGTTACACACAACCAAGCCCGTATGTAAGGCACGACTGGCGCAACGGAGAGGGCGCAGAAAGGGGAGGTGGTAGGGAGGATGGGAGACGCATGGGGCGTGCTAGGCGTGGCTCTCCATAGTGCCTCCAATGTGGGGCGGCTATGGGTCGAGCCCCCAACCCCCACAACCCTCTCTTTTCTTTTTAATTTTTTTTTTTTAAATAAATTTCTCTCCGGATCTCAAAATCCAAAGTCGATTTTTTTTTTTTAAATGTCTTAAAAAGAAAAACAAAACAAAACAAAAAAAAAAAAAAGCATAAGTCCAATTCCCAACACATATATATTTAAATACCTACATAAGAAATTGCAAGATTCATTGAAGAAATACAATTTAAAAAGGTAATTTTCAGTCCAGAATACCATTTATTTTTGAAGACATTTATTCTCAAATAGGGGTTTGTTTTCAAATTTGAAGCAAGGATTAAATTGGGTTTCCATAATTTCAAACAACATAACAAAATTTGGAAAACCTTTCAAAAATGAAACTAATTTAATTGGGAGAAAACCTGATTCAAAAGCTTCAATGTTTGATAACTTGATGCAAAGCCTTTCCCACAGATGCAAACTTCCCTCTACAGTCCAATTGGGTTGTTCCAAAGTCCAAATCCAAAACCTCCAAAAAACTTAAAAAACCTTCCCTTCTCTTTTTTTAAAATTTTCATCGTCCTCCAAAAATTACCCAAAAAACTCAATAATAGCCAAAAATGAAAAATATCTCCTCAACCCCAAAGTCAAACTTTTGAAAATATCTCAAAATATCCTTATTTTTCAATTTTGCATTTTTTAATTTTCAAAAAAAAAAAATTTAAACATTTTTCAAATTTTCCAATTTTATTTCAATTCAAGAATATCTATAATTTCCAAAATGCATAATTAACTTAATTTCAACATAATTAATTTAATTAATTAATAAAATAAATCTAATCCAATATTTAATTATTTTATTAATTACATTAAATTAATCAATAAACAAAATAACATTTTTCGCATTGAAACTAGATTAATTTAATCAACAACCTTTATATATATAAAGCCATTTAATTACCTTTTAACTTGCCATTTTAAATAAACGAAGAGAGGGAGCAATAATCAAAGCAACACAACCTAACAACACCTGATGAAATACTAGGACTAGGGTGATGACCTGACACGGAAAACCTAGCTACTATCTCCCCAATCGAATATCGTTGGGTATTGAACACGCTCCAACCTATGAAACTAGGTGGCGTTGATGTCCTTTACCTGTGAACCTGTAAATCAAGTAACAACAACATATAGTATAAACAACATAAAATACACACTGTGAAGAGGTAATCTCAGAATCTTAGGGCGCTTGCAAGCGAGTGATGTAATTCGTCCCCTTCACCAATAAAATATTACTAACTGATGAATCTAACATCATTAATTCAATTATCCATTATGCTAATCCAAAGCATGCTATAATGATAACATCAGAAAAGTACACCATCACACTAAAATATAACATTCTCACAACTTTACAGATAATGAACAAATAGCAACTGAGTTCAAGTCAGAGCACTTAACAGAATAAGGCATAACCAACATAACATTGTTTGATCAAAAGAGCAAAACTGAGGGGTCTTATAGTGCTTCATGGCTCAGATAATGTTGGATTGGATAGGATCAATGAAAATGACCCATGTCAGGATGACTACCATAAGTAAGTGTAAAGTGTGCACCAAATTTTTTGAAGATCAAGATAAATTGGAGTATGGATATAGATGGATAAAAATGAATTGGATAAATGGTTCATGGATGAATTGATTTATTATGGATGCAATAAGATTCTTTCTTTTGAAATGGCACACATAGATGCTCGATTCTACACATGATGCATGTTTGCAATATTTTCATCATGGTACCTGTCCAAAGTGCCACCGAAGTGGTTTTCACTAGAGGACAATTGTTTTCTTTACAGTTTTCAATCCTTTTTTTTTTTTTTTGGATTTTAATTTTAATTTATTTATTTATTTGTATTTTTTGAGAGATTTTAAGCTCATGCTAAACCACTTGGTTTTGTCTATGTAGATTCTTTTTTCATATTGTGTCATTGATATCTTGCTTGAAGAAGCTACTTTGCTAAGATATGTGCACTTGAATGAAAATTTTGAGATTCCAAATCTGCTTTGCTGATATAGGAGTTAACTTTGTCTTTGTGCGCACATCGCGATAGAGTGCCCTCTAAATCCTTATGATTAAGGGTCATTGCAAACACATGGTCAATGTTAGAATTGGATATCATGCGTGGAAGTGTGGATGGAGTGTTTTTAGGAACAAAAATATGGATTGGTTGATAGCTTGGAAACTTTGATTCTCCAAACATGTGAAGATGATAAATAATGGGTGGATATGGAAGTGTGCATGGACTGAGGAACAACTACTTGATATACTTTGTATGTTTCTTGAGAAGCCTGCTTTTTCCTTTGTGGACATCTTTGATGGATACTTCTCCCTTCTTTATTTTTCCCCAAAGTTTCTTTGACTAATGGATTATGATAGGGATCATCTTTCTTTGTATTTTTGGAATCCATATGTATTTGATTTGTCCTATATGATTCTTAGATTATTTTTCTTTGATAACATTCTTCATGCTTTGATTCAAATATCCATTTTGATGTTGGTCCCAATTCATGGATGGGGTGATGGGTGGATGAAGATTCATGACATGGCTAGTTGTATTATTGGCATCAATTTCATCATAAGGATTCTTCGTGCTCCTTATATTCATGTTTTCTTGAGACGAAGTTTACCCCAATTTTATAGATGTATCACTGATATGTTTATATCCATTGATTGTTGAGTAACCAAGGCCTTGATGCTTAGGATTTCCAATAATCTGCATTGGTTCCAAGATATCCTTTTCTTGTAGGCCTAATCTTCTGCCTTGATAATTCATCTATAGAAACATTTTTTTGCAATAGGATATGATTTACCTTGGAGACAAGGTGCTAATCCTTCTCTGCTTTGTGGTGGATCTTCAAAAATGACAAATTCTTTATTGATGACATAGCTTTTCCTAAGAAAGGTAAGTAATCCAATTTTATAAGTGATAAGATCATCCATATGTGGGATGAATGCCTAATTGATATATTTGGTTTGAGCTTGTGAAATATTATATTTTAATGCTTCTCTGAGAGGTATTGATGATTTACTGTCCTCATAAATTTTTTCCTCATGATTCATTTTGTATATGCTTTCACATGATGTTTCTAATTCACAACTTTTGTAGAAGCCTTCTTCATGACCCATTTATTATATGTCTCTACATTTCTCTATATCTTGACCACGTGTATAAATGTTAAGAGTAAGATACTCTTGTTCCTTGGTAATGATTTAAAGAGTATGAGACTCTTGTTTTGAATGGAGATAATCTGCATGTCCATCCAGAGAAAGCATCTTGTGGGTAGATGGATGGGTATGCACTATATGGATATGATCATCATTTGCGACATCTTGTATAGATATGAGAGTGTCCATTATATCATTGTACTAGCTTGGAGATATGAATTCTTTATCTCGAATGATTTCATAATTGCTTTCAACATGCTTTGGATCAAGTTCTTGACATGGGTCAGTTTCAAAGGATGGATTATCTACAAGGGATTCTTGGACATTTTTATTAGGGAGGATTCCTTCACTATCCACTATCATGATGTCGAGGGATGTCCATATTTCTTGGGAAGGACCATTTCTAAACCTTGGTGATAGATGTTGATCATGCTTTGGAATAGATTCTTGAGATATGTCCTCTAACTCATTAGGTGATGTAGAGACATTGTCAGCACGATCATTGGTGGATGGATCTTGTTTTATGTCAAATAGGATGAAATAAAATCAACACTCCTTGAAATAGATCTTTGTAGGAGGGGTCTTGATCATGACTAAAAAATGGCTCTTGATGTATGTTGATTTGATCATCAGATGAGGTGGAAACATCTTCAAGTTGCCTATCAATGGATAGATCTTGATTATTGTTTTTGACAATTGTGGTGGGAGTTTGTTGCAATATTTTTTGAGGGAGTAATTCATTCATTTTTTGTTGAGCTAACAACGCTTGTTGCTGGTCATGTTGTTGTTGTTCCAACAAATATTTTTGTTGGGCTTGTTGTTGTGCAACTTGTTGATACACTTGTTGATGAATTGCTTACAATAGTGTCTAGAATTGTGCTTGTGCCTGTCGAGCTTGGTGTTGGGATCGAGCTTGAGCCTGTGCTTGTTGTGTTGCTTGCACAACTTGTGCAGCTTGTGTAGCTTGAGTGGATTGTACAACTTATTGGTTTCAAAGCACCTTTTGATGAGTGGATTATCAAGTGGCTTGCAACATGATGGAGAATGAATTTGTCATGTTGTGTTTGGCACTGGTAGCAGTGGATTGGGAATGGTGTTGATTTTTGGGGTTTCTTGAATGGTTTTCATCTATTGTTGCGATATCCATGGGGAAATTGGAGGATTTGTTATGATGCTTTGGTTTATGATTGGAGTGTTGCTCATATTCAATTGATTGATGGTTGGTAAAGGGGGAAGGCTCATGCCTTTATTTTTTGGTTGATAGATTTGTAATTTTTGACTTTTATTTAAATCTACCAAAGGGAAAGGTGTTCCAAAATTTATATTTGGAAAACTCACATTTGTTGTACCATTGAGGTTTGTAGGAGATAATGATCCCATGTATGGATTTTATAAATGCAAGTTTTAAAAATTAATTGGCATTATAAGGCTTGGATAGTTTGGTTGAATTGGATTACTCATGTTGTATGAATCAAGTTTATATTAAATTCTCCTCTTGTGTTTTCACCTTGTTGACCTTTGAGGGGTTTAGGATCAATGATGGGATGATGGATGAAATGGGTGAATGATATGGGTGTTTGAACTTTTTAGGAACTTTGGATCAATGCTAGACTTTAGGACTTGTTTTGTTTGATTTTGATTGATGATACTAAACTTGTAAACCCTAGGAAGTTGTGTTATCTTAGGGAAAACTCACATAATATAATTATTTGGCTAAGTGTGTTAAGCCAATAAAAGTGATCATGAACTATTAGACCTCAAGAAGTTATGTTATCCTAGAGGCAAATTTTTTCAAGAGGATTGATAATTTGACTAGGTGCGTTAAGTCAAACAAGGTGATGTTGATTTTTCCTAAAGTTTTAGCACAAGTGATGTTTTCCAAAGTCCCAAAAGTTGTTGGTGAGATGGGATTTGATTGATTCTTTGAGGGATGGATGAAGCATTTGACTTGATCCTAGATGACCCTACGAGGACCTATTTACAAGACAAAGGTAATGAAGAACATGTTTTTCCCTAAAAGTGGTTCAAACCAAAAGACCAATGTTGGAATAAAAACCCAATGACCGAAAAGAGACCAAGCACATGAGTGGTTCAATTTTCTTTTATCTTTCCTTAGTGAATTCTTTTTACCAAAATCACTTTCTTGATTATTGTTCAAAATACATGTCTAATGTCCTACTTTCTTTTCATCCCACAAGGTCCATTATGTTGAAATCAAGTAAATCAGGGCAAAAGTTTCCTAGGTTGATCTTAGTGAAAACAAATGATGATTAAAACCAAGCACTTATAAACCTCTAAGGATATGATCCCTAGAGAAAGAAAGAGCACCTAGATTTGTCAAAGGATATTTGTTTCCTCCAAGGAGTTTGAAAATCAGAGCTCTTTGTGAGTTTTTGTTTTTCAATTTTTTTGAGGACCAAGCAATGCATTTTTTTTATTTGAAGCACATGTACAACCTTAGGATGAAGAGACAATATTTTTTTGGGTTCCCACTTGGATGAATCCAACTACGAATATTCAGTGTGGATGACTAGATGCTTGACCACACAAGCTCCCCCTTAAATTATACTCACTTCTCAGATCAGCCAAGCATGAGTACCCATGAATCTCCCATGGCATACTTTTCATCTCTACAACAAAACCGCATGTATAACGTGGGGCGGATTCAAAGGACATGACCTTTTGCACCAACAAAATAGATAAGGATGTGGCCTTCTAAACAAGGGTTTTAATTCAAACTCTCCGTTCATGGAGATTGACCCATGCAGTGAGAGACCATTGATGCCCTTCTCATCGGAGACAACCACATGATACTGGATTTTTTTCTAGTGCCCACTTTTATATCCCAGTTGGAAATACACTTGTCCTTAGTGTATTACCAATTGGATCATTCCCTTGGGTGAGTAATTTTTCCCACAAGGAAGACCTGCTAAGATTAAAAAAAGTGAGTAAACATATTTGAAGTTCGACCAACCTTTGTTTAGAAACAAAGGGAGAACACAAGCAATAAGCCTACTCACACCCGCAAGATGTTTTGTTCAATTTTAAACCCAAAAAAAAAATTAAGTATGGAGGTAATTCTTTTGACAAATTAATATCACAAAAATACTTTTGATTCTCAAAATCACCATGAGGTCTGAGAGAAGCGCATACACCTTTTAGATGATATTAATTTGTGAAAAGGATTACAAAACATTAAATACACATGTTCATTTTAATCCTCAAAGAAGAAAATGAGTTATTTTTAAAGCACCAACATTGAAGTGTGAGAGTTTTCCTTGTTCAATTTTTAAACTTTAAACCAAATCTAGTATATTGTTTCTAAGGTTCTTTTTATCCTTTTTGCAGACTTTTGGAAAATAAAATTTATTTGTTCTTTTTAAAACCCAAAGAAAATTTAGTGTTTCTAAGGCATGCAAGTAAACAAATTCCCTTTAAAATTAGAATTAAATATCTTAAAAAGTGTTAAACAACACTATAGTGTTTAAAAAAAATTTGTGCATGCTGAAAATGATGTCATGATGAACCTCCTATATTTCTTTCTCCCTTGTTCTAACCTGCAAACTGACAAAAACTAGAGAGTACAAAAACAACAAACAAGTCAATAGTTAAAAAATATCTAAAAATTAAAAAGTAGATGTTAAAATTTGAAATTTGACTATTGTCAGCAGTGCAGTTACCGAGTGTGACACAGTTTGGAATAGATGTGGTGCTATATAGCACTACACGTTTGACTAGGTACAACGCTCTGCAAAAACAGAGACCGCGGGTGCGGTAGAGTTTTGCAGGCGATGCAGTTTGTAACTAAAATCTGCAGTGGAGCTGGCCAAATTTGAATTTTTTTGAGTGGGAACGTGGGTGTGGCATAGTTTGGGAAAAATGCAATGCAATATAGTGTTGTGCATGCAAATGTAGTGCAATATAGAGCCACGAGACTAGGTGCAATGGAGTTTGAAATTGTGGATCCGTAACAAAGTTTGCAGATTGAAAAACTAGGCATGGGAAACAAATGCAATGGAGTTTGGAAAAGATGTGGTGCAATATAGCACTGCACTTGTAAATGTAGTGCAATATAGAGCCATAGACCTGTAGCTTGCAAAAGAAAATGAGAAAAAAACATTTTTTTAGAAAACATGATTGAAAATTGCTCAAGCACTCCTTCTAGCACCAAAAATTGAACCCTTATTTTTTAACTACACAAATACAACAAAAAATAACAATATTAGATCATATGCAAGGTAAAACAATGATTCCCCATGAAATCCATTTACAAAATTTTAAACTAGGAAAATGAAGAACAAGATACAAAAATGAGAGTAAAATCCTAATTAAGCCAAGCAAACTATTGATCCCATGAGGGAGTTGGTTCCAATTGATATGTCGAAATTGGCCCTTTCCCAACTCCTTTGTAAGCTTGATGATTTGATTGATCCACTTTGTTGATGAAGAACAAGATGAGTTCTTGAGAAAACCTGTAATAACCTAGCTAAGATCTTGTATTCAGGATGAAGTTGAGTATTGTAAGTTTAATCAAGTTGTGGATGTTTGAATTAGAGGAAGAGTCTCTCATTGATAGATTTCCAAAATGGAAAAGAGAGTGAAATTGAGAAATGTGGGACAAAAGACCAACCAATGAGAAGAGGCCACTTGTCCATATGTGATTGGAGGAGGAATGAGAACATTTTGGTAACTGTGCATGATAAATGCCATGAAATTCAAATTTGAAATTTGAATGTGACATGTTGGAGGGAGAAAGAAATGGAGTTAATTTCACTTGGCTCAATGCACAAGGAGATGTAAGAGGAGTGAATTCCTTTTTGTAAGTACCCATCTAGTTATATTTTGAATTCAAACTTGAGGGAATATTTTTTCCTTATTCCATGTTGAGAGAAAACAGGCAATTTAATAAATCAAAGTAATTGATTTATTGTGCAAGTTGCATTCTCTAGAGGATTTTAGTGATTGAGATTAAATCAATCAAAATTTGATCAATTTAATGAGAGATTAGATGATTTGACTATTTTGACTTAGATTTTAGGATTGAGTTAAATCAAAATGAGGGGAAAATGATTAAAGACTTAATTAAATAAAGATTTGATTTATTTATTTAAAGATGGATGATGTTGGATTTAAACCAAATAAAGATTTATTTAATTTAAATGAGATGAATTTAGGGATTACTTAAATAAAATTATGTATTTAATTAAAAGAGGGAGTATATAAATAATTAAATAAAATTGATTTATTTAATTAAGAGGAGATGATGACTTAATTAGATAAAGTAAGTTTATTTAATTAAGAGACAAAGAATGATGAATTTAATCAAATATAGATTATTCAATTAAATGACTAGCAAAGGAAATGATTCAAGATGAAATGGTGTTAGTAAATCGGGATCTAGTGTGTTAGATCAAATTTGTACATTTTCCATGTCTACAGTATGTGAAGCATGCAAAGATGATAATTGGGTTAGATCAATGAAAGAAAAGTTATAGCAGATAGAGAAGAATCAAACATGGTAATTGGCTCCTAAACCTATAAAAAAAAATGTAATTCGTACAAAATGGATGTTCAAGAATAAGCTGAATGAAGATGGTGAATTAGTAAGAAACAAACCAAGGCTTGTGTGCAAGGGTTACTCATAGGTTGAAGGAATAGACTTTGAGGAGACATTTTCTTTGGTGGAAAGAATGAAGGCCATTAATTTTTTTTTGGCATTTTATAATCACAATGATTTCAAAATATACTAGATAGATGTTAAGTCTATATTCTTGAATCGAGAACTGGAAGAGGAGGTGTACATGGAACAATTGGAAGGATTTTAGTTATTAGATAAACTACACATGGTCTGTAAGTTGAAAAAGGAACTATATGGACTCAAATAGGCTCCCAGAGCATGGTATGCAAGGTTGGACACATATCTGACACATCAAGGGTTCAACAAAGGTTCCACAAATAGTAATCTCTATTTCAAAGTTGAAGGAAATAAAATTTTGATAGTGGTTATGTATGTTGATGCTATTATTTTTGGAGGAAATGAGGGTATGTGTAAGAAATTTGTAGAGGAGATGAAAAAAGAGTTTGAGATGTCTATGATTGGTAAGTTGAATTTATTCCTTGGACTCCAAGTAAATAAAACTAATAATGGCACATTCATTTCAAAATCTAAGTATGTTAAAGAATTGTTGAAGAAGTTTGGAATGGATAATTCCAAACTGGTCTATACCCCTATGGTGACTAGATGAAAATTAAGTAAGTATGATGATTCTCCTAAAATTGATCAGAGCATGTAAAAATATGTGATTGGTGGACTATTATATCTTATTGATACTACACTAGATATCATACATGTAGTATATTTGGTTGCTAGATTTCAAGTAGAACCTAAAGAAACACATGTTATAGCTATGAATGGGATATTCAGATATCTAAAAGGCACTCTGGATTATCCCTTGTGGTATCCCAAGGATATTGATTTCACTTTGAATGACTACACTAATGCAAATTGGGTCGATTGTGTAGATGACCAAAATAGTACAAGTGGTCATGAATTATTTCTTGGAGGAATATTGGTTTAATGGATAAACAAGAAATGGGATTTAGTTTCTTTATCCATTGTAGAGGCTAAGTATATTGCAACATATTTTTGTACATAGGTACTTTGGATGAATCAAACATTAAAGGATATAGGCATGATGTTTGATAAGCCTATCCCTATATTTTGTGATAATACAAGTGAAATAAATATTTTAAAGAATTCAGTAATGCATTCTAGGACAAAACATATATCTATCATATATCATTTCTTGAGGGTGAAGGTGTTGGAGAATGAAGTCATACTTGAATATGTGTGTACAAAGGATCAGATTGTAGATATATTTACTAAGGATCTTTTGAAGGATACTTTTCATTATTTCAGGGAGAAGTTGGGATTATTGCCCCTCCTTCCTTGAACTAGGTGCTCATGGAGGTGCATCAGTCCAATGGATCTACAAATTCACCATTTGTCTAGACTAATGATTGTGGTCTAATCCTCAGGGGGAAAAGAGAGTATCATTGTTGCAGTATGAGATGTAGGTGCACTCCTAATGGGGAGTGATCAAAATTTTATATGGCTGAAGATTCATGCGAGTTTTTTTCTTTTTCCATTTATTTCAAAGGGGGAGAGAGAGTCATGTGAAAAAGTTGAAAGGGAGAGAGAAAATATTGTAAGGAGAAGTGAGTGGAGAAACATTGTGTAGGTTGTCTAATCTCAAAAAAAAGAAGAAGAAGAAGAAGGAGGAAAGTGTGTATGTTGTCTTTGATATTTTTTCACATTATCTGTTGCCAATAATGACAAAGGGGGAGATTGTTGAAAGTATGAATGAGTATGGTAGTGTTGTCATTAATATTGTCATTGATGCTAACATATTTCAAGTTGTTGTAGAGAAAGGAATCAAGTGATTACAAGTGGTACATGCATGGTTGAGATATTTTAGAGATGTTATGAGTGCATGGAGCTCTCTTCATGGTGTTACAAGTGTGCTGATATGAAGTGATTTTGAGAAAAATAATAAATAGTGAAGATAGAGTTGTGTATGTGTTCTAAATGTTCTCTATTATTGTGGTCTACATTTATTCTATGTTGATCATATGCTTATTTGGATCTATAGTGTTTTTTATAGGCATATTTGGTTGATATATCCTAAGTTATAGCTTTTGGGTTGACGAAGAGTGAAACTTGTGTTCATTGGTGTGTGCACTAGTCTGACAAAGTTGTGTTCATCGATTTTTGAACTAGTCTGACAAAGTTGTTTTTCTATGGACTAGGAGAATTTTTTTTTTCTTTATAGTTCTCTATTGGTTTGTTTTAGGTCTTGTGGATCTGGAAGAAGGTTGATAATGATGTTATTTGTGTTCTAGAAAAAGTGTATGTGGTTTGGTGCTTCAAAATTCTTGTTCCATCTCTACTATGTGTGTTTCTACAGCCCAATTGGACTGATGAAAAGAGTATTGTGCATGAAATTTTTTGCAGTTTCTACAAAAAAAATTTGAAGGAATATAAGAGGTGTTCTAGTTTCTAGTGAAGCATGTTATGTGATCCACATGTTATCATCTTGTTGCAAATGCACATACTTCAAATCTCATTGGTGTTTTCATTAGGTTTAGTTGACTTGGTGTCTACATGTTACACAAAGGATAAGAATCAATTAAAGAAGAGTGTGATTGATCTAAGATGTTATTTGGGTCCTAGTTAAGTATGCATTTGGTATACTCTCATTCCTATCCACCTTGGGAATGTTCAATCACTAGCCTAGTTTGAATTTGTAAAATAAAGAATGTGTAGCTGACCTTCGAGAAAGTTTCTAAGGTTGAAGGTGATATAAATTAAAGTCAAGATATTGTGAATTGGGAGTGAGAATAAAAGTGTGCGAACAAGTGTGAAAAGAAAAGTGTGCGAGATAGAATCAAGGGAAAAATAATTTAATGTGTTTCACTCTTAAAAGCAGTGATCTAATGGTGTTTGAAATTCTTTGATTAAGGCTACAAATGTGTGGAACTTGTTGTGGTGTATTTTTATATTATCCTTACTTTTTTGCAGGTAGTGAGCCTTCTTATAGACAATGAGTGCTATTTGTAGGAAGTAATTCTTTCTATCTAAATAGTGAGTATTTTTTGAGCAATGAGCCCTCCTATAGTCAAAATTTGTATCCAATTTTTAATTACTATTATATTGTGAGTTAATCCTCACTGTGGTTTTTCCATATAAAATTTGGTGTCTCTGGTGTTTTATTTTATTATTATAATTTCATTTTTATACTTAATAACAAATTAAAGTTAATGTGGAATTGATTAAGATTAGAATTGAATTTGATTAGATAAAATTGATTAAGTCCCCCCTCTTAGTTGTCTTGTGCAATTCAACACTAGCATCCATGAAAATTACATTAAAACCAAAGATAAAGAGTCTTCATAGTGGACCAATATAAACCAAATTATTTGATAACTTGCACATTGAATTACCTATTCTAACACCTATGAAATTTACCACATCAACTAACTATGCCAGATAAAACCTTCTACACTGTATTACTACCTTTATGCATGCTCAAGCTATACAAAATCATATGCACAATGATCTTCATACTATATCACAATGTGAACATTAGTGAAAACATTGTACTTCATAGTGTGCAATTTGTATTCATAGTTCATGCACATGTTTCTAGTAAGTAAATCAATGAAAAGCTTCTTATTCTTCAAAAACTCCCCCTTTTTCATTGATGGAAACATCCAAAAATTTATCTCCTAAACTACTCTGCCTATTTGACATCAAGGGAAAAGTATGCATATATTTTATGCTCTTGTTCCCCCTTTGAAATCACTCATAACCAGATTACATTTATAATTACATATGCTCTCCCTAACAGGTTTATACCTGTATACAAGAGCGTGATGACCTAAAAAAAATTGGATAACTAACCTTAATGGTTCTATCAAAAAATAATGAATCACAACTTGTATAGGAAAACTATTTATAAAATTTGCATATATGCACTAAAATCTAATCAATTGAGCATGAGAATAAATAAAAAAAACTAGAAGAGTTATTTAACTCTTGCAACTTCTCAAGATGTAATTTATAGTCCTTCTTCCCTTCTTCCAAACTCTCCTTGGCAAGGCCAAGCATGGAACTCTAAGTCTCAAACTCCATAATAATTTATTTACCATCATTCAAAGTGTTAGTTACTAGATATAACTTATTCTCATTTTCTACACTCGATTGACTCCTTTTGAACTTGTAGTATGGAAAATTGCTCATGTAGATTCTCTATTGTAGGTCTAGTCCTCCCATATAGATCCCGTGTTAGATCATAGGCACTAGATCCCTTGTCAATTTGGGACTCAATTTATTCCATCTCCTATTTTATGATCTTGATGGATCTTGTCCATTTCATACAAAATTGAAACAAAATTTTGGCTTCCACCAAGAAAGCCTATACACATTTAAAACTATCTTAAAATTTATTATGTGCAAAGGCACACTTCTCAGTTATTTCCATCAATCTAGTGTCATTCACCTTCTTATCTATTTATTTTTCCAATTTATTTTTCAATCCACTAGAATACTCTTTAAAATAATCAAGTAAAAACTTCAAATTCTCCATATCGGATAAAGAGTTATCAATACTTACTCTGGGTGTTCTCTCCTATTAAATATTATCTACCTCATCAATGAGTTTTTCACTCTTCTAATGTGTTTATAAAATTTAATTTTCCCATATCAACCTACCCTTTTAGCATTGGAAGCTAAAGTAATTGGGAAGACACTACCAATTGAAAATGGAGATGCATTCTTAACAAATCTTTCAATGAATATTCAAAGGTATCAAAAGATTCTCCATCTACCTTTTCCTATGATTTTTTTTTTTCTAAGGATTTTTCATTGTCACTAGTATTGACCAGTGTCTCCACATCCTTCTTCCCAACACTAATGAGTAACAAATCATTCTTATTTTCCGATGTACCAAATGCATTCATAGTATTTTTCTCATTATCCATAGGTTTCTTAGAGTTATTCAATGGCATATTCATATTTCAGTAACCTTGTGTGTCCTTTGCATTCACTTATTATTTAGGAGGAGGTGAGATATGTCCTATGGGTGTAACCTCCTTTTCTAATTCTATGGCATTCACCTTTTCAATGGTTTTGTATTCTACTAAAGGGCGTTATCAAAAGTACCTTCTCTTGTAGTGTCTTCTACACTAATAATATTCTCTTTAGCATTTTCTTCCATTTCTGAAAGACTATCATCAATATCCTTTTTCACATTTTCTTCTTGAATCTAATGCTCATGTTGAGCATCTTCTTTTTGTGCTTCATCTACAATATTCACTTCTTGAGCCAGCATGTCATCATGTATTTTATCTATGCTATATGAATTCATTACTATCCTTTATGCTAAATTATAAACATTCTCAATTATTTCATTCCAGAGCCTCTCATGATCATCTTGATCTTTGCTCATAAGGCTAGTTATCTTTTTTTTCGAACACTTTGTTGTACACCTGAGTTAATGTGGCTTTATTTTCATCTGATAGGGGTGCACTAATCTTTTCCAAAAAAAATTATTTCAAATTTTCCTCTTAATGAATTGCCTCATATCTCCTTGCGTACAATACATCCCTCAACACTATAAGAAATTTATTTTCAATGTTCTTCATATTAACTTCAAATTTAATTATGTCTTTTCTAAATTTTTCTTCAATGGTAGCCTTGCCTATCTCATCAAAAATAGTATGCAAAGTAGTAGGGTTAGTGTAGGATCATGGGGGTCCAAACTAGGCCGTTAAGTGGCAATGAAAATTCAAAAAAATAGAGTTAGGAAACTTGATAAAAAAAATTGAATAAGTAATTAACATAATTTTAAAAATATGTAAGAGCAAAATTGTATAAAATTAGATGTAGTTTCTAAGATACTATTCCTTTTTTAAGAAAAAGTAAATCAATTTGGTGAAAATTTTAAATTTCAATTCAATAGTACGAAATTTGAAACAAAAAAAAAAAGCAGGTGTATGTCTAACCAACCTAAGTACAAGAAAAAAATAATATATTTATTTGAAACTTTCAATATAAGTAGAGGAAACATGTCTGAATGTGCCACATTATTTTTTTGTGATTTTTTTACAAGTAAATAATTAGTTATGAATAGTTTTATTTTTTTGACCACCATAACTAGGTAAAAAATTAATGAAATTTATTTTTTATTTCTTTTTATCCTATAATATGGGAAGCATAGAATGTGTTGCATCTTTCAAATTCAAAAATTGTGAAATTGTTTAAGAATTATAGATTTTTTTCAATAAGTCTCAATTAGGACTTTAGTCAGAATGTATGTATAAAATCAATAATAATTATCGATTTAATTTGAAATAAGGCATATATTTTTTTTTGGAAAGTTGACAATTTTCTTAATAAACCCTTTTTGTTTCATCAAATCTAGATTAAAAAAGTTGTTCGCCACTTTTTAGACCCCCTTGATCCTACACTCACCTAGTAGTTTCTTCTAACATATCATGCTCAATAATCCCACTAAATAAAGCATCAAGTTTTAGAGGGCTATGTTTCCTTAATGCAACCCTTTTCTTATTTTTTTTTCTTGGTATTCGATAATTCTTCTCTTCGCAAGACTCTTTCTTCTTCCCCCTTATTTTTATCATGTAGCCTTGATTTTATTTTTTAATCTCTACCTCAATATCATTGTCCACTATATCAAGATTTTGTCTTGTAGAAATTGTTTCACCTTGTGAAGATTTAGACTTTATTTTCCTAACCAACTATGGTCCTTCCTATTCTTCTTCATCATCATCAGAAATTACACCCAAGTACGCTTCTCATCTTGCTTTTGTCTTAACCCTTCTTTTCACAGGGCCTATTTGTTGTGTTGTCGAAGTGGCCTTTTATTTTGCAAGCATCTTCTGCTACCTTTTTGGAGGTGTCTTCTACTTTATCAAAGTTCTTATGGAATCCTTTATTTTGTTCCAATAATAGACTTAATCTTGAATGGCTTTGGGTAAAATGGAGTAGTGGTAGTTTTTCTACCAGATCTTTTGATACTTGATGATCCTCTCAATGAGCTAGAAATGGATTTGGCCTTCTCTACTTGTTTTTTTGTGAGGCCCATTTCCTCCACAACTATTGTAGTCATATTCTTTTCTATTTATTTTTAATCTTTCTTCTATGTAAATTTCCAAGGATCTCGCCATATGTTTCATACCTCTCTTCAGAGATGTCCCTAGGTTTTCTCAACATGAATTCTAATGATTTGGCGATTTCTTGCTTTGTGATCTCATATCCCATCTCTAGGATCTGTATAGTTCTAGGCTGAACAATTTGTATCCTGTATTTATCTTTGGAAACAAGTAAAATTATATCATTTTTAAACTTTTCACCATCATTCAAGGAAATATCTCTCTTTCCTATATATTCTTTTGAAAGACTTTGAAGAATCAAAATATAGCTTTATCATGTGCCTCAAAATCACTTATAATTCTCATATAATATATAATTTTACATGCAACTAGTTTATTATTCATCCAAACAATTTTATTTGCATCGAGAATCTCCCTCAAGAAGTAGAACAACAAAGAGATGATTAGTGTGCTGAAATTGAAAGGATATTTGAAATCCTTTTATCTTCTACAAATTCTTAATCAATTGTGCCCTCAATAGCTCACACAAATAAAATTCCACACCATTCACCACCATCTCATATGATGTGTTTATTTTCACAATCAATACTAAGTTCTCTTTGTTAGAGGAATAAATCTTATAAACAATCATCATCATAACATACTTGACTATTGGATTTCTGATATTCTTCACTATTAAGGCCCTCTTGTCATATGTCTCTCTTATTAACTCCATGAAAACCTCATTATTCACATACTTAAGCATCAAAACTATTCTAGTTGAACAAAAACCCATAACAACCCTAATTACCTCCTTGTTAATCAATTGGGTCATATCTAACAACACGAAGCTATCATGAATTTGGCTTAGGTCATCTGTCACCCATGCATCATCATGGAATTTTTTGGGAAAACCTTTCCATACATTAAGCTTCTTATTTATCAAGTTCTCAAAATTAGGTTTTAGTGAAAAATCATCACTAGTGAGCTCCTTTATCCACACATCACCCAACTTGGAGTTTGCATACTCTTCCAAGTTCTTGTGAATGTAAATTCTTACATCTTGATTATGTAAAAAACCAAATGGAATATGTGAGCACACTGAGTAGGCAATCCTTCATAAACTTATTGAGGTGTGTCTTAAAATTTGGGAGGTTTGTTCTGAGACCTTAATCACTCATGGGATAAACATTTCAAGTATTTCAAAAACACTCTTAATAAATTAGGGTAAGATAAAACTGTAAACACCTTTGATTCTCTTGTTGGTTAGGGTTTTTATGTGTAAGATCATTTGAATGATTCTCTTCACTCTTCACTACTCTTCTCTCTTTGAATACTTGGTTGCATGTGACTTAGATCAACCACGAGATCAATGAAACATTTTTATTGATTGACCTAATTAACTTTGAATGGATATTTTAAAAATCATGTAAAGGGTATGTGCATGATCATCATAGAAAAATAGGCCTTTAAGTGGCAATGGAAATTCCAAAAATCAAAGTTAGGGAACTTGATGTAAAAATTTGAATAATTTATATCAAAAATATGTAGAAAATTGAATGTAGTTTCTAAACTACTAGGTTTATTTTTATTTTTTAAAATCTATTTAGTGAAAATTTGAAATTTCAATGCAGTAGTACTTAAATTTAAGGGAAACAATAATAAGTAAGTGTTTGTCTGACCATCCTAACCACAATAAAATGATAATATTTTTTTATAATATTTTAGATATAAGTAGAGGACTCATGTCCTGATGTGATGCATACTTTTTTGTAATTTTTTTCCAAGTAAATAATTAATTATAATTTTTTATTACAACTTTTAGAAAATATAAAAACTCATATGTCTGACCACCTTAATTTGGTCAAATCTTCATGAAAATAAATTTTATTTTTTAATAATATAGAATGGAAAGCATAGAATGTGATACATGTTTCAGATTCAAAAAATGTGATAACCGTTTGAAAGCTATAGATGTTTTTCAATAAGCCTATCAATCAAGACTTTATTCATAATTCAAATAGAAAATGAATAATAATTATTTATTAAATTCAAAGTAAAGAATAATTTATATTGGTGGAAAGCTAAGAATCTCCCTTAAAACCCCTTTTCATTTCATCAATTTTGGGTAAAAAAACTAGTCAACCACATGGGCCATCATATCCCTTACATATCGCCACTTTTTGGCCCATTATGATCCTGCACATACCCTAAAAAACCTAATTATTTTCATATTAAACTTCATGTGCTCCATAAATTTATACATATTAATATTTTCGACCAATTATTTCTCCAAAAAATTGAGCATATTCACCCACACCTCATATCCATGTGATAAAGCATTAGCATCAATTTATTTGGCAAGGGGTACATAATTTTCTATTAATTATCCCCCTAAGCCAAAGATCTCAACCTAGCTTCTAGAGGAAACATAGATATACTAGGTTCTAGTATATATGTAGGCTTAGTATCACTATCTTCCTTCTTTCTCCATATCTTATCCATCTCTTTCATCATCTCTACTAGACAAGCCTTTTGCATTGGATCATTCATATTTGCTAGAGTATTCTTTCTTCTTCAAAATTAGATATGTGTCCTAGTCTTTAACAATTTTAACAAGTGACAACATTTTGAACAAGCTTACTTACACCCATTTTATATCTACATTGATTATATTTATTCCCAAATCCATTGTATGTATTAAATTATCCATTTAATGATTGAAACCTCATATCATTGTTATAGTTATTCATCATTTGACTTTTGCATTCTTTATCCTTATGACCAAATATTTTTCATGTACATATTTGACTGAGAAAATATTTAACATTTTGATTCATTTTTCTTCTACATTGCTTAGCCTTATGTCATAAGTTATTCTAGGAATAACAAAAACCATTAAAAGATGGGTACCTTTATGCATTTGGTTGTTTTATCAATCGTCTTTTGAAGTATTTACTTTGATTTTGATGCTAATTTCCATTAATCTTCTTGTCATCAATCTTCCCTTTGGGCTGATTTGGGGTTTGATTTGTTTTTGAGCATTCACCTTTCTCAAACCCTAATCCTTCTTTATCTTTAGATCCTTTTTGAATTTCAATAATTTATCAATATTTTTAGAACTCATCTTGAATTTTTCTTCATGACTCTTTTTTTTTTTCAAGACCTCATCTCAAGGTCATAACTTCTTCAAGTTTTTAACATTATTCAAATTTTCTTTTCATCTTAGTATCCAAAAATTCTTTAGTTATTTTTCTTTCTTCAATTTGCACTTTTAGACTGGTAGTTATTTCATTTTCTTGATTCAATTTCCCACTAACATAATTGTTTGTTTGTGTTTCTTCAAATAATCACTAACCTTCTTACATCTTTCTTTGAGTTTCATGATTTTATCTCTCAATTTTCTTATGCATTCATCTACTTTCTACTTGAAATTTTCATTCAGATCTTTATTCTCACTTCCACCCCTTTCTAGATCTTCAAGGGAAATTTTAAGTTCTCCATTCATGTCAACAATGCACTCTTCTTCTGTGAATCAACAAAATGAATATATTCTAGAGGAGTAGGATATCTTCTAAGAGCCATTTGTTCAACCTCAAAGATCTCCCCTAAGTGGTTAAGCTTCTTCCAAGGAACCGATCTCTGATGCAAATTGTTGAGCACTTGAAACATTGAGAGGGGGGTGAATACGTATTCTATAAAACCACATAAACATTTAAAAATTCATTGCTTGAATTGAATATTTAATTTTTATTAAGAGTGGAAAGAGTTAAATAAACCATAAACATCACATAACACAAGACCAATAGATTTTATGTGGAAAACCTAAAAGGGGAAAAACCATAGTGAGGATTAGCTCACAATATATTATAATTAGTTATAAGATATTATAAAATTTCTCACTGCATGTGGACTCACTTCCCATAGAAAGAAAGAAAAATACAAGATAGTGGTGGAAGATATATTGGATTTTAATTGTTACAATCACATCTACAATATGCATGAATTAAAGTTTTATTGAAGATCAATATACTAACTTTATACACTTCATATTAATATGCATTGATACTCTACTCTATACATTTTCCTCACACTCACACAATTCACATTAATAATATCTATAATTACATATACATTTTAAAAAGACCAAAAATATATTATATATATATATATATATATATATATATATATATATATATATCCCTCTCAACCTTAGACATCAATTAGGTTAGCTTAATTAGATGTATCATACAAAATATGCCCTGTCAACTCAATCATACAAATTCTATACACTTCACGTCTTGATTCAAACATTTAATTTATAAGACAGGTTAGGGTGTACCTATAATAATATCATTATAATGGATAAATAATTACTCAAAATTTACAATACACAAAACTTATTAGGTTGGCATCAATGATGACCTAACATCAAAATTATTGAGTTGTTCAATCATAAATGGACATGTAGAAACTAAAAATTCATGCCACTTGGAATATACATATAATTTAAACTTTTTAACGCTTCCATAAATCTAAAAATATATATACTGACCTATAGAGAAGTGTTGATTCACCAAAGCATACATAGTGAATAATAAACCTCTATCACTTCTAGACCGAACTTGTGTCATTCATAGCTTCTTCACCCAAAGCCAAAACAATGTGAAAATATAGATTTAAACTCCACTAAATTACATGAAAAATGTAGAGAAAGAATCTTCATACAAGACCAATGCAAACTAAATTACCTATTCTAACACCTAGGAAATTCACCATATTAATTTTCTATAACAGATCAAAATTTTGACACTAGATTACTAACTTTATGCATGCTTGGACTACAAAAAATGGTCTTCACAATGATCTTCATATCAGATCATAAGTTTTACTTCAATGAAATTTTTTTACTACATACTGTGCAACTGGTATTCATATCTCATTCTCATGTTATCGATAAGTATATCAATGATAAACTTCTTATTCTCGATATATTCATAGAAACCATAGTTGGGATGTTGGAAGTAGACTTGGACAAGGTTAATGACCGAAATTTAGAGTTACAGGATCAATTCAATATTTTTCTAGATTTCTATTTCCTCCTTAGTCAATATTGAATTAAAAAAATGACCAAGAAAAGGTAGCCTTAAGTGTAGAGATACGACACTTGAAGAAGGATCTAAGTGAGAGATAAGATGCATAAGAGAAAGTGAAGAAGGATAAAAGATAAAAAATCTTAGAGATTATTAACAACATTTTTGTTCATAGTTTTTCATGTGTTTTGAACCATCTAGATGAGGCATAGAATGGGTATAGTGAATTCAATTCTACCCAGATTATTCATCTTTAACAAAAAAAAAAAACTACATGATATTATTGATACTTAGAGTCCAAGGAGGTAATTAAATGAAAATATGGTAATAAGGGGAAATTCTGACTTATATTCTCAAAGAAAATTAGAAATCACCTTTGATTTTTTTGAAATAATTGAGTATGAAATGGTTATGTATCCAAGTTTTCAGCTAGCCATGGGATTTTTTTGGATAATTTTCATGACCTTAAATATGGTATCATACCTAGCATTATAGTTGAGGGTGGTGAAATGAATTTATTTAATGTATTGAAAGATGAATTCAACAATGTGTTACCCCCATCCTAATCTCTATTCTTATAGATGATACTCTAGATGCAGATAATATGAATGTTTCTTTAGATTAGTTGATAAAATTTGAGAAGATTTTAGAAAAAAATTTTAAAGATGTTAAAAGTGGATTGAAGGGGTATATTCTAATAATTTTCTTCACATTAGATCAATTTTGGAACATCATTGGCCTTCAAAAGATGTTTTTGCATCAAGTATTGAGAAATATAACTAAAAGAGTACACAAGATTTCTCATTTTTGTTACATCACGTATATCAAAAAATATCTCCTTGAATGACTTCTAACTATTTTATCCCCTAGTGATGCATATGTTGTCTCTTGATAGTTGGTTGTAACATTTTTGTTTAATCCTAGGATAAGAATGAAAAATGAAAATGAGACATCTATCCATGGCTTGAAACGTGTTGGTCCCATATCTTTATAAAAGGGAATTCAAGGCAATTCGAGGAGGATCTTAAAATTTTGTAAGAAGAAAGTTCATATTATAGGTTTGTACTAGTCAGGTCTACCATTTCAAGGGAAGAACTATAAATATAATTATCTTCTTGTATAAAAAATGCAAACTCTGAATATATGAGAATATTGTGATAAGTTTCACAATCAATTGTCTCTTAAATTGTATACTTCATTACATTCAACAATACAAATTGGTCAAGGATATTTTCTATTCATCATTGCAAACTTTCTAGAAATGAATATTTATTTTATAGATTCTAATCAAGTATTAGATCAAATTATTTTATAAGAAATCTTGAGAGTTATGAATATAGACACAGGTTGTTAAGAAGAGTTGATTGTAAATTCTGAATGTTATTATTGTAAGGCAATAGTATACAAGATTTTACATAATTTTCATAAATTTTGTTATCCAAGAATATAATTACATCTCTTTTAATTCATAGCCTTGGTTTAAGGTACTAGTCTTAATATGAGTTTTGGTTGCATATCCATGATCATCAATTTTAAAAATCATATTTCTTTTTATGTTGATTTATTTCTTAAGGGTATGTGTAGGATCATGATGGTCCAAAAAGTGGTGATATGTAAGTGATATGATGGCCCATGTGGCTTAAGAATATTTTTTTACCCAAAATCGATTAAATGAAAAGGGTTTTTAAAGGAGATTCTCAAATTTCCACTAATATAAATTATGCTTTACTTTGAATTTAATAAATAATTATTATTCATTTTCTATTTGAATTATGACTAAAGTCCTTATTGGTAGGTTGATTGAAAAACATCTATAGCTTTCAAACGGTATCACATTTTTTGAATCTAAAACATGTGTCACATTCTATGCTTCACATAATATAGGATTAAAAATAATGAATTTCATGAAGTTTTGACCAA
Source organism: Sequoiadendron giganteum (assembly GCA_007115665.2). Taxonomy (NCBI): domain Eukaryota; kingdom Viridiplantae; phylum Streptophyta; class Pinopsida; order Cupressales; family Cupressaceae; genus Sequoiadendron; species Sequoiadendron giganteum. The sequence goes on from CM021100.1 coordinate 895,015,323, forward strand.
GTTAAGGTGGTTAGACATATGATTTTTTTATATTTTTTAAAATTTGTAATGAAAAACCATAATTAACTATTTACTTGGAAACAATTACAAAAAAATATGAATCACATCGGGACATGAATTCTCATCTTATATCTAAAATATTATAAAAAAATATTATCAATTTATTGTGGTTAGGGTGGTCAGACAAACACCTACTTCTTTTTTTTCTAGAAATTTAAGTACTGCTACATTAAAATTTCAAATTTTCACCAAATAGATTTAAAAATAAATAAACCTAACTATAGTTTAGAAACTACATTCAATTTCCTATAGATTCTTTTCTTGCATATTTTTGAAATAATATAGATAACTAATTCAAATTTTTACATCAAGTTTCCTAACTTTGATTTTCTGAATTTTCATTGTCACTTAAGGGCTTTTTTTATCCATGATGATCTTGCACATACCCTTAATATTATTTTATGTTCTCAAATCCAACAATACATAAAACTTCCAAGAATATAGCCTATTAAGTGAGTTTCATTTGTAATTCTTAGTCTATCTTATGAGAACATATCTATTGTAACAATATCTTTCTATAAATTGTGTATGATTTTAATAGATATTGTTGAGTACCACCCTCCTAGTGTTTTTAGAGCCTGGAGTGTAGAGGAGAAAAGTGTCTAATCTATCTCATGTTTGCTGGACAACCCCTTGAAGTATTTGAGCATAAGAGTTGGATTTTTTTTAGAATAATTCAAGAACTAGTTGGAATTCATAAAAACAAACCAACAATGTGAGCCAACACTTGTAGGATATGTGAGAATCCTCCTATTTCTTATTCTATGTGATGAGAAAAGTGACTTTATTGTAACAATGTTTTCAGGTTTGAGTAATAAGCTCCATTGGTATTCATTTTCATTCAAATTTATTTATTTTCCTGTACTCCTTTGAGAGCACATGATATTTACCATTGTTGGAAGAATGAAGAAGGTGACCTCCAAGTTTTTTTTCATTGATGCCAACACTATTTATTAACTGGCTAAGTAAATTGTGTGTCTAATCTAGTCTAGTATTTTGATCTGGAAATTCTCTCAGTAAAAGATAATTCATTGAGTTTTAGATATGTTTCTCAAGAGTGTAAGTTACAACTATGAACGAGATTTCAATAATTTTGGTTGATCCAAATGAGATATCTAAATGACAGATTTCGATATTATTTTAGCTGACAAGGTTAAGAACTACTTATCTTTTGTGTGCTAAAAGGAATTTTGAATTAGGTTGATCTAATTGATGAAGGAATATATTGCTATGTATATCTATGTGTGATGAATACAAGGTAGAGACAACATAGAGTGTGGTATGTGAGAAATACGACAAATGTGATATTGTGAAGTTATTGATAATAATTGTACCCGTAATTGGATGAAGATTTTGGTTTCTAGAGCTTAACTAAAACTAATCTCAACACTTTCAAGGTGTATTTTTTCAGTTCACTTTTGGTAGTGATCCCTAATCTTTTGTATTCAGGCTATGAGATTTTCAAGGATAGTGATTCTTCGTAGTGAGCCTAGCAATATCTTCTAACTCGTTATAATATATTGTGAGATAATCCTCATCGTGGTTCTTCCCATTTTGGGTTTTCCATAAAAAAATCTTGGTGTCAATGTGTTATGATTCCATTTTTGTTTTGGTTTACTCTTGTAGCTAGATGTGGATTAATAATTGGATGGTTAGTAATTAATAGTATTAGCAGAATATTGATTCACCCCCCCTCTCAGTATTTGATGTATTCAACAATTAGTATTAGAGCTTGGTTCCGCTAAAGAAATATTACAGCTTGAGGAAGGTCCCAAAATTTGAATACATGCCTAAAAAAAGCTATCTTGAAAAGGAAACTTAAAGGAAGAAAATGAATGCATCAAAAATTTAAGAGAGCATATCAAGAAATTCAAGGAAAGGAATCTAGAGAGGTCAGTGATCAGTTGAGAAAGGGAAATGAATACATCATTGAACTAAATGTGCAAGTTGAAGAAAAGAAACAAATTGAGGAGTGTTAGAAATCTATGATTTAGAATAAAATTGATGAATGTACAAAGCTTGAAACAGAAGTGGTAACCCTAAGATCTAATCTAGAAAAGGTGAAATCTCATGAATAAAGATTCAAAAAAAATATGTATAAGGCTTGATGAGTTAATTGAAATTCAAAAACCTTCTCAGGATAAAAGTGGTCTAGAACTTGAAGAAGGACAAAGTTCAAAGGTAAAACCAATTTCCAAAAAAGTGGAAAATCAAAGGAAAATCCAAGGCAATAATAAACAGATCAAGAACCAAAGGAGAAATACTGAAACGATTCCTATTTGAAAACCTAATGGAAAAAGGTACCCATATTTTAATGGTTTTTGCTTCTTATGAAATAAATTTGGTCACAGGGAAAAAAAATGAATTAGAATGATGGATACTTTTCTGGATAATTCTTTTCTTGCAATAAGTTTGGACATAGAGCTATTGAATGTAGAAGCCAAATAATGTTAAACAAATTAAATGCTAGTAGAAGGATTTGGTCTTTTGAAGGCTACTATTACACATGTAATATCTTCAGACATAAGTCTAATCAGTGTAGATCAAGGATGAATGAAAATCATTTTGACCAAAGATATGTTGTGAGCTACACCTACAACAAACTAGGGCATATCTCAAAACTTTGTAGGAAAAAAATTGGGAAGAAACCTAACTTAGAAAAAAAGAACAAGCCTGTGAACAATGTGGATCCTATCGGAGTAAAAACAAAAATGAAAAATATTTGGATGAAAAAGGAACAAATTGAGAAATAGGATGAATCAAATGCATCTGTACCCACATTTGGTACAAATACCTCTTCTAAACAAATTACACAGTAGTGGGTTAAGGGGGAGCAATTAAAAAGAAATCTAAAATCCCCCTAATATATGAGGTGTCAAGTAGTTATATGAGGATGTGTGATCTGTGTCATCATTTTGAAGGCACTGGAAAAATATCTAATAGAAAATAGGCAAATATGGAGAATTGCAGAACCTCTCTTGGTTTAAAGTGTGTTTCATAAAGTTTTTATCAACTTTAAAAGTTGAAATGTATTATATGTGAATTAGGAAAAATTAATAAGTAATAAAGAAAGAAACTAAGTAAAGGAAAAACACATTTGTATAATTGGGAAGAAGTAGTGCAAAAAAAATTGATTCTAGAGGTGATTCAGATCATCGTACATCAAAACCCTAGTTTCTGACAAGCTGAAAAAGTATCCTTTGTTATCTAAACTTTGTGGATTCTCAGTTGAAGAAACTTTTTCTTAAGCTTATTCAAGTTGTTTGAAGAAAATGGCCACTCCTGCTATTGTGGAAATCTCTGAGAGACCCCAACCCACATTTAGAACATATTCATGGAAATTTTATGAAGATGATCCTATAGGTGTGTTCTCAAACATTTCAAGCCATGTGCTACCCACTAGAGATACACAAACATATATTCATGTGAAACTAGAGGAATTCAATAACCAAGAGCTTAAGAACTTATGGGGTAGTGAATTGATGGGAGATGATCTTCTAATTAAGACAAAACATGAAAACCTAACTCAAATGAAGTTAAATTTTTAGAAATGGTTTCAAAAATTTTATAATGAGAGTGAGGTGAAGTTTGTTAGAATGGCCTTCAGTAGGGGTCATAGTAATTTTTTGTGGGAAAATAAACTAGGGGTTATTAATAAGAAGACAATTTGGGTTGTAACTGGTCTTTGCAATAATGGATCCATTCTAGTTCTAAATGTGGTGAAGAATGATGTATTCACAAGGTTGGTTGGTGCCACATTTGATGGAAGAGACTTTAATACAATTTATTTTACAAACCTTATTGCCAAGTATGTTTCCATCATGAATGCGCAGAAAATCTATTTCACTAGATGAGTAAATTTTGTATTTTCTATGACAATTCACACCGCATATGAAATTATGGTGAATGGAAAATATTTTGATCCTTGTGAGTTTCTTAGGCTCTAAATTATGTTGAACCTAAGTATGACTAAGGGAAATAAGCATCCTTTTTAAATTTGGCACTTTAGTTGTTTGTTTGTTGTTTTATTTCTTTAGGGATATATCGAGAAGAAAATGCATAATATGGGATGGCAACAAGCTGGTTTCTCATCATATTTTTGATCATTTACATCGTCTATGAGATTTTAGGGCACAAAAAAATGTCTTGACTACATTATTTATAGTATTTCAGAATGAAATGCGTAAAAGAGACAAAATTCCAAGGAGTCTAGTGAAGAAGTATGAGAAGGAGATAATATTTATTATAGATATAGATGAATGCATTATAGAGGTTTTTGAACCCATAATTCAATGGATTGAACCATTGGGATATGATATTTAAGAACAACTGATAGAGAGATACATTGAGATTCTGTTGAGTAGTCCTAAGGACCCCTCTCTACGTAAGCATGGAACATATGAGGAGAAATATACTGAATTTAATTTAGAGGCTACTACATCTTAAAGAAGTGTAGACACATAAAAATTCCTTCATAATAATTTTAATATATTACATGACTTATTCTATTATCTGAATAATCATATCTCTCATTTCATGCTTCATGTGATCATTTTCATATCACCATATTCATAAAACCATTTGCATATCTCATCCATCCATTTCATTTAAATATATTTAAATAGTCATTAAATATGCCTTTCATAAAAACATTCACATAAGAATTCAACCATTTCATAGGCATTCATCATCATTCATAATCTGTTTCATTAAAACATTTAAATAATCATTTATAAGCACCATTTTCATAGTCATTTTCAATAATTTAATTCACATAGTCATTAAATTTTTCATATTTTCTATGCATTTATCAAAATTCATAAAAAATCCCACCTAATCCTTTATCGCACATTCTTCCCAAAATTTTGACTCATCCCATGAAATCATCTATAAAATCATGCTTCCTCCTCACATTTCAACACATACAAATTCTCAATCTTATTGTGATCTTATCCAATTATGCATAGCTTCTTGTGCTATTTCTTGTAAAATTAGAGAGAAAACACCAGATATTATGGAAGAGGATAACAATGGAGTGAGTTTCTTGTGAGTTCATATGGGGTTTTCACAGTTTAGTTTTAGTTATTGCATATGTTTTCATTTTAGATATAATTCATTGATGTCATGTTGAAAGATTGATTTGGATTTACAGATTAAATCAATTAGCTCTTCATTTTTAGCATGCACATAAATGTGTAGACACCTAAAAATGACTTAGGCCTGCAAGCAATATTTTACCATCTTTTATCCTAGCATAATTATAACATTTGAATTATGTCCCTAACCCACATTCAACTATTAATTAAATAATTCAAGATTATTTAATTAATTCATAATCTTTCGTTCTTCATGATTATTAAATAAATAAATCTTATTTATTTAATTTAATATGTCACTAATTGTCAAAGTCTTCTAATAATTAAATAAAGTCATCAATTTATTTAATTAATCCTTATCATTAATGTCCTCCTGATTATTAAATGAATATATTTAAAATATATTTATTTAATGTGTCACTAATTCCTAAATCCTCTTAATTAAATAGATTTGCTAATTTATTTAATTAATAAACCACCTCTTCTAAATTAAATAATTATTTGTAATTATTTAATTATTGTATGTGACACTTCTATATTTTTAAATAAAGAAAATCATTTAAAAATATCACACATACTTAACCGATTCTTCATTTAGTAATTAATTTCAAAAATCAATTACTTCTTATCTCACAAAATCCATATTTTGAATTAATTTAATTCAAAATGGAATTATTCCTCTACAAATCAAGTAATTTCTAAAATTACTGATTTTCTAAAATCTTATCCTCTTGTCTTTTGATTTTTACTAATTTTGTCTCAACTGTCACATTCAGTCTTGATTTAATTCATTTAATTAAATCTTATTCACACATATGGGTATTTTTCCCTAACCCTAATTGAGAGTTGCCTTATTGAATCTTGACCTTTGTTTCTAGGGTATTTCTCAATCTCTCATCTCGTCCGTCCATTCAAGATTGCATTTTCTATAAAATGACAATCTTGATCTCATAGGATCGAGGAATCATTATTATTTCTTAGCATTTTTATAAACTCACTATCATCTTTCATTATCACACATAGGCACATATTAATTATTTGCATAATAGAATTAACTTTCTAGTTTGCATAGTTTATTTTATTAAATCCTTCAAAGGCATTTTGCTAAGGCTAGACATATAGAATTTGCTCTCAAATCTAAGGGCATCCATTTATTATAACAGCAAGCTTGAGGAGGTATAATGGAAGTAGTCATGGAGGAGAGAAATGGGTGAGACTGTTCTAGTTTCATTCCTTTTCTTTCATATTCTCCTTTGCATTCCATTGAATGACTATTATTATTGCATGCATGTTCTAACCAAGATCTGTTTTGCAGGATTTTATATTTTAGATCATTACATTGGTGAACCCGACATCCTAACACACATTTGCAGGTTTTGTACAGCTTCATAATTTTTTTTTGCAGGTACAGGTGCACAGAAAGCCACAATCATAGCCTAAAGCGATGCAATTGCTTTGTCGAGCCGCATCTGCGCACACAAATGATGCATTCACCATCGTGCCACGCATTTGCTAGAACCAGAACCGCAAACGACATCCTGCTCTGCAACTGCCGAGCCGCATTTGCCAGAGCGCACCGCATTTGACTGGTAAAAACTTCAATTTTTTTAGATTTGTAATCTGGATCCGACGCGACCGCGACCAATCTTTATTTTTGAAGGGATTAAAATAAACCAACCCTAGGATAGACACTTAACTCAGAATTTACCAATCCTAGGATAGAAAATCTTAATTTGGAATTTATCAATCTAGGATAGTCACCACACTTACTTTGTTTGGTTAAAAAAAAGAACCCCATGTTTTTGTGAAGCAATATCTTCACGTAGAATAAAACACTTTCATTTGGGTTTAAAACTAAACAACTTGTCTACTATGATTGATTAGATAATAAGTATATGCTCTCCCCTTTATTGGGTGATCAAAAATCCAGACTTATCGATTTTTTATATTTCAGCATTTCATGCTTTATTACAACCTTTAGAAGGCCTGCCGTAGTGGGAAAAAGTACTCACCCTACGGGAATGACCTAAGTGGGAACAACCAAAGCCAGGTTTTCCAACCCACTATAATCAAAAGTGAATTTGCGGAAAGTCTGCAATTCGACGACAGTGTGCAAAGATAACCATCCCCAAAACCTTTGTTCTAAACGTTGGGAGGTCTCCTGAGGGAGTTTATCATTTTCCGTGCCGAATGAAAACCTTGACTAAGAACTATAGTGTAGAAGCCAATCGAGTCAGTATCCAAACATTGTCTCAATCACGGTGCATGGGGAGGGAAGAATCTCCCCCCAATACACTCACCATATAATCACCACAGACTGTTTGCTCAGGGGATTCAGTATCCACTTCTGTCACCTTGAGTATGCACCTGGAAAAGGAAAAATCACGGGTGCCCTCTAGGGGGTGACATGGCTATGTGAGTCGACACGATTTTAAGATGTGGGTTGTGGTTGCGACGATGACCTTTTGACTATTAAGAGTGAGTCTGTTTGAAGTAGTTTAGTTTCTGTGTTTGTCAACTGTTTTCACACAGACTTCCACAAACTGGACATCAACAAATCTGGATCAAGAATTTGCCTAATCGATCAAACTGCTTTCTGTTTTCCAGAATTTAATTCATGCGACGCAAGTGCCCTGTTAAAACGCAATCACTAGGTATCAAGCCACATTTCCTCTGATGAGCCACATTTGAGTCATCCTGAGTCGCATTCACTCTGCTGAAATGCAATTGAAACATACTGAGTTGCATTTGCAAATGTCCCATCGCATTTTCCAATTGAGTCACATTTGCAAGTCCTAAAACTGCAATTGGCTGTCTATCACACATTGGCCTCATCAAACGACACATTCGTCATACCGCACTGCATTTGCAATCTGAAACAACACATTTTCCAATCTGCAGAACACATCAAAATCATGCAATGCATTCGCTTCTTGGAGTGACGCATTTGAGACTGCAACGCATATGAGACCTTAAACGAGGCATTTTCCTGTCAATTGGGAAAACATTAATTCTGTCAAAAACGAGAGGCCAAATTTTTTTCAAACATTTTTTTTCCTGGCATCTTTTCCCATAAATATCTGTCTAAAACCAACAAAGTACTTGTCCAATTCATCCATCTTTGCATTTTAGTCTTCATCTAGCTTGCAATCCGTCATCCTCATCTTCATAGGAAATGTCTTAAGTCCTCAAATTTACACCTTTGGGAAAGGAAAACTTTCCTTCCTTTGTCAAACCATTGTCTCAAAAATACATTGTCAGTGGACCAAGTCAAAACAAATTGATCCTAACTTATTGTCCTTTTGGTGAGCTATTTCCAACTCATAAGTCTAGTGTGGAAGTCTCACCTTGTCATTTTATCATCTTGTCCTATGAATCAGTCCTTTGACAATCCAAATCAAGACATTTGGCTAGACTTTGAGTGGTTAGAAAACCTTTCCTCAAAATCATTCAACATAAGGCATCCCCTTTTATCACTTTGCATTGTCCCTTTGCATAGTCTTAGTCTCATTTCATTCATCATCATGTCTTCAAGTCACGATGACATGCTTGCTAGTCAAATCAAATGCCAATTCAATAGTAAGGGTCAAGCACAACTTGCTAGGGACTTCAAAATGCTATACCTACAATGCAAGTCCAAACACACCTCACCCTCTAGTCCTCCGTCCATCCATCCCTCTTATAAATAGTCCAATAACCCTGGTCCTCTATCCATCTACTATCAAGGGTCTCCTAACACCATCCATGGCACTGAGTCACAAAAAAACTTCCATTAGTCATACCCACCCTAACTTTGACAAGGGAAACCAACCCTCCATTAATCCATTCCAAGCCTCCACATCATATCTTAGTCCTTCATCCATGTCATATCAAAATATTCCATTCATGTCATATCCTAGTCCTTCATCATATGCTAGTCCTCCATCCATGTCATATCGGAGTCTTCCATTCATGTCATATCCTAGTCCTTCATCATATGCTAGTCCTCCACCCACGTCAAATCCTAATCCTAGTCCTCCATTCACGACAACTCCTTGTCATGCATCCATGCCATATTCTAGTCCAACATACATCAATCCATTTCAAGACACTCCATTGGGTCATGAAAACATATCTAGTCATGGGCTCCAAAGTCCTACCTTCTTACATACAATTAAGAATACATGTCAAGAGGCAAGTTCAAAGCACAACACTAGAACATCACCGTCATGTCAAGATCAAAGTAGTCCATTCCATGACTCCATCTTTACGTCCATTCAAGAAGTCCTCCTAGACAATAATGGCATACCAAATACACCTATCTTTGGTCAAGAGTCCATCCAAAACCATGTCATTCAAGAGGAACCTATCTTCTTTCAAGACACTACTTCTAATCATGACATTCAAAATGCACCCATCTTTGATCAAGACACTATCTTTGATCAAGAAGTCCAAAATGATCCACTCCTAGACCTCTATGCCATTCACAATGAAATGCTTGAAGATGATTCCATTCAAACTTCAAGTAATGACACTCCCAAAAGTGAGACACTTGCCTCCATGGGACACATAGATGATCTACCACTAGAACAAGAATATTCTAGCATGGACATATTTGAAAATAATCAAGCTATAGCTGAATTTAGTGGGCTCTATGACAATGACCATGAAGACGGTTTTGACATAGACTTGGAAGCACCAAGAGAATCATCAGAATCTGACATGTCACCTGATCAGACTGAAGATATAAATCAAAAACCTATCCAACATGTCAATAAAGCTACAACATCCTATCAATTAGGATCATCTAAGTTTTTCAGAGCAGGCTTTCTTACAGAGGAGAAGATTTCAAGCATTTATCTTCCCAATAAGGATGGGTTAGCATCTTGCTTCCAAAATGCCAAGTATCCCATCGCCAACAAAATCTGTCAGAACATGCATCATCAAGGCAAAGGATTAGGCCTACACGAACAAGGAATTCTGGAACCTGTACAAGTTCAAGTACATTACAGACATCAAGGTCTTGGCTATTCATTAGTCAGAAAATCAAAAGATGTTAGTGGTCCCTCTTCAATACTGGGGGCAACTTTATCTAATACAAATGTCAAAATGGGTATCATGAGTAGTCCTTGTCATAAGATTGTTGCCAATACCCCTTCCCTCCACACCCCAAACCATCATTCCATCATGAATAAACCTTCCATTTGGAACCAACAAAAGTCTTACAAAATACAAAATCAAATGTCAAAGGCCATCAAATCAGACAAAAAGTCAAGTGGACAAATGAAGCTAAAATAGACCCCAAAACAAAATGGATCAAGTCAAGAATCAGGCAAAGAAAAGATGCAAAATTCAAAAGTCAATCAAAATGTGGAGCCACAGCACAAGAGGATTCCCACATACAATACATGTCCACCTCCATCAAAATGGCCATCAAGAAAGACATATGAAAATGTTGGTCCCAAACAACATCCTAACCCAACACCCAAAGTTTGGAGAGTAAAAATAGCTACATCCAAACATCCAACCAACCCGTCCACATCCACCATCATCCATCATAATCCTACATCATCCTTAAAGTCCAAACATCCCATGTCAAAAATCCATTGCATCTTGGCAACAACTCTCTATCATAAGGACTCTCATGGCACTCTATCGCGATGTGTGTATTTTGATAAAGCCAACTCTAGTATCAACAAAGATCACAATGACATCAATCAGGTGTATGCAAGCGCTATCATCTTGACAAGGCAACTACTTCAGAAAAGTCACTATTGGCATGTCATGGCACTAGTCTCTACATTGGCATCATCAAAGGCTTTAGCACAGTCAGTGGTCATATAAAGCATCAACGCTATCCGGAAAAAAATGCAAAAATACAAAAAATGGAAAAATAGAAAAAATCATCCCTTGATGAAAACCTGGCAAATAGGCATCATGGTGACACCAAAAAATAAAAAAATCTAGAAAATAGTAAAGAGAAAAATGTTGTCCAATGGTGAAAACCTAGCAAATAGGCACTTTGGACAAGTACCATGATGAAAACCTGGCAAATAGACATCATGTGTAGAATAAATCATCTATGTGGACCATTGCACTTAGGGGAAAATCATCTCATCTCCCATTCCCTTTACATGAAATTTTCATCCATCCATCTTAGCCCTATCATTTCCATCCATTTTCCCACCTATTTTGATCTTGACAAAGACTAGGGCGCAAACACAAATCAGACTTTGGAAAACTTTTGACATGTCCATCCTTTGGTCATACACTAATCACAAAATACCATGTCATTATCTTCATAGCCTCCTTTTCACTATGAAACATCATCCTTGGAGACCATATGATAATTCTCCTAGTCCAAGTCATCAATCTTTCTTGCCTTATACCTATCACCCATCTTGGTTTCCTTTGTCAATGGTTTACAAATCCTCCATCATCCCATTTTAGCCCTCACCAAGTCATTTTAGATGCAACAATATGGCACCCTAGCACATTATCCAAAACATTCCTTGGCTTTGTCCCTAGACCTGCTGCAGACTTTTATCCTCCCGTCATATCATTGTCATCTTAACGTTGTTTCGGGATGTGTCCTTCCCATGTCAAACAACATTATCATTGTCATTGTCACCTGTCTGTCAGTATTCGGCTTGGCTAGCAACAAAATCATGGTTGTCCTTGGATTCATGTGCATCGACATCATTCACATGCATTTGTCACAATTTCCATAAAACGTCAAAAAGTCATAAAAATTGGAAAAAGTCTTGAAAAATGTCCTAAAAATTGAAAAACATCTTGAGAAAATACAAAAACATCCAAATCAATGTCAAAATCCCAAAAATAAAGTCAAAGTCAATCTCTGTCTGGTCAGTCCAATCAGTCTCGTCAGTCAATCTTTTGTCCATGTTTGAACTATGTTGTCTTTGCGCATTTTCTACGTAGGAAAGATTCATCTTTGAATCCCCGAGACATTAGGTCAATCCTTTTAGTTTTGTGAAAATGAAATCATAAGTCAAACATGGTCGTGTCAGTCAAATAAGTTAGACAAAGTCACCCTTAGCACAAGGCAGTCATTCGAAACGTCAACGTCAAAATTGGTCAAAATCAAACAACATAAGCGAATCAATTACACAGTCAGCATCAGTCAGCTTGCCAAGACATTGGTAAAAATATCAATCTTGTCACTTTTTTATCCTCTTCAAGATGTGTCCTTCTTGGATTTGGATCTCATCAAAGTGTCATTTTCCTTTTTAGGATGTGTCCTTCCTGACCTCAAGCATCGTCAAACCGTCAGAACCATCAAAACTATCAAGCTTTCAAATAATTAATCTTCGGCAAACAAACATTGGCAATGCAATTAAATGGCTGTTATTTTTTGGCTATTTTGTCTTATCTTTTTATTGACTTGTCTTTTGGTCATGTTACTAGCTACCTCAAGGATGTCCCATGGAGGATTTAGAGGTGCAATGACGTCTCATGACCTTTTTTTTTTTTTAACTATTGTCTATGGATTGTCTTGACAAAAAGACTGGGGCAAATGGGCCTCTAGTATGAGTTAGGACATTCCTTATCTGCGATTGTCTGTCTTGCAATTGAATGACCTTGCACACCTTGGTCTATGTCATACCCTGGTGTTTGTTGTCCATTTGTGTCATTTTTACCACCCAATGATGATTCAAGCAACACCTATTAGTACCTTGGCAAATATTGAAGGATTTTAACATGCATTTCATTTTCCGCACTAAACTGCATTTCCTTCTATCCTAGCATTCATCTTTTTCTCTCTGCCATTTCTTTGTCTCATCATATTCTAGTCTTCTCATCAATTTCGAGAGCACACCCATGTTCTTGGAACCCAACTGTCCTCTTGAGGGGGCATACCGCTACCTCCTCGTCATTCTTCCTCAACTTATTTTGCACTAGGGCATATTCTAGACTTGTTTTCTTTGCCATAACGCAACAAGTTGCATTATGACAAAGAGGGGCAAATGTAGACACCTAAAAATGACTTAGGCCTGCAAACAATATTTTATCACCTTTTGCCCTAGCATAATTATGACATTGTAATTATGTCCCTAACCCACATTCAACTATTAATTAAATAATTCATGATTATTTAATTAATTCATAATCTTTCGTTCTGCATGATTATTAAATAAATAAATCGTATTTATTTATTTAACATGTCACTAATTATCAAAGTCTTCTTATAATTAAATAAAGTCTCATTTATTTAATTAATCCTTATCATTAATGTCCTCTTGATTAATAAATAAATATATTTTAATATATTTATTTAATATGTCACTAATTCCTAAATCCTCTCTTAATTAAATAGATTCATTAATTTATTTAATTAATTAACTGCCTCTTCTAAATTAAATAATAATTATTAATTATTTAATTGCCTTATGTGACATTTCCCTCTTTTTAAATAAAGTAATTTATTTAAAAATGACTTCACATAGTTAACTGATTCTTCTTTTAGTAATTAATTTCAAAAATCAATTACTCATTATCTCACAAAATCCATATTTTGAATTAATTTAATTCAAAATGGAAATATTCTTCTAAAAATCAAGTAATTGCTAAAATTACTGATTTTCTAAAATCTCATCTCCTTATCTTTTGATTTTTACTAATTTCATCTCAATGTCACGTTTATTCTCCACCATTGATTTAATTTCTTAAATTAAATCTTGTCCACACATTTGGGATTTTTTCCCCAACCCTAATTGAGAGTTGTCATTTTGAATCTTAACCATCGATTCTAGGGCATTTCTCAATCTCTCATCTCATCTGTCCGTTCAAGATTGCATTTTCTATAAAATGACAATCTTGATCTCATTTTCGACACCTCTTAATATTGCATTTTCCCTCGTTTTCTTCTTGCATACTCATTTTTCATCTTAGATACTTGCATTTTAGAATTAATTTTCTTATGCAACAATAACTCAAAGAAATCCTTCAAAGTCTTGTTTAAGTCTAGGCATTTTAGAGTTTTGCTCACACAAAATCTGAGGGCACTCTTCATCACAACAAGCCAAGGAGGTGCAATGGAAATCAGCCATGGAGGAGAGAAATGGGTGAGACTGTTCTAGTTTCATTCCTTTTCTCATTATTTCTCCTTTGCATTCGATTGTTTGAGGATTTTATTAATATGCATGTGTTACTAACCTAGTTATACCTTGCAGGAAAATATCCATCATTACAGTGGCAACCTACACTGAAGAGTTTCATAAGCTCTGTATGAGGTGTGACCACGTGGGCAATGAGAAAGAGAAAGTGTCTAGGTATTTGAATGGCCTAAGGTTTTTGATTCAAGATGAGATCAGCCTAATGACCCCTAAGATAGTGGAAGAGTGTTTTCAAGTGGCATGTAGGGCTGAAGAGAAGTTGAAAAGAAAGCAAGAGTAGCAAGGAAGGGGTAGAGGCAAAAATTTCAAAGGAAGAGGCAGTTTTGGTGTTAGAAATCAGTCACAAAGACAACAAGGGGAGTCAAGTGGAAAAGAGGAACAAGGTCAAGAGTCAAGAGGAGGATTCAAAGGTAGGAGATCTAATGGAAGGGGCAAATCTAATGGGAGAGGATCTAGCTAATTCTCTGGAAGATGCTACACTTGTAACCAATTTTGACACCCATCCTTCAAGTGTCTTGATAAACAAGCTTCAAACTATTATGGTGGGGATAGGAGAAATCAGTTGGTGCAAGAAGAGGATGCTCAAAGTGTGACTTCACGTTCGAGACCTATTGATCTTGAGATTGGAGAGAACTTGATGATGAGGACACTTTTGAAGGTACCAAGTACCAAGGAGCCACCACAAAGGAAGTCCCTGCTCAAGACCACATGCAAATGCCATAGAAAGGTATGCAAGGTAATCATAGACTCAGGATCTATTGATAATCTAGTGTCCTTAGAGATCGTAGAAAAATTGAAATTGAAAAAAATTCCTTATCGTAATCCTTACAAGGTGTCATAGCTAAATAAGAATCAATGAGTGCTTGTCAATGAGCCAGTTTGGGTGGAATTTAAAATGAGGGACTATAAAGAAAAAATCCTTTGTGATGTTACCCCCATGGATGCTTGTCACCTACTCTTAGGACATCCTTGGAAGTATGATATGAAAGCCCAACATGATGGGCAAAAAAACACCTATAGGATCAGCAAAGATGGGGAATATTTCACCTTGAATCCTTTACCAGATGAAGGCATGGATAAACAACATAAGTCTAACATCATGATGGTAGGAGACAAGGATTTTTTTCAGACCTTAAAGGATGAGGGAGGTCTTGGGTTTGCCTTGATTGTTAAGCCAAAGTGCAAGTCTGTTTTGTCTACAAACAAAGGAGGATTCATCCCTAGTGAAGTCCAAACCTTGTTGGGTAGATATAAGGAGATTGTGGTGGATGAATTTCCTAGTTCCCTACCTCCAATTAGAGATATCAGTCACCATATTGATCTGATACCAGGTGACACATTGCCTAATAAGGTTGGCTATAAAATGACCCCTGCTCAAAATGAAGAGATAGAAAAACAAGTGCAAGAACTATTGGACAAAGGCCTAGTGAGGGAGAGTTTGAGCCCTTGTGTTGTTCCAACCATGTTGGCTCCTAAGAAAGATGGTAAATGGAGGTTATGCACTAATTCAAGAGCCATAAATAGGATAACCATCAGATATAGGTTTCCTATGCCAAGAATGGAGGATATTATGGATTGTCTTGGAGGGGCTTGCTATTTTTCAAAGATTGACTTGAAAAGTGGGTACCATCAAATTAGGATCGAAGAGGGGGATGAATGGAAAACAAAATTCAAGACCAATGAGGGTCTCTATGAGTGGATGGTGATTCCTTTTGGATTTTCCAATGCCCCTAGTACCTTCATGAGAATTGGTTTATCTTGGGTTTGTCATAGAAAAAGGCAATTTAAAAATGGATCCATCAAAGGTTGAGGCCATTCTCAATTGGCCAACACCTAGGTTAGTGGGTGATGTGAGGAGCTTTCATGGCCTTGCAAGCTTCTACAAAAAAAACATAAAACATTTCAGTCACATTTGTGCACCAATCATAGACACAATCAAGGGAGATAAGAAGAGCAAGTTCCAATGGACCAATGAAGCAGATGAAAGGTTTGAATATTTGAAAAGAAAGGTATCACATCAGCCTATCCTTACTCTTCCTTATTTTAATAAAGTTTTACTATTGAATGTGATGCAAGTGGTCAAGCAATAGGTGTTGTCCTAAGTCAAGAGGGCAGACCGGTTGCATTCTTTAGTGAAAAACTAAATGAGGCTAAGAGAAAATATTCTTCATATGATCTTGAATTTTATGCTATGGTCCAAGCCTTAAATAAATGGAGGCACTTCTTGTTACCAAAGGAGTTTTTTGTATTCACTAACAACCATGTACTTAGTTTCTTGAATGGATAGGAAACGTTGAACCAAAGGCACATGAAGTGGGTTGAATACCTACAAGCATACACCTTCTCCATAAAGCACAAGAAGGGACAATCAAACAAAGTTGCAGATGCCCTTAGTAGAAGGGTCATGTTGGTTCAAGAGGTTTAGTTGCAAAGTGTGGGCATAGAATCTCTTAAAGGTATGTATAAGGAGGATGAATATTTCGAGGCTCCTTTTGATGTTTGTTCTCAGTTTTTAGATGATTTTCATAGTGATTATGCTGATTTTGTTTTGAAAAATGGCCTTTTTTAAAGGGGCTCAGTTGTGCATACCTAAGTGATCTATGAGGGAAAATTTGATAAGAGAAAAGCATAGTGGAAGTCTTGGAGGGCACTTTGCACTTGAAAAAAAATTGGAGCAGGTTAAGATGTTTTACTTTTGGCCTAAAATGCAGGTTGATGTAAGAAAGTTTGTGGAGAATTGCACTATATGCCAAAGAGAAAAGGGAAGTACTTCAGATGCTAGCGTATACCAACCTCTACCAATCCCAAATAGACCTTGGGAGAGCATAAGTATGGATTTTGTCTTAGGATTGCCTAAGACTCAAAGGGGAGTTGATAGTGTTTTTGTAGTGGTGGATAGGTTCAGTAAAATGGCACACTTTATTCCTTGTATAAGTAATAATGATACCACTAATATTGCATGACTATTCTTCAAAGAAATTGTGAGGATCCATGGGGTTCCTTTGAGCATTATGTCAGATAGGGATTCCAAATTCATTGGTCACTTTTGGAGGACCCTATGGAAGACGTTATCAACAAATTTGCAATATAGTTCTACCTACCATCCTCAAACGGATGGAAAAATAGAGGTGGTCAATAGATCACTTGGTAATTTGTTAAGGTGCTTGAAAAAAGAGCATGGTCTTGAATGGGATTTGGTGTTGCCCCAAGCATAATATGATTATAATGATTCCCTAAACAAAAGCATAGGAAAAATTCCCTTTGAGGTGGTGTATGGAATGAATCCAAGGGGATTATTTGAGTTGAGAGATTTGAAGGATATGGAGAAGAGAAGTGCAAAAGGAGAGGATTTTTCCATTGCAATGAAATCCATTCATAATCAAGTGAAGGAGAATCTCAAGAAGAGTGTAGATAAATACAAAGAGAGAGAAGATTTGAAAAGAAGGAATGTTCAATAGAAGGTGGGAGATTTGGTTTTTGCATACTTGAAGAAGGAGAGGTTTCCTAAGGGAAAATAAACAAAGTTACAAATGAAGAAAATAGGCCCTTGCAAGATCATTCACAAGTTTGGGAAAAATGCCTATGAGATAGCACTCCCTCTTGGAGTGGCTATCTCCCCCATTTTTAATGTTGCTGACTTGTACCCCTTTAAGGTATCTTTGGATGTAGGTGCAAGTGTTGAAGATGATGAGGATTGGGTGCAGGACCTTCCACCATCTGAACCTTTGAAACTTGAGGCTATCCTAGACACTAAGGAGGTAAAAAGGACAAGAAAGAAGGTATATAATGAATTTTTGGTTAAGTGGTAGGGTCTTCCACCTAAAGATGCAACTTGGATGAGTGAAGAAGATATCAAACAACATGGAATTACTCTGCAACAACTAATCTCAGGTGGTACTTGAGATCTCTTCCACCCTAGGTGTATGGTGCAGGGGCACCTTGGGGTCTACATGCCTCCATGAGGCTTTGGTGAATCTTGTGTTGTCTTTCAAGTTGTGTGTGGTGTAATAAGGTCCAAAGGACCATTATCAATGGTTTGGAATGAGTTTTCATTCTTTGTAATGGGTTTTCAATGGTTAAACTAGGTCTCCTCCTCACCATGTAAACTTGGTGCATCTAATCAAGGTGCCATGATACAACCAGGTAATAGAGGGGAGTCACCTTGATGATTTTAATATTTTTTGAGGTGTCTTTACATCGTTTGAGTTTGTAGTGAAGTCGGGTTCTTGGGTGTAGTGTTAAGTTGTCTTAACTAGGCAACTTGGGAGTTAAAATGGAGTTTGTTAGTTCCCAACAACCCTCTAATTCAAAATATAGCTGAGGGATGTTGGGAGGAGGTTGGAAATGATTAAATAGCCCTCTCTTGGTCGAGGCAAGGTTGATTGTTAAGTTGGAAGGAATATTGAATACAAAGAACTCTGTTTTTCTCTAATTTCCTATGTAAACTTGTTGATCTCATACTTGGTACAGCCTGTAGCATTCCTGTACGTTGCCAAGGCTGATATGGATTAAAAGAGGACTGAGTTGGATTCATTTTGGCGGTGGTCTGGTGCAAAAACATAAAGGATTTGAGGAGTTCTTACCAATTTTTTAAAATTGGTCAAAAACCCTCAAAACCAGTGTTTTGATCATAAAAATGCATGCAACTCGCCATTCATTCTTGGTCAAAGCTTAATTATTGGTGGAATTGTAGAGTGCATCATGTATTTTTTTTAGAAATGGTCTTGGAGAACGACAGAGGTTTTGGAGTGACTTTGTGGAGATTCTAGGCTTGGCATCCTCATGTGACAAGCCTAATTGTGGTGCAAAAGTACGAGTTTGTGGATTTGTGAGTGAAATTTGTGGTGTAGAATGCCTAAAAGGGGTTGAAATGTGTGTGTTGATGCTATGAGAACCATATTATTGGCTTAGGGGATTTGGGGTGTTCCTAGATAACCTAGTTCTTGTTTGGGATAGTCAAATAGGCTCCCTTATAACATTACAAAACTGATCCTTTGTGCTTGTGTAGATAAATTTCATACCTTGAAGCTTTGGGGGTTTATAGTGGTCTATTTGAGGAGTCTAATTTAGTGGTCACTTGTTTGGTTCTTATCTTTATAGGGGTTTTATACTGACTGTCCTAATTGATAGGGCTGCAAGGGAAATAGGCCTAGTGTTGTTTTGTTGAGTAGTTGGGTTTTCTCAAGCATATAAATGGGATGTATGGGCTTAACTTGGTAATTTCAAAGTGTCTCATGTCAATTTCCATCCTCTAATCATGTTTGATCTAACAGATTCCATGTTAGTAGTTGGGTTGCTCTGTGGAGTCAAGTGAGGTTTGGTGTCTTAGTGGGCATATTTAAGAGAAGTTATGTCAAAATCACATCTTGGTTGATCCACTATGCATCAGCTTTACAAAATCAACTTTGAGCTATGTAGGAGGAAATAATATAAGCAATATTGGAAGCATAAGTGAGGAATAGTATGTGTGATTGTGTTGATTTATAGGAACCTAATGGTGGGAAGTATATTTTTTTTTGTATTCATTTTTCACCTTCCCACTCTTTTCTAGCCATTACATCTTCTATGGATTCTTTTTGGTAGGTTACGTTGTGTGTACCTATGTTACATGTATTATACATTTATTTAGTACATATAATAAAAATTCTTTATAAATTTCTTTTATTTCATTCATTTGACTAATGGTAGTGCTTTAATCATGCACCATTAACATAACATTAGAATAGTTCATTATCAAGTGTTCTTAGTCTAACTATTTTGGATTCTAGGATTTCGTTGATATATTAGGGATCTAACCATCTAACTTTCAATTTTCCTTATTTTTCTAATTTACTATCATACAACAATACCATATAATTTTCATGGAATGTTTTGTGTTTCATATTTTTATCATGCCATGTTTTTTGTTTTTTTTTCTCCACATGCTAATGGTATGTCAAAAATAGTTTTTCATCTTGTTTCTCTAATTCTTCAATCATGTTCTTTATAGATTCTTCATCTATGATATGCAAATTGAGTATGGTGCAAAAAGTAGAAATTATGAAATTGAGTCATAGGATTGCAATATCTAACCCATATACAAGTTGGAATGGAGTAAAATTTGTAGATATTTTCTAAGAAGTTATATCTTCCCATAATATTGTTGACATCTTTATGTGTTAATTTATCTTGTTATTGTTGCACATTTTAGTTAGATTAGTCCCTATCATCTTATTCAGGGCTTCACTTGCACTGTTTTCCTAAGGGCAGTAAGGAGTGATTTTATTATGTGTTATCATAAAATTTATTAGCAAATCCACAATTACTTTATTCACAAAAAAAAACATTTGTCACTAGTGATACTTATTGGGAAACCAAACCTAGTAATTCTATTTTCATATATGAATTCTATAGCAATTTTTGTTGGGAAATTTCTCGCGGGTTCTGCCTCAACCCATTTAGTTAGATATTCCACCCATATTATGATAAATATCACTTTTGAATTCCTTGTTGTTAGATTGATTGGCCCTATGAAATCTATAGCTCATAATTTTTCAAACGGGACCTGGGCTAATTAGGCGAGTCTTCTAACTCTTTGGAATATGTCACATTGTTTGACATACTCATTTTCATCCTTCTACAAGGTTGGCCACCATATTATTGCTAGATTTACCTTCTTTTCAATGGTTTCTCATGAATTGTGACCACTTGAAATCTCTTCATTAGATTCTCTATGTATTTCCTCCCTTTCATGCTCATATACTACTCTTTAGATAATTTCATCTCTTCCTATATTGTATAATTATCCTTTATTTATCTTGTGGTGACATGTCCTATGGATATTCTCATGTTGATAGAAGTGATGTGATGATATGCAACTCTTGAGGTGTCACAGTCACCCTAAATAAGTTTGTGCAAGGAAGATCTTCTTCCTGGTCATTCAATTATTCACTTGTCTCAATTTGAGAGAGGAATTCAAACCCTTGGTTGTTTCTCCTCAATTTTACCACAGTTCTAAAATCAAATTCTTGAAATAGAAGCAACCATATATATATTCTCCCTTAAGTAAATGGTATATTCAAAAGTTAATTTAATGGCTCATGGTCAGTGTGAAAGGTAAATGGTGTTGATAGAAGGTAGTGTATAAACTTTAAAGTGTGTGTATCATCACCAATGCCTCCCTTTATGTGGTTATATAGTTTTTATCAACCTATTATAATTTCTCATTGGAAAAATTTATCAGATAGTCCTTATTTCCCTTTGGTTGTGCCAACATTGCTCCTATAAATATTCCAGAAGCATCCACATGAACATGAAAAGGAGTTGTACGTCTAGGAAAATAAGTAGTGGTTCTTTGGAAATATTTTGTTCTAACATGTCAAATGATTGTTGACATTGATTTTTCCAGTCAATATATCTATTTGAATTATTTTTCAACAATTCTTCAAATGGTGCTACTATGCATATCCTTTGATAAATTTATAGTGGCATCTAGTGTATTCTAAGATTTTTTTTAACTTTAGGAGCTAAATTTCATGGCGGTGATGTCATAATTAGGGGAAATTTATGGAGACCTACCATTAATCCTTAATTAAAAATTATATGTCCTAACAATGTGTTGAAGGATGCCAAAAATGTATTTCTTTATATTGAGAGAGATTTGTATACTTCTACATCATTCTAACATGGTGTGGAGTGTTTGTATATGGCCTTTGACTAGTCTATATATAGTCCAATCATCCAAATATACTTCTAGGAAGTCATGTATGAAGCTTTTGAATACATTTACCATTATGCGACTACAAATTTCCAATGCATTAGTTAACCCAAAGGGAATAACTATGTACATGAATGACCCGCATTCAATAGAAAAAGTGGTTTTTGGTTGATCCTTTTTTTTTATTTTCACTTGGTGGTAATCAAAGAACCCATCTATAAAGGATTATATCTCTCTCTATGCTCATGATTTAAGTATTTCTTCTATGAATGGTGTAGAAAATGGATCATGGATGCATTATTTATTAATCTCTCTAAACTCTACATAAATCCTTATTTCTACTATTTTCTTATTTTTCTCTATCATTGGACTAATCCATTCTACATCCTCCATTGGTTTAATGATTCCTGCATCCAATTCTTCTTTCACCCTCTTTTTCATATTAGGGTTTCATCTATATGTTCTTTTCTTTTGTGGCTTGACCCATTATTTTAATTGAATTTTCATGCGCCCTACTTCTTTAATACCTTTCAACTCAGTAAATGTTTGAGGAAATATATCTTCATACTCGGATAATATTTTTGCTACCTATGTTACTAGATTTCCATCCCAATAATCTTTGATCTTGGCTAGTTTTGGGTCACCTACGGTAGCTATATTTTCCTCTCTTAGTTTAAAGGTTGATTATAATACTTATCTTTAGGTTCCTTGTTACTTTTTATTTCCCTTTCTCCTTGATTAACTTGTATGCCAAATTTAGGTTTATCTTTATTATTTTATTGATGTGTGATGTACATATCTTTCTAGAATATTGCTTTTCTTTTTCCATCCACTCTATAAGCTTCCTTACTCCTAACTTTGGTGGTGGTGGATTATATTCATAACTATTTATTTTTATATTTTCTGTTGGTTTAAATATTATTTCCTTCATCTTTAATAATGCATTATGAGAAAATATGTGTGAATCATACAAAGAGAAGGCATGAATAAAATCATCTTAGAGCTCATCCTATTCTTTGGTTTCACTCTCCTTTCTTTATTGATGTACCATGTGTGTACAACTAGCATTAGAGTATAATAGAACATGTGTATGTAACACCTTGTATCAGATTATCTTCTACCTTTCCATGTTGTTATACATATTTGTATGTTTTATTTTGGTAGAATTTCACCATTATATTTTGGGATTATCTTATACTATCTTTCCTCTAGTAGGTGTCTTTTTCATATTAGGATCTTGAAAGCATGCCATATAGGAATGTTATTTTTATGATTATTTCACTAGGCGATGAAATTACATGCTAAGGTTTATGTACTACATCATGTTAGAGTCACTCAAGGACTCAAGCCTCTAGGATCACATGCAAAAACCAACAACAACCTTCTACAAGAGGGAAAAATAAGAACACAAATTTTTAATAGTGATGCAAGACATGGCCAATATGCAATACTCAAGATTGTAGTGATATATTGGAATTACACTGAATTGAATTGTCTAATATGTACAAATGATATCTTTCTTATAAAGGAAAAATATGGGATATGATTAGAAAAGATATTGACACGTGTCTTAATCTTGTATAATGAGATAACTACCCCAAAAAATATTAAGTGACTTAGGACACATGCATTAAATGCCAAAATATAAGATAAGATCTAGTGACAACTAATGCTAACTAGAAAGATTCCCTCCTAGGACCTAAGTGGACTTAACATGTAAATAGGACCTAGATAGGTAAAACACTACACCAATACCCCCCTTAAGTACAAATTAGGGTCTATTATTATGAAAATATACAAAGATAGATCTTAGCTATGAGGCTATGTTAGGTACCCATGTACAAATGCAATGTAATATCTCAAAAATGGAGAAAAGGAGAAAACCCAGTGGGAAAAAACTCCTCCCCAAAAGAGAGATGAAATAAAAAATACTCTCAATAATGAATGAAAGGGATAAAACCAAATGCAAGGAAAAGTACCCACTATAAGAAAAGAAGAGAGACCATGCAACCCCCTCAATGGCGAGTCTCTTGCAATGGTAGAAGCTCAACATTGAATGTTGAAGATGTTCCAATCTTGTCGAAAAAAATTCCTCACCTTATGAAGAAAAGAAACCAAGATGATATGCAAGATGTCTTCCCATTCCTAAAAGGAAGATGCAGGAAGAATAATGATATGTGATATCTCTGAACTACGTTCAAGTGTCTCCATGTCAATGTCAAAATCTGAAAAACTCCAAACATACATTTTAACTTGCACAATTGAAGATGCCAACCTAGAATATCCTAGAGACGGATGTAGAACACACTCCAAAGATAAAGATGCCTCCTTTGAGGACAAAGAATTCTCCACCAAATGTTGTCCAAAAGTATCCACACCATGTCAAGATGCAAAGAGTGATCATATAGACAATGGACAAGAGGGTCAAAGTATTCCCTCACAGTAACTAGAAAAGAATCATCTTCATCAAAGAGAAGATGTATGCACTAAATGGTGTCTCCAAAATTTAAAATGTGGGACTCAACAAACAACCCACCAATGTATATCAAGTACACATCCCAAGTAGATGTAGTTGGAAGACTATGTAGATCCTGTTGCATTGAATCATAAGAGGCCAACACTATGCCAATATGAGCATCATCAAATGTAATAGAAGATGGAGGAGATGAAATGCAAGGATCATGAATGGGATCGGATGTGAGAACACCCAAGTTCAAAAAGCCAAATGTCTCCTCTAAATCATGGTTCACCTTAGAAGTGTGATGAACAACCAAAGGAACAATGTCA
This sequence comes from Sequoiadendron giganteum, assembly GCA_007115665.2. Taxonomy (NCBI): domain Eukaryota; kingdom Viridiplantae; phylum Streptophyta; class Pinopsida; order Cupressales; family Cupressaceae; genus Sequoiadendron; species Sequoiadendron giganteum. Next base: position 895,040,078 of record CM021100.1, read on the forward strand.
TCATTAGAGGAAAAAATTGCAAAGGTGTACAAATGAGATGAATGATCAACCATCTCAGTAGAAATAATCTCTCTACTCTCCAAGTCTTGAATGATGACTGAATCAAGAGTGAACTCCATAGTTCTCCCATCTCCACCACATGTTATCTGATATATGGAAAGAAAAAGTTTGTCAAATGAGGTACACACAATTTTTTTTTGAAAATTCCACCCCTAAAGCAATAGATCCCTTCCCAAGTACACTCATATATGCATTATTTCCCATCAAAATAGAAGATATAGGATAAGGCTCAAAAGAAGAGAATATAGAATATGAAGATGTCATATGATGAGATGCTCCTAAATCTAGAAGCCATCTCCTTGATCCATGACCTAAAAAAGCATAAAGAGTTGTTCCCTTATTTCCTAATGTAGAAGCCAAACTAGAATGAACTTTTCCCTTATTAGCCTATTTTGAAGAAGAAGAAGGCAACTTGAGCATTCTAGAAGGAAAATCAATCTAATTCTTTTTGAGAAGATGTTTCAACTCATCAAGATCCTTCTTATAACAAGAATGTTCATCATGCCCAAGATTCTTGCAATATGAACAAGTATAATTCTCCTTCTTAGATGATTTATATATGGACGAGGACTTATTCTTTGGTTGATCTGAATGTGGATTTTTCTTTGATTTTTTTATATTCTTTCACTTGACTAGCCAACAATGCC